>CM028353.1:65983900-66583900 GCA_016618105.1 Dendrobium huoshanense
CTTCTTCAAAGTCTATCTTCTATTTTTGATTGTACCCTTAGCACCAATCTTGCTTTATTCTCACCACCACTCCTGAATCATTCACTTTGTTTTAAATACCCACTTTGTCCCCAACTACACTTTGTCCCTTAAACTTTCCACAAGTTCCCAAACATCATTCCTAACAAATTGATTCAACTCTTCTTGCATTGCTAAAATCCAAAACTCATCAGAAAGGGCTTGTTTAATGGTGGTGGTTCAGTCATAGAGATAAAGGCAGAGTGGTTCACCTCCTTCCTAAGTCCATGTCTAGTCTTAACTCCACTAGAAGGGTCTCCTAAGATTAAATTCTTGGGGTGACTAGTAGAGTATCTCCAATCTCTAGGCAAAGTGTGTGAAGTTTCTCCCTTTCATCAAAATTTTCTATTCCTTGGTGACTCCTTCTACTCCTCCATTACTTAGGTGCTCACTCCCCTTCCCCAAATTTTCTACTCCACTTGTAATCTCTCCAACATCATCATCTTCTACACCATGTTTCTTAGGATCAGACTCATCAAAAACTACATGGGTTGTCTCTTCCACCATCAAAGTTCTCTTGTTAAACACTCTAAAAGACTTCCCACACTAGAATATCCCAAGAATACTCCTTCATCAGATTTAGGATTAAATTTTCCCAAGTGAGACTCCCATTGTTGTGAATGAAACCTTACAACCAAAGACATGAAGGTGGGAAAGATTGGGTGTCCTACCCTTAAGGATCTCATAGGGTGTCTTTTCTAGTTTGACTCTAACATTCACCCTATTCAACACATAACAAGCTGTGTTAACCGCTTCAGCCCAAAAGTATTTTGAAGTGAATATTCAGCAAGCATGGCTCTAGCGGCTTCCACCAAGGTCCGGTTCTTCCTTTCAGCTACCCCATTCTGCTGAGGGTCCTAGGGGCTGAAAATTGTGACTATCCCCTTCTCCTCACAAAAATCACCAAATCTTTCATTTTCAAACTCTCCCCAGATCACTATGGATGATCAAAATCTCATAACCTAGCTTCTTCTGAATCCAAGTAGAAAAAGTTTTAAACTCCTCAAAAGACTCATTTTTATGAGAAAGAAATCTAGTCCAAGTGAATCTCGAGTAGTCATCAACAATCACAAACCATAGACTTTCCCTCCCAAACTAGCTATGCTAATGGGTCCAAACAAATCCATGTGAAGGACTTCTAAAGGTCTAGAGGTGCTAATGTCCTTTATGGGGTGAAAAGAGGAGTGGATTTGCTTTCCTAGTTGACAGGCATCACAAAGGTGGTCTTTTGTAAACTTAAGTTTGGGGACACCTCTAACTAGGTCCTTTTGGGTCACTTTCCTAAGGGTTTTCATACTTGCATTACAAAGCCTCCTATGCCACAACCAAGAATCATCAATGACAGTTTTTAAGCAAAAAGAAGCAGCACATTCAATGTTATTTAAATCAAGCATGTAGACGTTGTTGACCCTCCTTCCCTGCAAAATAGTGTTGTTACTTAAACTTACAATGCATGAGTCTGTGAAGAATTGCACGATGAAGCCTTTGTCACAGAATTGACTGATGCTGAGCAAGTTGTGCTTCAATCCATCTATAAGCAAAATATTTTCAATCATAAGGTTCTTGAAATTACCGATTATACCTGCTCCTACCACCTTCCTGGTGGTGTTGTCTCCAAGAGTAACCTTGCCTCCAGTCCTGGATTCTAGTACAACAAACTGGCTAGCATCACCAGTCATATGTCGAGAGCATCCACTGTCCAGGTACCACATACTCTCACGAGGTCTTTTGTGAGAGACTTCCTGTAAAATTATCAAATGTTAGTTTTAGGAACCCAAGCAGGTTTGGGTTCTTTCTTATGAAGAGAAGAATGCAATGCATGTATGGTATGTTGTGGATCATGCACCTTAGGTCTCCACACCCAATGTGTACTATGGTGAATTGTGCAAGTGTGTGAGATGTGTCCTAGCATGCCACAAGAAAAACATCTAACTCCAGGAAAGGGATTTCTTAAGTGATTTGATTTATAATGCCTCTCTATAGGTTTTGGCAATTGATTAAAAGTAGAAGTCATCCTAGATTTCTTACATGCTTCTAAATCATTTTGAACCTTCAAGTTTATGCTTTTTAAAACTTCATTTTCAATTCTCAAATTTTTCTCTATTTCTTTTGACTTCTTAAAATCAGATTTAAGAGATGTGTGTGATATTTTCAATGCATCATGCTCTTCAACTAACTCACCATGATTTTTATTTAACTCATCAATTCATCAAGTAAAGTCATGTGATTTGAATAAATTGTTTGATGGTCTTTAATCAAAATTTCATGCTCTTTTTGTAGATTTAAGAATTCTAATTTCAAGCTTAGCATGAGTTTTCTTTAATTTCCTATATGATGCATGGATTTTTTCTAAAACTTCAAGAAGTTGATCATAGGAAGTTCACATACCTCTTCTTGATCACTTTGATCTTTTCCCATGAAACACAAGTTTGTAGTTTCTTCCTCTAGTTCAGTCTCAGAAAAATCAGTACCAGATTCTGCCCAAAAGCTCCTTTGGTTTTTCTTCTTGTCCTTCCTAGACTTTGCTTTCTCATCACCTTTTTCTTTGCTTGATTGATCTCTAAGCTTAGGGCAATCAGTTCTCACATGTCCAGGCTTTCTGCATTCAAAATAAACAACATCAGAAGATCCTTTTACATGTTTATGATCCTTACCTTTTCTCCAACTTTGATGATGCTTTTGTTTCTTCCTTAGAAAGCTTTTGAATTGCCTTGTAATGAAGGCAACTCCATCGCTTTCAGACCCGGAAGATTCAGAATCCGTTTTGTGCGCCTTCAATGCAATTGTTTTCTCCTTTTTCTTCTCACCTACATCAAGATTTCTTTGATTCACCCCTTGCTCGTAAGAATGAGTGAGCCAAGAAAGTTATTGATAGAATAGGTGTTCAAATCTTTAGATTCAGAGATGACAGTAATTTTTGCATCATAAGACGAAGGCAAGCATCTCAAAATCTTGTTAACCTTTTCATAGTTCGAAAGTTCTTTTCCTAGTGCATGCAATGAAGTAGCAATTTGAGTAAACCTAGTGTACATGTCAGAAATCGATTCATGAGGTTTCATACAAAAAAGTTCATAGTCATGCAAGAGAATGTTTAAACGGGATTGTTTAACTTCATTAGTGCCTTCATAAGTAATGCACAATTTATCCCAAATTTTTTACCAGTTTTGCAGGTTGAAACACGCATGTAATCCTCAGATTTCAAAGCACAGAAAAAACAATTCAAACATTTCGCATTTAATTGAGCTAAATCTCGTTCATCAAAAGTCCATTCGGTAAAAGCAACTTCAGTTTTAAAACCGTTAATTTCACGAGAAGGTGGAGAATAACCTTCTTGAATAAGCATCCACATGCGATAATCAGTAGATTGTAAAAAAGTTGACATGCGAGTTTTTCAAAAATCAAAAGGTAGGTTATCGAACAGAGGAGGTCGGGTAATAGAATACCCTTCCGTAGTGTTGCGATTCCCAAAGTTAGACATGGATCAAATTCAAAAAGTTTTCAAACTTTAATTTTCGAATCAAGCTCTGATACCACTTGAAAGTTCGATGGGGATGTTAAGCCCTATGAACTTAGTCCCAAACTAACCAAGAGGGGGGGGGGGTGAATTGGTATTTTAAAAACTTCTTTTTACAAAGAAAGAAAATTGTATAAACCAAATCACACCACAAAAATAAATGCGGAATTTAAAAGTGCGGAAGCAAGAAAAGGAACACAGAAATTTATAGTGGTTCGGTCGACCCGACCTACGTCCAATCCTTGGAGAAACCCTCCAAGTATTGCACAACAAAAAAGTGACTCTCCTTTAGCCCCCCACAGCTAGGCGAATAAACCCTCACAAGAACCTCCTTTTTGCCACCCCGGCAAGGCAGAGAACCTTTCTCCCTTTGCTTCCTCCTGAAGCTGGCAGAGAACCAAAACCAAAAGCAAAACTCCTTACCTCTACCGACCCTTCCACGGACGAGAAACTCTAGACGAAGACGACGCAGAGAGATCCTTGAAGCAACCCTTGTGAAACCCCTCACAAGCTCCCCCTCACAAGATCCTCTCTCTCTCTCCTCTCTCTCTTTCTCTCCTCAAGGTCTTCTCAGATCAAGGCAGCAGCCAAAGGTTTTTAAAAACGTTGAACAAAAGCTTTTAAATAGAAGAGCTTCAAAAGAGCTCATTAATTGCAAGTTGCCGACAATATCGTCCAGGCCGATATGGACATCGGCCGGGCCGATCAGTACAAATCAATGATGATCGACCAGAGCATCGCCCTGGATGGAAAACAGGACGATTGAAAATTGGCTTGATCGTCCCGGCCGATCACACGATCGTCCTGGCCGATCAGTTCAAATCAGAGGAAAATCGTCCTGATAATAGCCCTGGATATGAGCTGGCCGATACCGATTGTCTTGAAGTAACTTAAGGTTTTTGACTAGATCGTCCTGGCTGATCCTGCGATCGTCCAGGACGATATGATCGTATCAATCATCCTTAATTACTTCCTTGATTTCCTGAACAATTATGGCATAATTTGTGAATATCGTCCAGGCCGATCATAGGATCGTCCTGGCCGATAATTTAAAAATACAGTATACCATACTTGACTATGGCGGCTACTTTTTTCTGTTTTGAGCTTATCGTCCTGGTTGATACACGTATCATCCAGGATGATCTGGTAATGTCGGTTGCCTTAATTAAGAATCCTTAATTAGACTTTCTGTTTTAAGCTATTCGTCCAGGCCGATCCAGAAAATCGTCCTGGCCGATATGAGTAAAAATAAAAATTCTAAGTCTCTCAAGTGTGTGTGTGAAGGGTTACATAGTATCAGTCTCTTTGACTATTACAAGTGGACTCAAAAAGGTAAAAAAACAAATGTACAGACTGACTCAACCCTAAACCTACGCATTCCTGAACTTGCCTCCTTTTTGATCGTCCGATCTTCGATTCCTGAAAAGTTAGAAGCAACAAGCAGTCCAAGAGAAACAGTGTTTGTCAATCATCAAAACATAAGACATGAAAATTAGATTTGCAACAGTTATAACCCGATGAGCCATCCATGAATGAGAAAATGGCATGTGAGGAGGCAATGTCCACCATGAGTTCTGGTATTGATAAAGGGAACTCATCTTTGGGACATGCCTTATTCAGATCCTTATAATCGACACAAATTCGAATTTGACCATTCTTCTTTCGGACTGGAACGATGCTGGCTACCCAAGAGGGGTATTGTTCCTCCCAAATAAACCCGGCTTCGACCAATTTCTTAACTTCAGAAATGACTTGTTGTTCGATTTCTAAGCACATGTGTCGAGGAGCTTGTTTGACAGGAATGACATCATGTCAAACTCCAAGTTTATGAACTACTACCTCAGCAGGTAAACCTGGAATTTCATCGTATGTCCAGGCAAAGCAATCCCTAAACTCAGACAAAAGTTGGATCAAATCTTGGGTTTCACCCTTGCTCAATAGAGCACTTATGAAGATTGGACGGGGATCATCATCAGTTCCTAGGTTAATTTGTTTTAATTCATCGACTATCGATTTGATTCCTTCTTCTAATTCAGGGGGTGCATCCCAAACTTGAAGATCATCAGGATCATCTAAAGTCTCCAAACATAGCCCATCAAGAGGACAGAAAGGATCTGCAGGGACATTTGGCGATTCAAGATGGTAAGTTATCATTAGGCAATACTCATCATCATCGAATGAACTAACAGTTCCAAAGCCGATACCACTTGTAGGATTATCCTTAATTTTTATTTTCCAAATATTTTTGTGGTATCTAGCCTGACCCTTAGTCCATCGGTATGGTACAGAACCTTTAGAGAAAGTAGTTTTCACACAAACAAGGATATAGTCAAAAGATAATTCCATTAATTCATAAAAATCTGCCTCCTCAAGGGTTACATCACTTTAATCCCTTACAGAGGAGGAGCCAGGGAAGAATTTTTGGACTTTCTTTACTTCACCATTCAAGTTATGGGCCACTTTAACTTCCAACCCTACAATCCTGCCAGCTAACAGTGGGGTCAGAGAAAGGGCCTTAATCCTTCTACTGAGCTTTTCGTACATTGTTAATTCAGGCTCGTCACTTTTTACTTTTACAATTTCTTCCTCAATGTCACTGTCCTCTTCTAAAGTAAGATCAAATTTTGGAGAAGTATTTGTATTTTTATAATTGAGGGAGAAGGCAGCACCTTGGTCCTTGGACTCAATATCGGAATCTGATTCCAAATCGATATAAACAGGTGCTGTTCTCCTCTCTAATGAAGCACGACCTCAACCTCGTGCCCATAAGGCCATCCTCCCACCTCTTTGAGGTAATGTGTTTGGAGGCCTAAGAACAACGATGTTGGAGTCGTCTTCACTACTTAATTGTAACATTTCTTGATCAACATATTTTTCTTTTTCTTTCTCTTGATTGGACTTTTGTCCAACCAACTTCTCCTCAATTTTGATCTCTAGCTTAGAGCGGGACGAGGACCCTTTTGGAACAAAATATGTAGCATCTTCGTAGATCCCAATTTCTTGAATAGAAAATGGTTGCAGATCACCCTTAACCACATGTTCAATGCCATCTCATTGGTACTTGATGCACTGGTGAAGGGTAGACGGAACCATTCTATATTCATGAATCCAATGCCTACCTAAAAGGGTATTAAAGGACGTTGTCGAATCGATTATATGAAATTTAGCTTCAGTTTTCAAATCTCCTATTTATAAGAGCAAGGTGATTGAACCTAGAGCCCTCTTGCCCTTCTCATTGAACCCGCGAAGCACCAACCTGTCGGTTGAGAGCTTGCTAGTATCAACTCTAAGGTATGCGAGGGTCTTTAAGTTCATTATGTTGACCGATGCACCCGGATCAACAAGAACTCTTGATAACTTAAAGTTTCCCACATCTACAGTAATATAAAGGGGACGATTATGGTCAGCAGTTCTCAAGAGCAAGTCTTCATCTGAAAAGGTAACTCCATGAACCTCTTTGAAGTAAAATGCCTCACCTTTTGAAGTTGCAGCTAACTGGGTTAAACAAATCTCGAGGTTGAGAAGTGCTTTAATTAAAGACTCCCTCATTTCCTTGGAGAGAAGAAGGGTGTCATAATTACTTAATTTCACTGGAAACTTCCTAAGGTGGGCTAAAACGTTGTAATCAACCTTAGGAACGACAGATTCAAAACCCGGAGGAATTAAAGGAAAGTCTGGTTGTTGAGGAGAGTTTGGATTTAAATCTTCGAAGAGAATTTACTTGCCTTTCTCCTGAGGGGGAAGCCTAGGGGGTAAGACTTTACCGCCAAGGAGTTGCACCTGCTCGATATCTTCGGGAGGGCAAACTAGGGCAGTGTCTACGCACACCATAGGTGTTGGATCATCACTTCCCGAAAGCGAGTCAGAATCTAAAAGTTCTATCAAGATAAGATTTCTTTGGAAATTGATTTGAGGGAAATCACTTTCTGATAAAGCTTCACATTCAACCTCTTCTTGAATAGCTGATTCAGGAAGGTCAATCTCTTTGATATTAAGACTTTCTTCACAAGAATTTTGATTTAAAATAGGAGAGTCGTCAACTTGCATTTCATTTCCATGGTTAATCATCAAGACAGAAGCAGAAGAATGTTTTTTATTCATCTTCTGATCCTTCGCCTTTAATGGGGCAAAGTAAAAGTCAGATAACAAAAGAGGGGAGAGGGTTTTAACACCCCCATCCGCCATCCTAATACATCTCTCATCTACACACTTCCTCTCTACAAAATCAACTTCTTTTTCTTTTAAGCATTCGACAGTAGTTCCTGTGACTACTGGAGAGGAAAGCGGCTCAACATCCTTCTGCGAAGCGTCCAGGTCAACCCTCTACGTCGGGGCCTGGGCTATCGTATTCAGCTGTTGAGAAAGAAGAAAAGACTTGTTAATCGACTTTTTAAGTGCCCGGGATAAAGCAATGTCCCAACCATCTTCAACAAGACAAAAAGAGTTAAGAGGATTACCTGAAATGGTTTTAATTGAAGCCTTTTCTGGATCGACCAAGTATTCCTTAGGTATTATGATGTTACCTTGGGTGTAGTTCCTCTCAAGCCAATCTTTGAACACAACACAGTCCTCAAGAGGGTGACTAAGCATCCTGTGGTACGGGCAATACTTAGGATCATCTTTCTTGCTCTCATCCTCAGGCCTCCTGGCCTCTGGCAACTGAAAATCTTGTTTCTTTAACAGACTCCTGAAAATCTTCTTAACTGCTTCCCTCTTAAATGGATATGGTTTTTCCAATCTCTCTCTAAAAGGGATATAGTTAGGATCTCTGGTGTACTGGGGAGTAACTTGAAAGGGTTGTCGCTGGACTGGCTGTGGTGGCGGTGGTGGAGGAACACTAGGCTGACTAGTCATTGGCCTTTTTCCCTTGTCAACTGCCGACACTACTGCCTTCTTCTCAAAAGTCTTAACCAATCTAGGACCCTTCTTGTCTTCAGACTGCTCTCGTAGGAATGGCATCTTATAAGCCTCTTCCTGCAAATTGCTAGCCTTATTAAGAGGTTTTTCAAAAGTTTTAATAGTGAAACCCTTCAGGAGAAAAGAAATAGGGCCGTGGATATTCTTAAGAAGGATCTCCACCGCATGTTGCTCTTGCAACTAGGGTTCACACTTCATCGAGAGGTTTAGCTACCTCAAGATGTACTCAACCAGAGACTCTCCCGACTTTTGTTTCTCAACTACAAGATCGCCCACAGTAGTTCGTTGTTGCGCTCCAGAAAATCTTTAAAAAAAAAGGTTTTCTAGCTCGCCAAAAGTTTTAACTGAACCATTGGGCAGATCGGCGTACCATTCAAAAGCGATGCTGGATAGACTACTTACAAATTGGCGAAATAGTAGAGCATCTGTCCCTCCTGTATTGCAACAACTTGCTCTGAAGTGGGCTAGATGCTGTCTCGGGTTTTCTATTCCAGTGAAAATTTTAAAAGTTGGTGGCACGAAGCCTTTTGGATAAGGAACTAAATCATATTCTTCGGGGTAGGGTCTACCCTTTGGAATAGATGCGGTTCCTTGGGAAAAGGCTAAGGCCTCCCTTACCTGGTCCTCAATCAGTTATTTAATGTCTTTCTGGGGCAGAGTTAAAGGAATAGGGGGAACTGTAGGTGCTGCTGGAGATGCCTCTGATAGGCAAGGAGGAATCACTGGTGTCGACTCAGGATGTTTGGGACCAAATTCTATCTTTCTAACCCTCTCTGCAATCTCTCGAGCCGTTTGTTGAATCTTAAGTGAATCCTGCTCTGACTTATCAAATCTTTCTTGTATTTCTCTGACTTGTGACATCATAGTTGTCAACTGGTTTTCCAAGTTTTTAATATGTTCTTCACCCCTAGCCCTTACGGACTCATCTGAATCGGACTCAGCAACCTGTGGGTCATCGTCTCTAGCTAGCCGGCGCCTAGCAGGTTCGGCCTCCTTGTTGGAACCTCTAGTTTCGACCATGGAGACACTACCAACATAGTCGTCTTCCTCTGCAAGGAGGTCATCCAGGTCTGGGTCAAAAGAAGCCATTCCCTCTTTGTTTAGCAGAATGTTTCTTATCTCTTGTACTATCTCCTCAACTGGTCTATCCCCAATTGACTTAGGATCGAGTGGTAAGTATCCCGTGTATTCATCCATGTCAAACAACTCTTCAGAATCCAGGAGGGCAATGATTTCTGTAAGTTTTGGGTTAGGATATGATTGTGACTCCGTAGCCAGCTCTTCTTCTATCTCAAGATCTAGGTCAATTCCTTCCTTCCCGACTGTCCCAAGATCGATAGTCGGAGAAGTGGCATTCTCTACAGGGAGAGGGACATATACCTCATGAGGTGAAGGAGGAGCCTGTAGGGAAATAGCTCCTACATCAGGTAGGGTAAGGTCCTCAGACTCCTGTGTAGGAAGCCTAGGAATGACATATGGATCTAAACTATCAACCACTGGATCATCAACTGGAATCATTACTGAATCAGGAACTGGACTGACTGTAAGAGAACTATATACTGTAACAACTGGGGTACTGGATTGATCATCCGTCGACTCAATCAAAACTGGGGGAGGTCTAACTGAGACTCGTTGGAGTTGGAGGATGAACTTAGAGGTTCTTGGAGGTGGTGGTAAATCCTCCAACTTAGTCCTTTTTGGAACAAAATTCTTCTCAGGGGATTTGGGCCTCTTTCCCTTGATGTCCGGATGTTTTAAAGTCTCATTCCCCTTTTGTTTAATAACTACTGAGGCCAATCTTACAGCTTTGGAAGGGGGTACCAGGGGTCTACCAACAGAATGGTGGCCTCTCTAGGACCCAGTCAACATAATACCCTCTGTCTTGGAAGAAGGAGGGCGTGGCGCCCAATGGTATCCATCAACTAGTACTGAAGTAGCGGGCTGTCTGACATACTTCTTATTTCTCCTGACAGGTTGTGGAGTTAAATTCTTTGCCTCAGATGCCTCTTCTTTCAATACTTCTTTTTGGAAGCGAGGAGAGATCACTCCCTTTAACTGTTTCAGGTACTGCTCTTTTGTTTGCCCAGATTGTGCAGCACAGGTATGGATTATATTTCTCAAAGCCCTTGTTTTCTGTAGATGCTTTTCTCTTGAGATCTTTTTAGTCGAGTAGTCGACCGGGAATGGTGGGGAACGAGCTATCCTAGCTATCCTCTCTTCCCCTTGAGCAGAAGCTAAGGGGTAGAAGCGGCTCCCTTTCAGAAGGGGAGAGGAAGAAGGAATAGGTAGCTCCTCATCAGCCTCAGGCTCTACTTGAGCTAAAGTCTTAAAAGGCACGATCCTCTTTGCCTTGGAAATCTTCTTCCTAAGTCTCCTCAAGTAATTCTTCTTTTGGTTCTTAGTGGAGAAGTTAAGTCTAGAGCTAGATCCTTCCTCAAAAATAGACTTGACTTCAGTGGGAGGCTCAACAACTGGCTCAGATTGTTTCTGATCATCACTAATCACTAGCAAGGTGGGTGCAGATCCCACAATCAACTCAACCACTGGAGGAACTTCCTTACTGGCATCCAAGCTAATAATCTAGTGTCCATCCATAGAAAGTTCAAGGGTGCTGAATCCCATTCCAAAGATGATAGTGCTTACTTGGTCATTAACAGTTAAGGACAACGCTCGGTCAAAAGAGAACATTAATTGGCCAACCATTTGAATTTTCTGAAAGTTAAAGAGATGATTGAAATTAGATTTCCTTTTAAAAAGGGATGGAAAAGAGTTTGTTATATTAAAGCTTAAGGCTTGTAGACTAATCTCAACCTTCCAACACATGCTGAGTGGTAAAAAAAACACACCCAACATACGTTAGGAAGGTAAAGAGACTAAATACATGCCAAAAGGAAAGTTTTGTCGAAAGGTGAACATATGTTAGCCCATAAGATGACTATACGGGGTAACATATGAAGATTTGAAACTTGGAGAAAATCGTTATTATCTTTCTTTCCACATTTTAAAGGGAATTTTGATCTCAAATGACTTAAGATGGGGTTTTTCTACAGAATCCAAAACGCAACGGACAGAGTTTCCCCTTGCCAGAAGGCTTATGGAATTGTAATAAAAACCTAAGTAAAGTAAATGGTCTAACCCTCTTCACTCTTAAAAGTTCAAAGAGAGTAAAGGGGTCAAGACTAAAATACTTCAAAGCTTTCTTAAAGGCAGAGATCTTTCAAGCTCCTTTCAATTCGAAAAGAAAAGAGATATTGAATGTGACATTTATTAATCAAAATTTTAAAAGGATATTTGAGGACCTGATTTGACACTGTCGCCTCACAGGAAATCCCAGGGCAGAAGGTCAAAATCAGGATGATCAACAGGACAAAATTCAGGAGGTAGAACCTCTCTTTTAATGTTTTAAAATTCGTTGTTTAGATGTTGGTCATACTGCCCCAAGGAAGAAATTGGTCGAGGGACCAACGGAAGGAAGGTAGTTAAGACCACTGATGAAACAAAATTTCATTCTTATTAAAGATGGAGGGAGAGATTTGTCCCACCAGGCGTGCCATTTTTTGTTGGTGGAATTTTGAAAACAGGTTTTGAAAATGTTAGTTTTCTTTGAGAATTTTGAAATTGAGATTTAATTCTAATTCTAGAAGTCGAATCAACTCGCTCGGAAAAGTATATCACCCCGAAAGGCGAGAATAAAATTCCACAATGATGTTCAGGCTTAGAATTATGTAATTCATCTTGAATATCACGGCTAGATTCTAAAGGGAACTCGACACAGCCCTAAGGGGACGAGGTAGGGTTCAACTAAATAATCTAGTTATGATACTCAAGGAGTGTGATTGTCGAATTCATATTCAAAGCCTTATCAAAGAAGGATGTATCTTCCCAAAGGGAGGTATCACCTTTCAAAGATAATTATTCTAATATGATAACGACAATCATTTTTTGACTTTTCCCAAAGAAATCTAAGAGGGTTTTTTTTTTTAAGATTAATTTTGAAATCAGGTGTGTGGGGTTCCAAATCTCCTACGAGCGCAAGCCCTCGTAGTTAATTACATCGTAGGGAGACATAGTCCCCTACGAAAACTCTCGATTAAAATAAGAATGAAATTTTGTTAGATTTTCTAGGAGTGATTTCAAAAAGAGAAGTGAATTTTGGAAACTCAAAAGGGGATGGATCAAAATTGAACAGTTATTAATGGAGTTAAAGGAGGAGAGGTAGGGGACACTTTGAGATTCCAGAACCATCCGGAAGTGTCCCAACTTAATCTAAGTGTTGGGCTTTATATTTTGGAATGAAATGATATTTAATTAGAGTTGAGCATTTTATTAAAAATTTGGGATTAGATTCCCGAAGTTTGGGGTCTTATAATCAAAGATCCGCCCCGGATCCTAAATCTATTTTGGACACTGGACCACAGTCTTCCGATCCTAACTAATGTAGTGCAAGGTCTGGACTTACCCTGGCCTGGATTGGGGAGCCAGCTAACCACCTAATCGATTTAAAATACATGAATCCGGTCTTTTTTTTTTATGAAAGAGTGGTAGGGACGTTGTAATTAAGGTTTTGGAGAGTTGGGTCAGACATCTAAATTTTCTTAATTGGCCCCTTTAACTTATGTTGGGTGCTAAAATGTTAAACTGATGCAATTAAATTTTTTCACTCTTTTAGTTTGTATCTAATGCAATGCATGCCGGTCGACAATTCCCAAATCAAGTATGCTTGAAATTTTAAAAACAGGCTTAGAAAATAATTTTTTTTAGAAGACTGGGCTTCCCCAGGTCCGGCACCTCGTCCTCATAGGTCAGACTATCTGGACTCTACCCGCAGGCGGGGAAGGGTCTAAAACAAGGAAAGAAGAAGTGCAGAAATATGCATGCGACCCCGGGGTCGATCCCCGGCTAATTCCCTAGATTCGTTATCTTTCTATGTTATTTAGACTCACTAAAATTTTAGCCTTTTTAAAGTTATGAGTATAAAACTTTCACACCCTTACGAGCCTCACGTATCCAGGCGAAAACAAAAGCGGCACACAATCGCCAAAAAACTAAGAAAAGCAAGCACTCCTAAAGGCAATCAATTCAACACATCAAATATAAATTAATTAATCAATAAATGTCCATAGGCAAAGTTGCCTTGCTTATTACAAACCAGAAATTTGCAGAAAGTAAAGTGGTCGGGCACCACTAACAACAACCCGGATTCTAAACCTAGTAATGACGCAAGCAGTTTTGAGTGGGATATTCTCAATCTTCAAATCTTCAGTCTTGTTCTTCTTCGGGCTCCTTTTGCTTCAAGCTCCTTTGATTCTTCGTACTGGACTACCCAAATGGATAAGAGGGCACTTTCTTTAAGGGGAAGGCCACTCTTTCCTCTTTGGGTAGGGAGGAGTGTGGCCCAAATTTGGATCTCCAAATAGAAAAGGTCTACTCCTCTTGGGGGAATCCTTTTCTCTTCGGAGTCCAAGCTTTAGACCTATATATCCCAACTCAAAGCTGACTTTCACAACACTTAATAATTACACAAATTACATTTATTTGAAAATAAAATCTAGACTCACCTGCAGGGTTATCCTAAGCAGTTAATAAATAAGATACAGTTATTCCCAAGCAGTTATATATGTGCAGAAAAGAAAGTAAAACACACTGGCCACGTTCTTTTTATTTGGGGGCTTTAGCAGTTGAAGCACCTGTGCAAGAAGTTATATCAATTGATAATTTTTTTTATTGATTTAGCCCCCTTTTATTGCCCTGCATGAACGTGGCCACCTGCAGAAAACTGTGTGAACATCTGGATCGTACCTAACCTAAGGGTAATCTAGTCGCCAAACATATCAGTCCATCCACAGAGTGCAGAAAAGTAAACAGACACAACAAAATAATTTCATTCACAGCATGCAGTGAAAACCACGTAAAATTTGGCACACAGTAGTAAAGTAAACACCGGCCTAACCTAGATCTAGAGTTGGTTGTCCTAGCACATCATCTAAAGTGTGTGTAAAAAAAGGTTGTGTGGTTGGGGTAGGTCCTGAAGTAGGTAGTTTGTTAAAGTTGACTAAAGTTTTAGATTTGTTAAGGCTTAAAAGGGAGGTTTGAGTTAAACTTTAAATATTAATAAATTAGGAATTTTAATTAAATGTATTTTAAGAGTTAATTGAGTACTACCTTTATTTCACACCGAGGCCGTGAAGTTTATTTCACCTTCCTTGGGGCTAAACTAATAGCCTCGTAGGCCTGGGTTACCTAGTAGCAATCGGAGTCAATTAAGTTATTTTAAATTGGTTGAAATTAAAGGAGTGAATCAATATTAGGTGAATTGATTACTGATTTTAATGTGTTGGTTGAGAATTTTAATATCCTATTAAAAGAATTTTAAGGGTTAGAAGAGTTAACAGGTTTTAAAGAGTTATCCGGATACACTAACTAAGGGGTCAAAATTCGGCTTTCAAAACTAGAGTTAATCTTAAGGGTTTCAGATTTTTAATGAATACTAGACCTAACTATGAGTTATTAGACAGGTGGCACACTCAAGTTGGAGTTTCCTATGAAAAGTTATGATTTTTAGAAGTTCTGGCCCGTTCTGACCTAAGGTCACCTAAGATGCTGATTCCTTGGTTTAAGCTAAGTTATGAAGGTTTGATGTTTCTAGGAAGTGATGAATTCTAATTGAAGTCACTATCTTCTAAGTTGATTAACCAAAATTTTTCTATAGTTAAGAGTGAATTTTAGGAATTTTACACACTCGTAGGGATTATCAAGTTACTACGACTAAGGGGTCTGCTTAAGGATTTGAACCCAAATGAGCCCTAAACTCCTTGGGATCAATTCCAAAGGTCATAAATGACCTAAGGACAGATCAATAAGTGTTTAAGACCCTTTTGGGATTTTTAAGATTTTTAGGATTAATTAAAATTGGTTAACCCTTGATTTTATCTAAGGACTAAATTAAAATCAATCTAGAGATCAACTTAATAAGGTTTCAATTCTCATTGATTAGGGGATTATTTAGAGACAATTATGGGCATCTTAATGGATTTTATAAATTAAGAATAGTTCATTATCAATTGATTAGGGTTAAGGCCATTTCTAAGAAGGATTTTTTAGGCTCCTACTTGGGGAACCAAATGAACTCCAAATTTGATGAAATTTGGACCATAAGATCACCTGACCCTAAGGACTAAACCCACCAAATTTGATCTCAATTGGAATACTCTAAGATGGTTAATTAAACCACTCAAGGTGAGCTCTAAGTCACCTTCAAATCACTATAGGGGTCTATCCTAAGCTTGGATTGGGGCAAAATCAGTGGCTCTACACTCCTGATCCTACACATCATCATCACACCAAAAATTACACCCTAAATCCCATTGGATAGGTCTATATCCCTTCTTGAATTTAAGGGTCAAACCATGACCCTTAAACTTAAAAATTAGGGAAAATTCCCTTGAACAACTTAAAATGGAGAGGTAAAATTTGGACATGTTAGAAACTTGTCCAATTTCAATCTCCCAAAATTCCAGACCTGGTGGACATGTATTTAAAAAGTAATTAAAGAAATTCATAAAATGCTCAAATTGAAATTAAACCTAAGATTGATCTAACCAAGGTCTGGAACCATAGGGCTTTTGTAGTACTCCCTGAGACCTTTCCAATGAGCCTAAAAACACCTAATTTGGACAAGTATGTAGGGAGTTATGAATTTTTGAAGATCCCTTAAATTTCTGGATTTATTAATCCGGCAATTACACAGTCAGCAGCCATAACCACGCGTCGCGCGTCGATTTGCCAGGCAATTATTGGCACTAATGGTTAACGTCCGGGTTAACGACAGCCGTTGGATGGCGGATCAAACGGCTGAGATTAACGGCGCTCCGATACTGCGGGATTTAATCCGAGCCGTTGATCAAGATCAACGGCTGGGATTTTGTCTTCAACCTCCCGCCAGCAAAGTCCGATGAAATTTTGCAGGGAGGATCAGGATGGTGGGAACCTTCAATCCAACGGTGGAGATCAGTTGGGGTGAAGGTTCTCTTCACACTTGACCAAACTACCTAGCTAGGGAGCTCGGGATGGAGAGATTATCGCAGAGAAGGCCTCAACGAATGAGCTTCTCTATCAGGAAGCTTCAGGGGACGGTGGCGAACAGTTCTCCTTCAGGCGTCGGAACCGGAGGATGGCTGGAGGTGCGACTACGAGCGGGACGCCGAGAGCTTTCACGGGCGTTTGCTCGAACGGAAGGAGGGATCGATCTCTGCACTCGAAGGAAGCTTTTGGGAATTCGAAGGAGCTCTGGGAATCAAATCAAAGCGAATGCCAATGCCTCGTGAGGTCTGGCAAGCTCAGGGGTATTCAGCCACCCTTCGGGAGCTTGGACGACGGGATTGAACTGGGGAAGGCTCGGATCACTGCTAGGTGGACGATGGCGACGTCCAGGGGGGATTGTGGAGATCAATTCGATGGGCAGCAGCCTTGAGCCAGGAATTATCTGGGGGGGACCACCAGAACTCAAATTCCATTGGCTCCGACCACCGCCGGCCATGGTCTGGGTCGGGTTGACCGGGGGAGACCGATGGGGACATGCTGGAGCCAAGGGTGAAGTTAATTTGGCCTGGGGAGGCCTGGATCGAACTGATGGTTAGGTTCGACCCAAACCTGCTCAGTTCGAGTCGAATCGAGCTCGATCCAAGTCAGGTCAGACCCTTGGTTTGATATGGGAGGTAGGTCTGGGTCTGGTGCACCCAATGCAGGTGGCAATTGGGTCCAATTTAATCTGGGTTAAAAGGTGGCTCGGGTTGATCCAAACCTGCTCGGTTCGGGTCGATTTGGGCTCAACCCAAGTCAGGCCAGACCCTGGGCTTGAGGTGGGAAGTGGGTCTGGGTCTGATGGACCCAATACAAGTGGCAATTGGGTCCAATTTGATCTGTGCTGGAAGATGGCTCGGGTCCAAGTGTTTTTTGCTACTTTGGGTTAGCCTAACTCTTGACCCAAGCTAGCCCAAGGCATGGGCTGGCTGGAGGGGGTGTATTGGACCTAGGGCCACCTATGGGAGGTGTTGGTCAGGTTCAATTAAGCTTAGGTTGAGAGTTGGCTCAATCCCAAGTGCTTTTGGGCACTTTGGGTTAGCCTAACTCTTGACCCAAGTGAGCCCAAGGGTTGGGCTGATCAAGGAAGGTGTATTGGGTGAAAGAGAACTCAATAACACCTTGATTTGGATTCAATTTTATTAAGATCAAAAGATGGCTCAAGGGAGGCCTCTCTTTGGTCACTTGGGTCAAGCCATATGGCTAACCCAAGTGACCCCAAGGCTTGGTTCACCAAGAGGGGTCTCTTAGGTACTTAAGGGGTCATCCCATGCATTCAAAGGACTTGGATTGGACTTAATTCAAAAATTTGAAAGAGGAGGGGTGTATGGGTCCATGGGTCAAACTTGGTTGACTTGATCAACCAGGTTGACCCAAGGATTGGGTTTGAGTTCAACAAGTTGAGTTTAACATTTGAAATTCATTGAAAGTGGTTTCAAAGAGTTTGAAATTGATTTGGGTTGAAATGACCATTTGAAATCCCATAAGATTATTTTGGTCAATTTTGACCCATTAGTCAACTAGGGTCAAAAATGGATATGAAAAACGTAGTTTACTGCTCAGTGGGTTAAGATCAAGAGTCTGGAAGTGATTGGAGGCTTTGATAAGGGCTCCAAGATCAAAATCTTCAAGGGGTTAGGTTCAGTGGCATGGGGTGTAAATATTTGAAGGTTTTACAGCCTTTTGGTTTTAATTCAGATTCTGGGGTTAGAGACCTCATAATGGGCTCAAAACTGGAAGGCAACCTCTAGAGACATGTCTTATCACTTTGTAAATGATAGACCCTGAATCAGATGCCATTTGACTGGGTTTTGAAATGTTTGAAAAGTCTTTGAAAAAGGTCTTTATGACAGGGCCTTAAGACTTTGAATTTGAGTCTAGATTTCTAGATTTGGATTAGAATTTGAGTTTGGATGATCAATATTGGAGTATCCAAATCATTCACAATCATGTGATGATTGTTAATGAATGGATATGGTCAAAGCTAGATCAAAGGTAGGATCAAAGTCTAAGTTGAAATTTGGATTCTCAAGTGGATTTGATCAAAGTTTGAATATATTTGAATTAATTGGGGTTTGAGTTGAATGAAGTTTGAGATTTAGATTGATCAAAGGTAAGAATTAAATTGAAGTTGGAGTTTATTAAAGGTAGGAATTGACTTGAGGTTGAAGTTGATCAAGGGTGGGATTTGATTTGAGTCTAGATTGGTTCCAAAATCTAGAGGGTTTTTAGGATCTAGGATCTAAGGGAACCCTAGGCTCTAGAGTAGGCCCTAAGGTCTGGCTCTAGGAAAGGATCTTAAGGTCTAGAGTGGATTCGAGGATCTAGAATTAATATGGAGTTTGGAAGGGCCTTAGTGACCTCATACAAAAATGAGGTCAACAGAAATCTATAAGATTTATTTATTAAATAAATTTTATAACCTTCATTGATTACTTAATTATTATCAAATAGGTAAAGTTATCTAATTAGAGAAATTAAAGGTAATAAGCTTATATGACAAAACTTTAATTATGTATTTATTTTAAACTGACTTATTTCAAATATATTTATTAATGTATGATTAATTATATATATTACATAATATTATTATATTAATATTAAATATATCTTTAAATATTTTAAAATATGAATGAGTTTTTATTTTACTGAATATGATATTATTTTGTTAGAAACGTGGTCTAATTTTATTGCATTAGATTGCTTAGATTGTGTAAATAGAAATTGATAGGTTATATGAATCATTTGAATTTTATTTAAATTTATAATGAATTTCCAAAAATTATCTATTTTAAATATAATCTGCTGCTAGCCAGTTTTGCCCTATCTTGGATGCATGTGAAGACTTTTTGACCTTCCCATGTGGCTAGCCATTTTATAGCTGTTTGAATCTCATATATATTTAATATACTTGAATTCTTGATCAAATATAATATTTTTAGTTGATAAAATAATATTAGTTTAATAGTTTTATTTAAATTCAGCTTTACTTATCCTTTCCCTTTAAATACCTCTCTTCTTCTTCCAGTAAGGGCTGCTAAAAAAAATGAAAATCTTGAGAGGAGAAACTTTGATTTTTATTCCAAGAGCTCTTTTCATTTCCAATATTGAAATTGTTGCTAGAAAGCTTCAACACACAAAACCGAGTAACATCCTTTAGAGTTCTTAAGTTTTCTTTCCTTCTCTAAATCTTTACTTACTTTTCTTTTAGCTTTCACCATATATTTCTTTCTTGAAAATATTTATTTTATGGTGAAATACTTGTTGGAAATTTTATATTCAAGATTTCTATATCACATCTTTTAAATCCATAAAGTTTAGCAAAGTAAGTATTTTGATTTCTTTAAGGTGGCATAGATTTACATTTATAATCTAATTAATTTTGTTTGATTTGAAGAGTTAAAGTTTAAATCAACAAGAATATATTTTTTATTTAAAATATTATTCTTATTTAAATAAAATATAAATCTATCTTAAAGTGAGAAAATTTAATATTTCATTTGCAAGTAGTGAGGTGATTAAAATTAATTTGTAAGATCATCTCAAATATTGTGGATATTTTATTTCAAGATAATTTGGGATTATATTATTTACATAAAATTGTATTTTTCCTTTTTTTGATCTAAGTCATTTGGCTTACTGAAGTTTTAATTGTAATTAGAACGGGTTGTACTCATCTGTGTAGGAGAGTACTTAGGTTGTAAATAACTTCTTTGATTTAAAGAACTGAGGTTTGCAAAGAAAACATGGGATTAGTGAATTCTAGCCTAAGAGCTGGCTAGCATGGATGTAGGTTGGATAGGAATTCGGGCTAAACCACATAAGAATATTGTGTCTCTTATTTTCATTTCTTGCATTTATTTCTATTTGATTTTTCATAAACATTGTGTGTTTACTTACTCTTTTCATAATTGCTTTAAAATCACTTTAATTTTTTTCTTTTAAAAAAAAAATTTAAAAACCCTAATTCACCCCTCGCCCGCACTTGGGGTGCCATAGTCATCCAACAATTGGACAATCCACTCATCATCTTTGGCTCTTTTTACTTTGGCTTAACATCCTAGAGTATATCCACTTATAAACTATGGCACAAGGTTTTCCTAAGGGTTCACTTCTCGAAGGACAATCCACTCATCATCCTTCATTGTTAGATAATGTTCCTTTTGATTATTGGAAAAATAGAATTTGTATATTTTAAAGAGGGAAAGACTCTCGTTTGTGGCACATGCTTGCACACCAATACCGTACACCCACTAAAGAAATTAATGGAATTAAAATTGAAAAACCTTTTGATGAATGGAATGCATTAGAGAGGGAATTAGATGAGTTAAATGCTAGGGCGTATAATACTTTACATTGTGCACTTCTTCGAGATGATTACATGAAAAGTTCTATGTTAAATTCAGCAAAAGAAATTTGGGAAAAATTAATTATAACTTATGAAGGTACTAGTGAGGTTAGAGATGCTCACATAAATAGGCTTGTTCATGAATATGAATTATTTCATATGTCTCCTTATGAAACTATTTCTGATATGTATACAAGGTTTATGAAAATAATTAATACATTACATTATCTTGGAAGAATATATAAGAATCAAAACTTAGTCTATAAGATTCTTAGATGCCTTCCCAAAGAATGCGATGCTAAAGTAACTGCAATTAGTGAGGCTAAAGATTTTTCTACTTATCCACTTGATCAACTTTTGGGTTCTTTGATAGCACATGAACATATTATAGCTTAATGGGATAAATTGGATAGCCCTTCCAAGAAAGACAAAGAGAGAGGTAAAACTATTGCCTTATAAGTTGATGATAATGATGAACCTAGTTCATTAAGCTCTAATGAAGATAGCAATGAAGTGGCCATGCTTTAAAGAAGACTTGGAAGCTTACTAAGGAAAAAAAATCAAATGTATAAGAAATCCAAAAATAAAAAATTTCAAACTAATAAATTTCTTGCAGGAGAAGGGATTATATGTTACCATCGCAAGAAGCCTGGACATATCAGAGGAGATTGTTCAGATCTTATTGATTCAAAGAAGAAAGAGATGGATGTAGAGAGAAAGAGGGACAAGAAAGAAAAGAAGCATTTAAAGAAGAAGAAGAAGAAGAAGGCTCTGTGGGACAACCAAGATTCAGATGAATCAAGTTTATCAGATGAAGAGGTGAACATTTGCCATATGGTGGGAGGAGAATCGGATCATGATTCTCAAAAGGTATCTAATGATATTTCTTATGAAGAATTATATGATGCTTTTAATGAATTAGTTATTGAATATAAACAATTAAAAAGAAAATATAATGTTTTAGAAAAAGAGCATAAAAATTTAGATATGCATTTTAATGATTTAAAAAATAAATGTGATGATTTGAAAAATAAAAATAGTTCTTTGTTAGATCATTCTTTACTTGTTTGTAAACTTGAAAGAGAAAATATTCTATTAAAAGCAATAATAGATTTATGTATAAAAACACATGTTTATTATGAAGCTCCAACAAGTTCAACATCAAATAAAAATTCTTCATATATATGTCACATACACATCATGCTAAGCCATATGCAAATACCAATATTTGGTGTAATTATTATGATAGAAAAGGACATATCTCATTTGATTGCTTTGCTCGTAGATCACAAAATGCTAAACAATTATCTTTTGTATGGGTTCCAAAAAATACAAGCACTTCAACTACCATAAATAATAGATAACATACTTCTCATTTAGAATGTGGACCCAAAAATATTTGGGTTCCAAAAGTTAACAATTGATTTTCTTTTGTAGGAATGCCTTCAAAGTAAAATCAACGAAGGCATGTGGTACTTGGACAGTGGATGTCAAGACATATGACATGCGATAATGCAAAATTTTCTACAATAGAATCAAGTGATGGAGGATATGTCACATATGGAGATAATGCAAAGGGAAAGATTATTGGCATTAGATCCATATATAAAAACTCTATCACTTTAGAAAAAGTCTTATTTGTTTCAGGTTTAAATTATAACTTAATATTAATTAGTCAATTATGTGATAAAGGTTTGAATGTTTCTTTTTATGCTTCATATTGTATTATTAGAAATAATGTAACTATTTTTCTTATAGGAAATAGACATAAAAATATTTATGTAATTGATTTAGAGAATAAAAATAATGTTAATTTAAAGTTATTTTGCATGAAATCTATAAATGATGATGCCTGGTTATGGCATAGAAGGCTATGTCATGCCAATATCCACACTTTAAATAAAATTTCTAAACTTGATTTAGTAGTTGGTTTACCAAAAATTAATTTGATGATTTAATTATGTATGTGATATATGTATTCATGGTAAACATATGAAAAGTTTATTCAAGAGTAAAAATATAGTTTCTACGAGTAGACCTTTATAATTATTACACATGGATTTATTTAGGCTAATTAACACAACTAGTTTAGGTGGTAAAAATTAATAATTTGTTATTGTAGATGATTATTCAAGATACACTAGGGTATTATTCTTAGCTAATACAAATAATGCATTTAATGATTTTAGAAAAGTTTCTAAGTATATTCAAAGAGAACAAGGTTATTTGATTCATAGAATTCAAACAGATCACGGTGGAGAAGTTGAAAACAAATCATTTGAAAATTATTATGATGAAAATAGAATTAGGAATAATTTTTCAACTCCCAGGACTGCTCAACAAAATGGTGTAGTTGAAAGATAGAATCGTACTTTGGTAGAATTAGCAAGATCAATGTTTGATGAGTATGAACTTCCAAAGTATTTTTAGACAGAAGCAATAAACGCTGCATATTATGTTACAAATTTGAGTTTATTTAAGACCAATTCTTAAAAAGATCCCTTATGAAATATTTTTTGGAAATAAACCTAAGATTAGTCATTTACATATTTTTTGGATGTAAGTGTTTTATTTTAAATAATGATAAGGATCCTTTAGGTAAATTTGATAGTAAGTTTGATGATGGTATATTCTTAGGATATTCAATTTTTAGAAAATCTTTTAGAGTTTTTAATAAGAGAAAATTAATTGTTGAAGAATTCGTTCATGTAATTTTTGATGAAAACCCTATAGATTTAATAAGAAATGATTTGAATGATGATGATATTAAAAATATAAAAAAAAAATCAAATTTGGACGAAAAGGAGGATGACACATTGCCTAAAGAATGGAGATATAATAGAAATAATCATCCAAAAGAGTTAATAATTGGTGATCCTTCCCAAGGTGTTAAGACTAGGAACAACCTTAGGGATGAGGTAGAACATTCTGCATTTCTATCAAAAATTTAACCTAAAAATATAGGAGAAGCTTTAAAAGATAATTTTTGGATAATTTCTATGGAAGAGGAACTTAACCAATTTATAAGAAATGATGTTTAGGAGTTAGTCACAAGACCTCATGATCAAAATATAATTGGAACTAAATAGGTTTATAAAAATAAACTAGATGGCTCAGGAAGTATTATTAGAAATAAAGTTAGATTAGTTGCACAAGGGTACACACAAATAGAAGGAATAGACTTTAAAGAATCTTTTGCACCCATAGCAAGACTAAAAGCCATTAGATTACTCCTTGCCTTTGCTTGTTTTAAGGACTTTAAACTTTTTCAAATGGATGTCAAAAGTGTATTTTTTGAATGGATATATTGATCAAGATGTTTTTGCAGAATAACCACCAGGTTTTGAAAGCATTAATTTTCCTAACCATGTATATAAATTAAAGAAAACTTTATATGGTTTAAAACAGGCTCCACGTGCTTGGTATGATAAGTTAAGTAATTTTTTAATTGAACATAATTTTAGAAAAGGTAAGATAGATACAACTCTTTTTATCAAAAAATATTGGAGATGATTTGATTATTATACAAATTTATGTTGATGATATATTATTTGGAAGTACAAATAAAAGTTCATGTCATGAGTTTTCCTCTTTAATGTCAAAAGAATTTGAAATAAGTATGATGGGAGAACTCACCTTTCTCTTAGGACTTCAATTAAAATAATAAGAGTCTGACACATTTATATGTCAAACCAAGTATATAAATGAATTATTAAAAAATTTTGATATGAAGAGATTCAAATTGAGTAAAACTCTTATAAGTCCATCAACTAGACTTGATTTAGATGAATCAAGAAAAATAATAGATCAAAAACTTTATAGGAGTATGATAGGTTCACTTTTGTATCTTGAAAGTTCGTTAGGGATGTTAAGCCCTATAGAACTGGACCAAGCTAACCAAGAGGGGGGGGGGGGTGAATTGGTATTTTAAAAAATTTTCTTTTCACAAAGAATAAAAATCACAAACCAAAATCACCACAAAAATAAATGCGGAATTAAAAGTGCGGAAGCAAAAATAAGAACACAAAAATTTATAGTGGTTCGGTCAACTCGACCTACGTCCACTCCTTGGAGGCACCCTCCAAGTATTGCACTACAAAAAGTGACTCTCCTTTAGCCCCCACGGCTAGGCGGAGAAGCCCTCACAAGAACCTCTTTTTTGCCACCCCAGCAAGGCAGAGAACCTACCTCCTTTTGCTTCCTCCTGAAGCTGGCAGAGAACCACAACCAAAAGTTAACTCCTTACCTCTACCGACCCTTCCACAGACGAGAAACTCTAAACAAAGAACAAGCAGAGCGATCCTTGAAGCAACCCTTGTGAATCCGCTCACAAGCTCCCCCTCATAAGATCCTCTTTCTCTCCCTCTCTCTCTTTCTCTCCTCAATGTCTTCTCAGGTCAAGGCAGCAGCCAAAGGTTTTTAAAAACGTTGAACAAGAGCTCTTAAATAGAAGAGCTTCAAAGGAGCTCATTAATTGAAAGTTGCCTACAATATCGTCCAGGCCGATATGGACATCGGCTTGGCCGATCAGTACAAATCAATGAAGATCGGCCAGAGCATAGCCCTGGATGCAAAATAGGATGATTAAAAATTGGCTTGATCATCCAGAGCGATCTCACGATCGTCCTGGCCGATCAGTTCAAATCAGAGGAAAATCGTCCTGACAATAGCCCTGGATACGAGCTGGCCGATGTTTATCGTCCTGAAGTAACTTAAGGTTTTTGACTGGATCGTCTTGGCCGATCCTGCGATCATCCAGGATGATATGATCGTATCAATCATCCTTAATTACTCCCTTGATTTCCTGAACAATTATGACATAATTTGTGAATATCGTCTAGGCCGAGCCTAGGATCGTCCTGGCCGATAATTAAAAAAATACAGTATACCTTAATTGTCTATGGCAGAAACTTCTTTCTGTTTTGAGCTTATCGTCCTGGACGATACACATATCATCCAGGCCGATCTGTTAATGTCGGCTGCCTTAATTAAGAATCCTTATTTAGACTTTCTGTTTTAAGCCTGATCGTCCAGGCCGATCCAAAAATCGTCCTGGCCGATATGAGTAAAAACAGAAATTCTAAGTCTCTCAAGTGTGTTTGTGTGAAGGGTTACATAACATCAGTCTCTTTGATCATTATAAGTAGACTTAAGAAGTGAAAAACAAAAGTACAGACTGACTCAACCCTAAACCAACGCAATCCTAAATTGGCTTCTTCTTGATAGTCTGATCTTCGATTCCTGAAAAGTTAGAAGCAACAAGTAGTCCAATAGAAATAGTGTTTGTCAATCATCAATTGCAACATATCTTACTGCTAGTCGACCTGATATTATGTTTGTTGTATGTTTATGTGCAAGATTTCAAGCTAATCCTAAGGAAATCGCACTTAATAACAGTTAAGAGAATATTTCACTATTTGATTGAAACTCATAAGTTAGACTTATGGTATCCCAAAAATTTATTACATGTAATTTAGTTGCATATTCTAATGCAGACTATGCTGATTACAAAGTTAATAGAAAAAGTACATCTGGAACCTGCCAATTTTTAGGATCATCACTTATTTCTTGGTCTTCTAGAGAACAAAATTTAGTCACTTTATCCACTACTGAAGCTGAGTACATAGCCGCAGGTAGTTGTGTTGCTCAAGTTTTATGGCTAAAGCAACAAATAGAAGATTTTGAAATTAAGCTTAAAAATATTCCCATTAAATGTGATAATACAAGTGCTATAAGTTTAAAAAAAAAATCTTATACAACATTCACGAACTAAACACATAGAGATTAGACACCATTTTATTAGAGATCATCTTAATAAAGGTATTGTGAATATAGAATTTGTAAACGCAAATTCTCAAATAGCTGATATCTTTACAAAACCTTTAGCTAAAAAACAATTTTGCATGTTAAGATGTATGCTAGGGATGTTAGATCCTAACATTTAAATTTCTTTTATATGTTTAATTATTCTTTTGAATTTTTCAAGGGGGGGGGGGGGGGGGGGGGGGGGGGGAAGAACTATATATATAAGTCATAATTCATTTTATATACATATATTTAGGGAGAGAATTATTCACATATTTCTCAATTGTCAAATATATTTTTCTAATGCTTAAAAGTTATGATAAAAGGTCAATTTGCACCCTTGTTATAACTATACCCAACATAAGTTTGTCATTATCTCTCCATTATCAAATATATTTTTCTAATGCTTAAAAGTTATGATAAAAGGTCAATTTGCACCTTTGTTATAACTATACTCAACATAAGTTTGTCATCATCAAAAAGAGGGAGGTTGTTGATATTATCTACCTCATAACCTATTTCAGATATTTTGATGATAACAAACATATGCTTGGATGCTCTAATTTGTGTGCTAAGTATTTCAGGTGTAATGATGTGTATTGTAATTACTTATGGGATTTACATTGCACAACTTAAGTTCAATCAAATGTTGAGATTAAAATGGACCAAGATGGACAACTTGAAGGACTTTATATTATCGTAGGAGTATGTTAGTGGTCAATTAATATTTACTTGCATAATTTGATTTACTCGCAATCTAAATATTTATTAATTATATATTAATCTTGATATAGAAATATATAAGATTTCTTTATTAAATAAATTTTATAACCTTCATTAATTTCTTAATTATTATCAAATAGGGAAAGTTATCTAATAAGAGAAATTAAATGTAATAATCTTATATGGCAAAACGTTTATCATGTATTTATTTTAAATTGACTTGTTTCACATGTATTTATTTTAATGTATGATTATATATATATATATATATATATATATATATATATATATATATATATATATATATATATATATATATATATATATATATATATATATATATATATATATATATATATATATATATATAACATAATTTTATTATATTAATATTCAATATATCTTTAAATATTTGAAAAGTATGCATGAGTTTTTATTTTACTGAATTTGATATTTTTTTGTTGGAAATGTGGTCTAATTTTTATTGCATTAGATTGATTGGATTCTGTAAATAAAGATTGATAGGCTATATAACTCATTTGCATTTTATTTTAATTTATAATGAATTTTCAAACATTATCTATTTTAAATATAATATGGTGCTAGCCATTTTTGCTTTATTTTGGAAGCATGTGAAAACAGTTTGACCTTCCCATGTGGCTAGCCATTTTATAGCCATTTTAATATTATATATATTTAATATAATTGAATTCTTGATTAAATATGATATTATTAGTTTATAAACTAATATTAGTTTAATAGTTTTATTTAAATTTGGCTTTACTTATCCTTTCCCTTTAAATACCTCTCTTCTTCTTCATGTAAGGGCTGCTAAAAAAAAGGAAATTCTCCAGCAATTCTTTCATTTTTCCTTTCCTCTTTACATTCTAAATTTTGAGAGGAGAAACTTTGATTTTTATTCCAAGTGCTCTTTCAATTGCGAGATCAAAATCATTGCTGGAAAGCTTCAACACACAAAACCGAGTAACTTCTCTTAGAGTTCTTGAGTTTGCTTTCCTTCTCTAAATCTTTACTTGATGTTCTTTTAGCTTTCATCATATATTTCTTTCTTGAAAATATTTATTTTATGGTGAAATATTTGTTGGAAATTTTATATTAAAGTTTTTTATATCACATCTTTTAAATCCATAAAGTTTAGCAAAGCAAGTATTTTTATTTCTTTAATGTGGCATAGATTTATATTTATAATCTAATTAATTTTATTTGATTTGAAGAGTTAAAGTTTTAATCAGGAAGAATATATTTTTTATTTAAAATTATTTTCTTATTTTAAATAAAATATAAATATATCTTAAAGTGAGCAAATTTAATATTTCATTTGCATGTAGTGAGGTGATTAAAATTAATTTGTAAGATCACCTCAAATAATATGGATATTTTATTGCAAGATAATCTGGGATTGTATTATTTACATAAAATTAGAATTTTCATTTTTTTGATCTAAGTCATTTGGCTTAGTGAAGTTTTAATTGTAATTAGATTGGGTTGTACTCGCCTGTATAAGAGAGTACTTAGGTTGTAAAGAACTTCTTTGGTTTAAAGAAGTGAGGTTTGCAAAGCAAACCTGGGATTAGTGAATTCTAGCCCGAGTGTTGGCTAGCATGGACATATGTCGGATTGGAATCCGGGCCGAACCACATAAAAATATTGTGCCTCTTATTTTAATTTCTTGCATTTATTTCTCTGTCTTTTTCAGAAACATAGTGTGATTACTTACTATTTTCGAAATTGCTTTAAAATTATTTTAATTTCTTCTTTTAATAAAAATTTTAAGAACCCCAATTCACCCCTCCTCTTGGGGTGCCATAGTCATCCAACTAGTCTAAACCTTAATTTTTGAAATTGGCTCTGATATAACTTAAAAGTTTATGTAGGTTGTTATACCCTATAGAACATTCTCAAGACTAACTATGAGGGGGAGGAGGGGGGGGGGGTCGAATTAGTAATTAAAAAAAATTCTTGGATTTTTTAAACCTTTTTAGATCTTTTTTGGAAATTAAATCATTAATCCTGAAACATGCTATTATAGAAATGATTATCACATAGGATTTTGCAACCTTAAAATTTTAAATGTAGAAACTAAAAATGCAGAAAAAGTTAAAAATAATAGAAGAGCATTAAATTTTATAGTGGTTCGGTCCAACTTGACCTACATCCACTCTCTAGACACTCCTTCTCTAGGTATTATACAAAATAATAGTGACTCTCCTTTCTCCCACAGCAAGGCGAAGAAGCCCTTACAAACTCTCTTCCACCAATCTGGTGGGGCACAGAACCGTTTCCTTTTATACTCTCCAAGTGATGGTAGCATACCATCACATCCTTTTTCACCATCTTGGTGATGGAACCCAGATCTAACGTTGAAGATTTTCTCCCAAGAACCTCCAAAGAAGTTGGGCATAAACTTGAAGAAGACAAAGAGATCCTCACTTTGGGAAACCTTATGAATCCCTCACAACTCCCCATCAGATCTCTCACTCTTCAATCTCAAAATTTTTCTCAAATGTGTTGCAAATCTATTTTTCATGTCTTATGTTTTGATGATTGACAAACACTGCTTTTCTTGGACAGCTTGTTGCTTCTAACTTTTCAGGAATCGACGATCGGACAATCAAAAAGGAGCCAAGTTCAGGAATGCGTAGGTTTAGGGTTGAGTCAGTCTGTACTTTTGTTTTTTACCTTTTGAGTCCTCTTGTAATAGTCAAAAAGACTGATGCTTTGTAACCCTTCACACACACACTTGAGAGATTTAGAAATTCTGTTTTTACTCATATCGGCCAGGACGATGTCTTTGATCGGCCTGGCCGATCAGCTTAAAACAGAAAGTCTAATTAAGGATTCTTAATTAAGGCAGCCTACGTTAACAGATCGTCCTGGACGATACGTGTATCGGCTAGGACGATAAGCTCAAAACAGAAAGAAGTAGCCGCCATAGACAAGTATGGTATACCATATCTTTAAATTATCGGCCAGGACGATCCTCGTATCGGCCTGGACGATATTAACAATTTATGCCATAATTGTTCAGGAAATCAAGGAAGTAATTAAGGATGATTGATACGATCATATCATCCTGGACGATCGCAAGATCGGCCAGGCCGATCTAGTCAAAAACCTTAAGTTACTTCAGGACGATTAATATCGGCCAGCCCGTATTCAGGGCTATTGTCAGGACGATTTTTCTCTGATTTGAACTGATCGGCCAGGACGATCGTGAGATCGGCCTGGACGATCAAGCCAATTTTTAATCGTCCAGCTTTACATCCAGGGCTATGCTCTGGCCGATCTTCATTGATTTGTATTTATCGGCCAGGCCGATATCCATATCGGCCTGGACGATATTGTCGGCAACTTGCAATTAATGAGCTCTTTTGGAGCTCTTCTATTTAAGAGCTTCTTGTTCAACGTTTTTAAAGATCTTTTGGCTGCTGCCTTGACCTAAGAAGGCCTTGAGGAGAGAAAGAGAGAGAGAAGAGAGAGAGAGGATCTTGTGAGGGGGAGCTTGTGAGGGGTTTCACAAGGGTTGCTTCAAGGATCTCTCTGCGTCATCTTCGTCTAGAGTTTCTCGTCCGTGGAAGGGTCGGTAGAGGTAAGGAGCTTTGCTTTTAGTTCTGGTTCTCTGCCAGCTTCAGGAGGAAGCAAAAGGAGATAGGTTCTCTGCCTTGCCGGGGTGGCAAAAAGGAGGTTCTTGTGAGGGTTTCTCCACCTAGCCGTGGGGGCTAAAGGAGAGTCACTTTTTGTGTAGTGCAATACTTGGAGGGTGCCTCCAAGGAGTGGACGTAGGTCGAGTCGACCGAACCACTATAAATTTCTGTGTTCTTTTTCTTGCTTCCGCACTTTTAAATTCCGCATTATTTTGTGGTGTGATTTGGTTTATGTGATTTTATTTCTTTGTTTAAAAAGAAGTTTTAAAATACCAATTCACCCCCCCCTCTTGGTTAGTTTGGGACTAAGTTCATAGGGCTTAACATCCCCATCGAACTTTTAAGTGGTATCAGAGCTTGATTCGAAAATTAAAGTTTGAAAACTTTTTGAATTTGATCCATGTCTAACTTTGGGAATCGCAACACTACGGAAGGGTATTCTATTACCCGACCTCCTCTGTTCGATAACCTACCTTTTGATTTTTGAAAAACTCGCATGTCAACTTTTTTACAATCTACTGATTATCGCATGTGGATGCTTATTCAAGAAGGTTATTCTCCACCTTCTCGTGAAATTAACGGTTTTAAAACTGAAGTTGCTTTTACCGAATGGACTTTTGATGAACGAGATTTAGCTCAACTAAATGCGAAATGTTTGAATTGTTTTTTCTATGCTTTAAAATCTGAGGATTACATGCGTGTTTCAACTTGCAAGACTGGTAAAGAAATTTGGGATAAATTGTGCATTACTTATGAAGGCACTAATGAAGTTAAACAATCCCGTTTAAACATTCTCTTGCATGACTACGAACTTTTTCGTATGAAACCTCATGAATCGATTTCTGACATGTACACTAGGTTTACTCAGATTGCTACTTCATTGCATGCACTAGGAAAAGAACTTTCGAACTATGAAAAAGTTAACAAGATTTTGAGATGCTTGCCTTCTTCTTATGATGCAAAAATTACTGCAATCACTGAATCTAAAGATTTAAACACCTATTCTATTGATAACTTGCTTGGCTCACTCATTGCTTACGAGCAAGGGGTGAATCAAAGAAATCTTGATGCAGGTGAGAAGAAAAAGGAGAAAACAATTGCATTGAAGGCACACAAATCGGATTCTGAATCTTCCGGGTCTGAAAGCGATGGAGTTGCCTTCATCACAAGGCAATTCAAAAGCTTTCTAAGGAAGAAACAAAAGCATCATCAAAATTGGAGAAAAGGTAAGGATCATAAACATATTAAAGGATCTTCTGATGTTGTTTATTTTGAATGCAGGAAACCGGGACATGTAAGAGCCGATTGTCCTACACTTCAAGATCAATCAAGCAAAGAAAAAGAAAAAGGTGAGGAGAAAGCTAAGTCTAGGAAGGAGAATAAGAAAATCCAAAGAGGCTTCTGGGCAGAATCTGGTACTGATTCCTCTGAAACTGAACCAGAGGAAGAGACTACAAACTTGTGTTTCATGGGAGAAAATCAAAGTGATGAGGAAGAGGTATGTAGACCAACCTATGATGAATTGTTTGAAATTTGTGAAAAAATCCATACATCATACAAAAAACTTAAGAAAACTCATGCTAGCCTAAAATTAGAACATTCAAATCTACAAAAAGAGCATGACGTTTTTCTCAAAGATCATGCAACGATTGATTCAAATCACATGGCTCTCCTTGATGAATTTGATGAATTAAACAAGAAGCATTTGGAATTAGTTGAGAAAAGTAATGCATTAAAAGCTTCACACACCTCACTTAATGATGATCTTAAGAAATCTAAAGAGATTGAAAAAGATTTGAGGATTGAGAATGATGCATTAAAAAGAACTAACTTGAGAATTCAAAATGATTTATGTAAGAAAGCTAGGATGACACCGACTTTTAATCAAAGGCCAGAACCTAGGAAGAGGCATTTTTATCCAAACCATTTAAGAAAACCTTTTCCTGGAGTTCAATGTTTTTCTTGTGGCATGCTAGGACACATCTCACTCACTTGCACAGTTCACCGCAGTACACATTGGGTGTGGAGACCTAAGATGCATGATTCAAAGCATACCATATCTACATTGCACTCTACATTTCCTAAGAAGGAGCCCAAATCTGTTTGGGTTCCTAAAACTGACTGTTGTTGAGTTTTGCAGGAGTGCTCTCACCAAAGACCTCGTGGGAGCATAAGGTAACTAAATATAAGGAGGCTTGCAGCTCAATTGCTTAAATCCTTTGCTTTATCACTTGCTTGAAATCTTTAGTTTCTTTTTGTATGTTTTTTTGTTTTTGTGTTCACTTTGTGCTGTTTTCTTTTAAGTTGTTGTTTTTGTTTTTTTTTTTACTTTGGTCTTTATTTTGGGCTTTCATATGATAAAACTTCTCAAGCTTTTAAATATTGAAGTTTTGGAGATAGGGTTTAGCTTTTTAAAATTGGTTAAAGGGAGTAAACTGTTGATGTTTCCTTTTTCTTTCTTCTGACTTTGTTCAGTGGCATGATTTTCTTCTATAAAACAAAAGTCTAAACTCAGCTTAACCAATGGTTTTTTAAGATCTCTTTCTAAATCTTGCTACATTAAAACATCTTATGCATAATAGTCAAAATGCTTTGATATCATTCAAGCTTTTGAAATCTTACCATTGCAGTTATCACGTGATTTTGATTTTGTGTTGTGAATTGTTCTTCCCTATGTTAGAGAGAGAGCTCCTATTCTCTAATATTTGGAGGATATACTCACAACTAAGTTTTTTTTAAAAAGGGTATATTAAAGATTTTTTTAGCTTGCAAAAGTTAAAAAGGAAAGAGGCCAATAAAGCCAAATTGAAAAGAAAGCTATATACACAAAAGTGTATCAAAAATCAAAAGATGCTCAAAGAGCCAATAAAAGTGACAAGAGGCATAAAATTAGCCCACTAAATGCAAGCTATCATCTCTTTGGTAAAACTCTTAAAACTTAGAAAACTCATTAATTATGTGATACGTTCAAAGATTTGATTTCAAATTCCATGATTGAGAAAAACTATTTTGGTTTATTATTTATGAGATATTTTAGTTGGTAACAAGTCTTGATTGGATCTTCTTATTCTTTTTGTTATTCCGAGTCAGGACTTCGTTGTTTTTAAGAGAATTTGTACCCTGAAGAATGTCCGATCTAGGGTAAATGGAATCAGTTTTTCTACCTTCTTCTAATTGAATTTTGTTAAACCTCTTGATCTCCTAAAAACTTTAAAAAATTAAATTCATGAAAAGAATTCTCATATGATCCCTCCCTAAAACAAAAAAAAATAGAAAAATTAAAATCCAAAAATATTCGGTGTTTGTTTTATTTATTCTTTTTTGTGTCTTTGACTGTCTTTTCTTGTGTTTTATTTTTGAGGGTCTTGATCATCACCATTCTTTTCTTGATTTCAAATACAAGTCACATCGGCCTGGCCGATATTTTTATCGTCCTGGCCGATATGACAAATTCTTTCCAAAATCCATCTGCTGACCTTTTTGCTGTGCTTACTGAAATTCATCGTCCTGGCCGATACATTATCGTCCTGGACGATTTGATCAAACTCATGATGATAGTCCTGGCCGATAGTAAATTTGTCTGGCCGATGCATTCTATGTGCATCGTCCTGGCCGATACACTGGACCGTCCGGGATGATCCACGTGTCAGTACGTTTTGATCTTTAAATTCGGCCCCGGACGATCCATTATTGGACCATCGGCCGGGCCGATCCACTGTTCGTCCTGGACGATACACGTGGCAAGCATTTAAAACATTTTAACTTCGGCCGGTACGATCAATTATTGTGCATCGTCCTGGATGATAGACCTAATCGGCCCGGACGATCTGCTTTTTCAACGGTCGTCCGGACTGACTCCTCGGGCCGATAGCCTGTGTCTAATCGGCCTGGCCGATATCTGATTGGCCCGGACGATTGGACCGCCTTTTTGACCAATCGGCCTGTACGTAATTATTGACGCATATCGGCCTGGACGATTCCGCGATCGGCCAGGACGATATGGACGTTTCTTTAAATTCAGGCCGATCCAGCCATGTTTTTCACTCCTCATCCTTTCTCCTTTGTGTTTTTGCTTAAGTTCTCTCAAATGGCTGGTGGGAAGCGCGTCCGCCATACCTCTGGAAGTTCCTCGAGGGCAAGGGTTGACCCTCGTTTCCATGAAGCAGAAGATGAAGCTGCATATCATCGCTATAAAGAATGTGGAATTACTGTTTCCAGAATTATCAATCCAGTCCACATCTCTTACCTGGTAATGGATCTCTTCGCTCACACTTCCCTTTGCTTCATTCTGTCTCTTGTTTTCCCCTTCAATTCTGAGTTCCTTCTAGAATTTTTTGCAAACCTGCGCATCAACTCCACCTTCACAGCCCTGTCCTCCTATGTGAATCGACGCCCTGTCGAAATCACATATCAGGACTGTGTTGATCTCTTACAGCTATCCACCACCGGAGATAAGCTGCACTTAATTGCCCTTGACCCTGATCTTGACTGGTCCACGGCAAATCACTTTCTTCGCCAGACCAATGTCCGTTACCATGTTGGAGAGACTAGCTCTTTAGTCAGAGATGCTAGGACAATCCAACATGTCCTTCGCACCTCCGTCATTTCAAAAGCCGGCGACCGTGTCCACATTACCCCTCTACTTTCCCTCACTACCTTCTATATCATGGCTCATAGGGAATTCAACACTGCTGACCTATTTTTTCGTTACATTGATCACCTAACAACAATTCGCGATCCAGGCCACAGAAGAAAGCCAAATCTAGCCTTAGGACACATCATAGCCTATGTTCTTGAAACTAAATACCAACTTCAATATCCTATACCACCAAACCTTCCAACTCCCTTCTACTCAAACAACTCCTTCAGCACCCTTCACAGTACTCGTCTCCACCCTGAGGAACCTCAGGGGGCTCGAGAGGAGGAGGCTCCTGCTCCAGCTCCCTTTCCTGACCCTGTCCCTCTCCACCAACACTCACCGGTTGATCAGTTGATAGAGAGATTTGATCGTTGGGAGACCCGATTTGATGCATATGTTGCTGCCCAGGAGCAGCAACACTCTGAGGACATTGCCCGTTACGAGCATCACCGCGCTGATAGCTCGATTTGACAGCTTTCTTACTCACCAGCAGCAGCAGCATGACCAGGACATCGTCTGGTTCAATGCTCAGTTTACTACCCTTGCCAGTTACTTTCAGCAGCCACCTCCACCTCCTCCATCTGATGATCAGGATCCCTCGTTCTTTTAGTTTGTACTTTGAGTTATTGTTTCTTGTCTTTTTGTCTTTCGTGATGTTTGTTTTTTCTTTCTTCTTTTCTCTGCTGTTTCTGGACTCTCTTTTTGTGATGACAAAAAGGGGGAGTAGGATAGGGTATGGTAAAAAAAAAAAAAATATTGATGTTGTAACTTTGTTTTCTAATGAATCTATTTTTGTCATACTTGTGTTTTGCCATCATCAAAAAGGGGGAGATTGTTGCAAATCTATTTTTCATGTCTTATGTTTTGATGATTGACAAACATTGCTTTTCTTGGACAGCTTGTTGCTTCTAACTTTTCAGGAATCGATGATCGGACAATCAAAAAGGAGCCAAGTTCAGGAATGCGTAGGTTTAGGGTTGAGTCAGTCTGTACTTTTGTTTTTTACCTTTTGAGTCCTCTTGTAATAGTCAAAAAGACTGATGCTTTGTAACCCTTCACACACACACTTGAGAGATTTAGAAATTCTGTTTTTACTCATATCGGCCAGGACGATGTCTTTGATCGGCCTGGCCGATCAGCTTAAAACAGAAAGTCTAATTAAGGATTCTTAATTAAGGCAGCCTACGTTAACAGATCGTCCTGGACGATACGTGTATCGGCCAGGACGATAAGCTCAAAACAGAAAGAAGTAGACGCCATAGACAAGTATGGTATACCATATCTTTAAATTATCGGCCAGGACGATCCTCGTATCGGCCTAGACGATATTAACAATTTATGCCATAATTGTTCAGGAAATCAAGGAAGTAATTAAGGATGATTGATACGATCATATCGTCCTGGACGATCGCAAGATCAGCCAGGCCGATCTAGTCAAAAACCTTAAGTTACTTCAGGACGATTAATATCGGCCAGCCCGTATTCAGGGCTATTGTCAGGACGATTTTCCTCTGATTTGAACTGATCGGCCAGAACGATCGTGAGATCGGCCTGGATGATCAAGCCAATTTTCAATCGTCCAACTTTACATCCAGGGCTATGCTCTGGTCGATCTTCATTGATTTGTATTGATCGGCCAGGTCGATATCCATATCGGCCTGGACGATATTGTCAGCAACTTGTAATTAATGAGCTCTTTTGGAGCTCTTCTATTTAAGAGCTTCTTGTTCAATATTTTTAAAGATCTTTTGGCTGCTGCCTTGACCTAAGAAGGCCTTGAGGAGAGAAAGAGAGAGAGAAGAGAGAGAGAGGATCTTGTGAGGGGGAGCTTGTGAGGGGTTTCACAAGGGTTGCTTCAAGGATCTCTCTGTGTCATCTTCGTCTAGAGTTTCTCGTCCGTGAAAGGGTCGGTAGAGGTAAGGAGCTTTGCTTTTAGTTCTGGTTCTCTGCCAGCTTCAGGAGGAAGCAAAAGGAGATAGGTTCTCTGCCTTGCCGGGGTGGCAAAAAGGAGGTTCTTGTGAGGGTTTCTCCACCTAGCCGTGGGGGCTAAAGGAGAGTCACTTTTTGTGTAGTGCAATACTTGGAGGGTGCCTCCAAGGAGTGGACGTAGGTCGAGTCGACCGAACCACTATAAATTTCTGTGTTCTTTTTCTTGCTTCCGCACTTTTAAATTCCGCATTATTTTGTGGTGTGATTTGGTTTATGTGATTTTATTTCTTTGTTTAAAAAGAAGTTTTAAAATACCAATTCACCCCCCCTCTTGGTTAGTTTGGGACTAAGTTCATAGGGCTTAACATCCCCATCGAACTTTCAAAATGCACTCTCAATGGTCACTCTCAAGAGAAATTTGCAGCAAAAAGAAGGTTGAGAAAGTTTAGGACCATTTATATTAAAAACACATAAAAAAACCATCCAATAACTAAAATTTTTAAGAGAATTTTCATACATTCATAATGTACAATTATGGATCATCTAGTATAAATAGTTCAAAAAATCAAGGCTTCATTTGGTACCCTAAACTTGGATGAAATTAGTTTCAAACACTTTTAATCGTCTATATAAATTCATATCGTACTGTAGGAACAATTCAAAAAATAGATGTGTTCATTCAGTATGATTTAGAATGAACCTAATTTTGTATTCTATAAGTCATCTATAAGAATAAAAATCGTATTGTATGAATAGTTCAAAAATTAAATGTGTTTATTCAGTATGATCTAATGTGAACCTAATTTCATACTCTATTAGTCGTACGCACAAATATATATCATATTGTATAAATAGTTCAAAAATTAATTGTGCTCATTTAGTATGATCTGGTACGAACCTAATTTCGTACTATGTCAGTCATCTGTATAAGTTGACATCATATAGTATAAATAATTAAAAAATTAAATTATGATTTGATTAACTACATTCTAGAGGAAAACTATATCAATTTGTATAATATAATTAGATATCATAAAATATGATTAGTCTTAAAAGAAATCAATTTAAATATTATCTCTGTCCCCCTATGTGTGTGTGCATGGTTACCCAATTATAATCACATTTACTCAAATTTAGTAAATAAAAATAGAGATATATAGACCCTCTTATATAAAATCCTATTCTACACTATCTTGAAGTCTTCAGTAATCTGGAGTAGTATATAATTTCCTTAAAATGTTAGTACATAAAAATAAAAAAATAAATATGTAATATATGTCAAGAGAAATAATAAAATTAGAACAATAATATTTTGTTATTATCAAAAATCACAATCTCAATCTTGATTCTTAAGTTGCAACAACTTCTTTAGTATATCACCCTATAAAAATCTTAGAAGAGTAAGTAAAGCAAGCAATGTTAATCACCTACTTATGACAATATATCTCTATAAATTTGATAGATGACAAGCACTATACCTATACTTGCATCGTACCAATCCAACATACCTTATTGTGCATTTTTTCCTATTCCTAGGCTCTATGTTACACTTGATATTAATTACATATATGGCCGCTATGTCCATTAAATGAAGACCTGTTATATTGAAAAAAGTATATCATTAATTTAAAGATTAAGAGAAATCATTAGTATTCCATATTTAATTTACAATATCAATCAAAAACTTTGGGAATTAGCTAGCCATGAAGAATAATTGGAGTAAAATCATTTTCATTAATAACATACAAGAAAGAAAGTATAAAAGAAAAGATATCACCTCTATATACTAAAACTTATAGAATTTCTTCAACAAATTTTGACCAACTACTCTAAAGAAGTGGATATAGTGCTCACTAAATTCTCTTTGTTGTCACTCCTAACGAAATTTCAAAGAGACATTCTAAGTTTGAATTTTATTAAGTGACTTAACTCTCCTTGTAACATAACAAAAAGATTATTTATAAATATATAAAAATAGATTCTGGCATAGTGATGCTCTAGACACATACACTGAGATACTTATAAAATGAATTAACGTTGCTGCACTGAAGGGTTTTCTTAGTTGTGACACTTGCTGATATGGACCCACTATTTAATGAATTGACACATTACTTCACTAATTGATCATATCTTAAATAATTATAATTATAACATCATGATGTTTCTGATGTTTCAGTGCTATAAAGTCCATGTGGCACTCCTCTTACTTAGTGGCACTAGAATTTGGCACAACAGTGTTGTACAGATAGAGACTGGGTTTTTTAGTGCTGACTCCTCTGAAGCTATGATATTAGTAGAATTGGCTGGGCTTTATTGTTGCAGATCTGTTTTCATGGTTTATGATTTTGATGATAAAAAACACTCTTATTTCTGTACGATGGCCATATTTACTAACATTTCAGGTCCACACAATGAGACTGCATTTTGGAATCAACTCAAGATTGGGTAGACTAGGTCTGAGTCAGTTTGTACACTTTTTCCTTTCTTGAGTCTATTGTATTTGGTGAGGATCTTGATGTTTTGTAACTTGGAAGATTTTCTGTTGCTCCCTAAAGATTTCTATTTTTGGTAACATTGTCCGGGACGATATTTATCATCCGGGACGATCTATCCAAAAGCAGAAACCCTAATTAGGGCATCCTCATTAAAGCAACTATCATTATGCAAAACACATCATCCTAGACAATTTTGTATCAGCCAGGATGATAGGCTCAATTCAGAAAGAATCTGCCGCCATATCTAATTAGAAATAACCTATTTTTGGACATCGTCCATGACTATAAAATATCGTCCAGGACGATCCAGGTCAATTTTTCTAAAATTTCTCTAGAATTTAAGGAAAGCAATTATTACTTGATTTCACGATCAAATCAGACTGGACGATCGCCAAATCGTCCTGGCCGATGTGCTGGACGATTGGACACCGGCTAACTGTTTTAAGGGTGATGTTCAGGACAATATTCCACAACTTGTTTTGATCGTCCAGGATGATATATTATCATCCTAGATGATATGAACAAACTTCTTCTGATCGTCTTAAATCGTCCCGGCTGATTGGGCTTAAATTGCACTGATCGTACAGGACGATATTATTATCGTCCTGGACGATAATGTCGGCATCTTGCTTTAATGAGCTCATTTTGAGATCTTCTATCTAAGCTATGACAAGGCACTTTGTAAGTTTCTTTGGCAGCCATTATAGCTTCGTTCTTATGGGGGAAACTTGAAGAGAAAGCTTGAAAAGGAGTGAGGAATGGGTGAAGTCTGAGAGGGAGAAGATCCTGTGAGGGGGGACTCAAGAGAGCGTGGAGGGAGATTCCACACGATTGCTCCGGCAGGCTTGCACCTTAATACCGTATGATTCAAGGCTTATCTCGAGGGAAGTTCACCAAAGAAGAAGATCTCTTTGGTGTCAAAGGACCCGGTGACTCCACCGCACTGGGGAAGGTGGAAGTGATTTTGTAAGGGCTTCTCCGCCTAGCTGTGGGGGCTAAAGGAGAGACACTTATTTTAGTGCAATACTTGGAGGGTGCCTCAAAGTAGTGGACGTAGGTTAAGGTTTGACCGAACCACTATAAATCCGGTGTGTTCTTTCTTATTATTTGCTTCCGCATTTAATTGTGGTGAATCTTGTTTTTGGATTTAAGATTGTGTTTGTTTTAAATACTTATCTACTCTCTATCTCTTTATTTAGCCTTGGTCCAGTTCAATAGGGCTTAACATCCCTAACGAACTTTCAAGTGGTATCAGAGCACTTTCTAGTGTCATCTGAGCACTTTCAAATTATATCAGAGCCGTTTTCATAAAATAAGTTTTTAAAATCTTTTGAATTTTTGATCCATGGATAATTGTAATGTTGCAGAAGGTTATTCAATCACCAGACCTCCTTTATTTGAAAATATGTCATTTAATTTTTGAAAAACCGTCATGTCTATTTTCTTGCAATCAATTTATTTTCGCATGTGGCATATGATTTTAACTGGTTATTCATCACCCTCACGTATTGTTAATGGAGTTAAAACTGATATTCCTTTTAATCAATGGAATAGGAAAGAACAAGTAATATGTGAATCAAAAGATTTGAATTAATATTCTATTGATAGTTTGATTGGCTCACTCATTGCCTACAAGCAAGGTTTGGGTCAAAGACTTTTGGATGCAGGAGAAACGATTGTTCTAAAAGCTGAAGATATAAAAAGAGATAGCTTAGTTGGTGACAAATGCAATGACTTGTCAAGAAAATCACAAATCTCACCAAAGCATAAGCAAAAGTGGAAAAAGGTAAAAGTGGTAAGGATGTCCATATTTCTTCTTACATTATTTGCTTTCGATGCAGGAAAACTGGATATATGAAAAATCAGTGCCCTAATTTAAAAATTATTCCTACAAAAGAAAAGGGCAAGGCGAAGCAAAATTTAAATTGGGGAAATAATGAAAAACAAAAAATCTCATGGGCAGATCTGATTTCTGATGCATCAGACCAGGAGAGAGATAATGGTTAAAAGATTTTCATGTTTTTGCGTTGTGTTTTTGTTTTTATATTTTTCATTTTTATTTTGTGTTTTTGTTTTGTTTATTCTTTGAAATTTTTGTTTTCGTGAAAGTTTTTTTCTGATCAATAAACACATTCACTTTTCTAAAAATGAAAAATCTACTTCCTGTTTTTTCTTGAAATCTTTGGTAAGTTGTGTTTGACTTTTATAAAATAGTCAAAGGAAGGAAACTCAATCTTTCGACTCTCAATCTCTATTTCCTAAAAGAGGTTATTCTACTTTTGATTTAAAATCTTTTTCATCTTTTAAATTAGTTTTTAAAACTAAATTTTTTATCTCCTTACATTTTATTTATCACATAGGAATCTTTTGAAAGTTGTTGAATCTAACTTATAATTTTCTTAATCAAGAATTTGCTTTATCAATAGGATGGGTTTATTTTTGTTTTTAAGATTTCAGAAAGGGAGCATATTAAAAAAAAATTGGCCAATGATGCCAAAATTAAAAGATACGCAATAACGCCAAATTGAAAAATATACACAAAAGTGTATCAAAAATCAAAAGATGCGCAGTGCGCCAACCAATTGTCAATAGGCATAAAATGAGCCCACAAAGTTAAATGCTTACCATTCTTGTACTTCTTAAAAGCTTAAGAAAATCCTTGATACTTTCGATACTTGAGTTTGAAAATTTTGATTCTTAATTCAATAATTTGTGCATTAATCTTCTATTATATATATTTTATTGAAGGAGTTTTGAAAAATAACTATTTCTTTCTCTAATTTATTCTTTGAATTAGATATTGAATTAAAAAGTTTTTGAGCCTTTTAAAAGAACTTGAGTTTGGATGATAAAATTTTGAATTTTTAATCTTTTCTAGGATATTCGTTGTCAATCCAATTCTAATAAGTTTTTTGATTAAAACCAAGAGGTAACTTTCTCATTTTAAGAATATTTATTTTTTTCACTAGATCAAGGAACGTTTTTGTCTTTTTTTCATTTTGTTTTTTTGTTTGTGCCTCCTCTATTTTTGATAATGTTAAAAGGGGAGAACGTACTGTTGAATTTGTATCTTTTTTTTTTCTTTTCAAAATTTTTTAAAACAACAAAAATATTTTTATCTCCCCTATTTTTTAAAGTGTTATTCTAGTGAGGGGGAGATTAGGAGAAAATGTTCCTTTTTGCAAATTCTAATTGAATTGTTTGCCATCATCAAAAAGGGGGAGATTGTTGCGGATCTGTTTCATGGTTTATGATTTTGATGATAGAAAACACTCTTACTTCTATACGATGGCCTTATTTACTAATATTTTAGGTCCACAAGATCAGACTGTATTTTGGAACCAGCTCAAGATTGGGTAGACTAGGCCTGAGTCAGTTTGTACACTTTTTCCTTTCTTGAGTCTATTATATTTGGTGTGGCTCATGATGTTTTGTAACTTGGAAGATTTTCTGTTGCTCTCTAAAGATTTCTACTTTTGGTAACATCGTCCAGGATGATCTATCCAAAAGCAGAAACCCTAATTAGGGCATCCTCATTAAAGCAACTGTCATTATGGAAAACACATCGTCCTAGATGATTTTTTATCGGCCAGGACGATAGGCTCAATTCAGAAAGAATCTGCCACTAGACCTAATTAGAAATAACCTATTTTTGGACATCGTCCAGGACTATAAAATATCATCCAGGACGATCCAGGTCAATTTTTCCAAAATTTCTCTGGAATTTAAGAAAAGCAATTATGACTTGATTTCACGATCAAATCGGCCTGAACGATCGCCAAATCATCCTGGCTGATGTGCTGGACAATTGGACACCAGATAGCTTTTTTTCAGGGTGATGTTCAGGATGATATTCCATGACTTGTTCTGATCGTCCAGGATGATATATTATCATCTTGGACGATATGAACAAACTTCTTCTGATCGTCTCAAATCGTCCCGGCTGATTGGGCTTAAATTGCACTGATCATACAGGACAATATTAGTATCATCCTGGACGATAATGTCAGCATCTTGTATTAATGAGCTCATTTTGAGATCTTCTATTTAAGCTGCGACAAGGCACTTTGTAAGTGTCTTTGGCAGCCATTGTAGCTTCATTTTTGTGGGGGAAACTTGAAGAGAAAGCTTGAAAGGGAGTGAGGAATGTGTGAAGTCTGAGAGGGAGAAGATCTTTTGAGGGGGGACTCAAGGGAGTGTGGAGGGGAATTCCACACGATTTCTCTGGCAGGCTTGCACCTTAATACCATCATATTCAAGGCTTGTCTCGATGGAAATTCACCAAAAAAGAAGATCTCTTTGGTGTCAAAGGACCCGGCGACTCCATCGCATCGTGGAAGGTGGAAGTGATTTTGTAAGGAGTTCTCTGCCTAGCTGTGGGGACTAAAGAAGAGACACTTGTTTTAGTGCAATACTTGGAGGGTGCCTCCAAGGAGTGGACGTAGGTCAAGGTTTGACCGAACCACTATAAATTCGGTGTGTTCTTTCTTATTATTTGCTTTTGCATTTAATTTCCACATCATTGGTTTTGATTGTGGTGAATCTTGTTTTTTGATTTAAGATTGTGTTTGTTTTAAATACTTATTCACCTCTCTATCTCTTTATTTAGCCTTGGGCCAATTCTATAGGGCTTAACATCCCTAACAAACTTTCAAGTGGTATCAGAGCACTTTCTAGTGTCATCTGAGCACTTTCATTTATGACACTGAATCCTACGATGTTGTGGTGCTATCAAACAGAGACTGGACATCACCATATCTATATTTGGGCGCTCTGTAGTGTTAATGATGGAGCTGTGGCTATATTATGTATGATGTTGTGATGCTATGCCCTAATTAAAAAAATTATCTATTTTCTATATTTTCTTGTATAAATACAACAAAATAACATGTTTTAACTAACAAATCAACTCATAAAATATAACATTATTTGTAATTACAACTTTTCTTCTGGAGTTTTGTTAATGCCCTTTCTTTTGGGTTACTCTAGTTTGGGTTAAAGAGCATGTTGAGGTTGTGTTAATTTCTCTATTATGATGATTCCTTACTAGGCATTTTCTATATTTTTCTTATTTAAATACAACTAAAACAACACATTTTAACTGACAAACCAACACATAAAATATAACTTTATTTGAAATTGTCACTTTTCTTCTAGAGTTTCATTGATGCCCTTTCTTTTGGGTTACTCTGGTTTGGGTTAAAGGGCATGTTGAGGGTGTGTCAATTTCTCTATTATGATGCTTCCTTACTAAGCATTTCTTCTCTGGTTTGCTACTTGGTTTATTATTTTCCTATTTATGGGGGCTTCAGGTTAGTGCTGGTGTCCTGCCTCTTGCCTTCCTTTGTGGTTTGTTGGTGTGGTTCCATCCTACTTTTGCTGGTTGAAATTACTTTTTATTTTTCTTTATATTCTTGTTTGGGTTTGTACTATTTAGAGAGCATGTTTGATTTCAATAATGAATGCTTAATGTATGATGCACTTCCGAGCTTGCTTAGCCTCATTTATTCCAATCTCTTATTACTTTATGTGTATGCTGGTTTGGTTTTGGTGTCTACCAGCTGTGGTTTTAGTGTTTCTATATGTATCTTATTATGCTAGTTTTTTATGGCTTTTATATGGTTCACATGTTGGGTTATTTTTTTTTTTGGGAAAATTAGGGGCAAACATGCCCAATTTTCATTAAAGAAAAAATTAATACATAAACAGTAGGTAGTAAGAAAACAAGAAAAAACTTACCACCTAAAGTAAAGAGAAAAGAAAAACAAGCCTAACCATTCAACCTAAAAATCAAGCTTCAAAAAAAATGAAGCAAGAAAAATAAAAAACATGATAAAATCTGCTAAAAAGAGAAAAAGAACACCCTACAACAAAGGGTGAAAAGAAAAAACAAAACTAGTCCAAAGGACTAGAAATACAAAAGAATCTGTTAAACCGAAACAGCCAACAAATTCAAAATGAAAGAATGCTCAATCATCCACCAGCTCAACCCTAAGAGCCAGACAGAGAGCCACTCCTGCAACAGACAGCCTTAAACGGAACTTCTGCAACCACTCCAAAGAGCCAGACAACAAAGACCAGCAACCAGTCCTAAGCCACCCTCCAGAAACCCGATCCTCAAACAGTCACCAGCTCAAACCAGCTCCTACACACCAAACAGTCCACCAACTTCTCCACAGCTCCAAGCGAAAAACCCTGCCAAAAACAAAAACCAAACAGCAGCCAATAGAAGAAAAAGGAAAATAAACAAGAGCCAGAAAAAAAAAAAAAAAGAACCAAGCTAAAAAATCAAGAAGTAGCAAACAGAGAAAGCAAACCGAATACAAAAATAACTATATTAAATTAGCATTAGAAATTTCAGCAAAAGAATTCCAGACCGAAACTTTAGCAACAATAGCTTTTCTAATATTTCTTAAAATACAATCCAGATCTTTACAAGAACCTGAAAATCTCCTATTATTTCTCTCACGCCAGATGAAATAAAGAAAGCAACAGGTGATCAAGTAATAAAAAAATTTAATATTTGAAGAAATATTAAGATCAGCAATGTAATCAAAAACTTGTAAAAGATTAGGCTTAAGAAAAAAATGCTTAAGACTAGGAATTAAAGAAGAAATAATATAAAAAGAATAATTACAATCAAAATATAAATGATTATGGGATTCAAAATCAGAATTACAGAACACAAACAGCAGGAATAAAAACATTTCTGTTCAAAAGCATATCTACAGTTTTAAGTCTATTTAAAACCGTCATCCAAGCATAACAAGAATACCTCAAAACATACCGTTTATGCCATATATACTTATACCAATAAACTTTAGCAGAATCCTGAAAGTACGCTAAATAAAAATTCTTAAATTTCGGAAAAAGCTCTCCGTCCCATTTCAAGCAAGATATTGAAGAGCTTTGAATTTCAATAGAGATATTCAAGGAATGCAAATCTGTAGGAAGAAACCAGCTCCCATTTAAAATAATTTCCTTCACAGTAGATTTATGCCATCTAGTATTAATATTCGGAACTAACTCATGTATCGAAGAACCATCCAGCCTAGGGTCCCAACATAAAGATAAATTGCTATCAGCCGTGATAACAAAAGAAAGTTTACTTTTAATAGATGTAGCCTGCTTACACAACTCTTTCCAGAATTTAGAGGCTTTATTAGTAGGCATTTTCCATAAAGAAGTATAATTTTCTTTTATCCAAATAGACAAAAGACTATTAGTATTAAAAAGTCTCCAAATAAGAGAGCAGTTAGTTATAAGCAAAATACATACCATTAAGATCCAAGATATCCAAACCTCCAAAGCATTTGGGTTTACACACATCTTTCCAAGCAATAATATGCATCTTCTTAGAATGAATATTCCCATGAAAAAGAAACTTTGAACAACGTTTCTTAATAAATTTGAAACAATATTTCGGTAGAATCATACCTCTAATCTAGTATGCAATATAATTAGTAATAGAAAACTTGAGGAATTGCACTCTACCTGCAAAAGACAGGATTTTTGCCTTCCAACCAGATAATAAATCAGTGACTTTATGAAAAAGAAGGGAAAAATCTACAGCACTAAGTCTCCTAATGGAAATAGGAATACCCAGATAGATGATAGTATCCTGAGAGAAAGGAAAATCTAGAACATTACATATAGCATCTCTCTCAAGAGTATCCTTTGAAAATATAACCATGCTTTTATGTTGATTAACTTGAAGACCAGAGCAATTAAAAAAATAATCAAGAATATGTAGAAGTCTTCTAGCATTATCAGCAGTAGCTTTCCCAAAAATAAGTACATCATCCGCATATAATAAATGGGAAAAAATAGTATTCCCCATAAAAATTCCCTCAAAGCTAAAATCAGAAGAACTACTATCCATTAGGTTAGAAAAAGCATCCATGATAATACAAAAAAGATAAGGAGAAAGAGGATAGCCTTGCCTCAAACCTGATGAAGATCTAAAAAACCCTTCTAAAGATCCATTGATAATAATAGAAAAATGAGTATCATCAATACAACCTTTCACCCAATTAATGAACTTATCCGGAAAACCTTTTTGAGCCATTCGATGAAGGAGAAAATCCTTCGAAACAGTATCAAAAGCTTTTTGAATATCGAACTTAGCACAAAAATATTTATCTTTACAATAATTAAAACTTCTCAAAATATCAGAAGCAAGCAAAATATTATCAGTGGAAATCATTTTCTTTATAAAACCAGATTGACTAGGATTAATAATGTGTGGCATCACATCTTTCATACGATTAGCCAAAATTTTTGCAATAGTTTTATAAAAAACATTACACAAAGAAATAGGTCTAAAATCAGAAATTTGAGAAGCATGAGAACATTTTGGAATAAGAGCTATAGCCGTAGCTTTAGCTGCTTTACTCATGTAACCCGTGAAAAAATAATGTCTAATAGCTTTACAGAAAGAAGAACCAATAATATCCCAAGTCTTCTTAAAGAACTCAAAAGTATAACCATCCGGCCCAGGTGTAGAAGAAGAAGGAGCAGCAAAAATAACTTTTTTAATTTCCTCTACAGAAACTGGAACAATAAGATTAGAAATAGCAATTGAAGGAATCTTATGTCCACTAGGAATATTAAAATTCTCAGCATATAAAGGTTTAGGAGAATTAAAAAGATTCTTAAAATGCTGAATAAAAACACTAGTAATATCTTTAGAATCTGTAATTAAACCATTATCAGTAACAATAGAACGAATAAAATTATAATTATTCCTACACCTAATTTTGGAATATAAAAAACCCAAATCATCCTCACCATTTACCAACCACCTGGCTTTGGCACGTTGAATGGTCCAAGATTCCCATAACGAATTATAATGAGAAATAAGAGCATTGAACTTTTTTAATTAAAATTCACATGTTGGGTTATGATGTGTTTCTATTAACCTTTGTTAGCAGAGGTTTGATGCCTTTCTTTGTTTTGAGGGCATAAATTTTCACTGCGTTATGTGTTGGCTGGTGTTATTATTATTAGATTTACCTTTTATATTGATCAATGCTAATAATTTGATCTATAGTTTTATTTGGCTGAAGGGGATTGGTTGGGTGGATGTTATTCTCGACTTAATTTGTAGTTTTTTGGTTATTGGGACTTAAATTATATTACTACCTACAAGTATTTATCAAATGCATCTAATAAGTTTATTACTCTCTTGGGATTGCTATTTCACCTTATTATCTATAGTGGATTTTTTATTTCCAAAAATATTTTCCAACAGTTCCCTACTAGGCTTCAAAGGTTTATCTTTTGGTTTATAAATTTATTTTGTTACAACATTTTTTGTAGGTTCACTAACTTCTACATAGTGTGCTTTAAGCTCCTTTCTTAGTGGATCTTTTTTGGATGGCGGCACCTGCCCCCCCCCCCCCCCCCCCCCCCCCCCCCCCCACACACACACACACACACCGCCTTTTTTTTTAGGGGAAACCCACGGAGGGGCCTACGCATTAATATAAAGGCAAAAGAATAAGGCTCTTAAGGGGAGCTCGAGCTCTCTACAACTCAAAAGAGCTACAAGAAGAAAATAAAAAAAATCCTATAAGCTCAAGATTCCTGCTACACAAAACTACAAAATAATCTAGGTACAATTTAAGGTGCACAAGAAAGAGCACCCAAAAATAAAAAAAAGTAACAATAAAAAACCTTCAGTGCGAGCTTCCTGTCCAAAAAATTAGTAGAGCAATGACATGCACAAAAAGGATCCTACAAAAAGAAAGAAAAGAACTCCAAGATAAGCATAAATTTAAATAACATAAATGAAATTGTACCACCACTGAAACATGTTACACTCAGTCGTAGTCCCACAGAGATAAACCACCTTAGTCCTCCATGAAACCATAAAATTAACACAAAAGGTAAGACATGATGCCATACCATCCAGCCCACAGGCCAATGCAGGAAACACCATCCCCTAGCACATCAGGCAATACCAAAAGAAACCAACCAAAGGGACAACCCCCCAAAATAATCCAGGTAAAACTAGACCAAACACCAAAAGGTAGCACTGCAAGCTAAGGCCAAACAGCAAAGCCCCAACCAGCCAAACATCTAGGAGCCTAAACCAGAACTCATATAGCACCCAAAAAATACAATAGAGAATAACAAGCCAACCAAAAAAACCCCAATAATACTCCAACAAACCAAACATCAAGCCACAAAGCACAACATCTAAACTACGATAAAGCACTACAACTGAACATAGTACCCAACACACACCAAAGAACAATGGTGTGGATAAAAAAACTATTTTAAAAAATAAGAAATATACAATTAATGCCATAGTTAAACAGGCAGGATGAGCTCATGAAAGAATGAAAAATGCAAACATCACAGGGAAGGACCTGATGCCACTCCATCCATCCCAAAGGCCACCCCCCAACACATCAGGTAAAGCTAGAAGACACCACCCAAAAGGGCAACCACCCAAAGAAATCTAGGTAAAACCAAACCAAACTCTAGAGCACCACCTTCCTCACCATATAATTACCCCATAAAGCACAGCAACCAAGGCCAAACAGCAAAGCCCCAACCTATTTAAGTCCTAGGAGGCCAAACTAAAACTTACATAGCACCCAGAAAGCTTAACAGAGAAGAAGAAGGCAACCAGTAAGAGCCCAATAGTGAACCTGATAAAAACCCAATAATACTCCAACAAAACCAAAACTTCCAAAAGCCCAAAAACTTGTAGCCCTAATAACCAGAGAGGATAATTCTCCCATCGCTAAAAATATTAAGCCCACCTAGAGCCTAAGAGAGGAGAGCAATAAGTAGGCAACCCATCAAACGGAGCATCCAATCATCGTTCAACCTTAAAAAAACCATAGCATAACCAGATGAAAACCACCAAAACAAAGAAATTAATTCAAGTGCCCAACCAGAACATTAACCAGAAAACCCTCCTAGAACCAAAACTAACCAAGAAAGCTGGATCAAACGATAGAAATAGGAAAACAAAAAGGAAGAGAATTAACTTCTGACATAAGGAAAGGAAATTTTTTCTAATCTTAAGAGTCCTTTAAGAGGAGAAGGGGCATTGGCTTCCACAAGGTCCATGAAACAATTAATCCCAGTGCCAAACTGAGCCAATCAAATAGCAAAAGCATTGCCTTCCTTAAACACATGAGAAGTATCAACAAAGATAAAAATCATCAAATGTTTAATGTCCCTAACAATGTAAAAAACCTCAGCTTCACAAATCGAGTCCACCTCATTAAATAAGCAATTAATATTAAAAGATGGCTCAATCTCAATAGTAATGCTGGCAATGTCAAGGGACAGACAACATCTTAATCCATAAAGAATAGAAGGAAGAAGAGCAATAAGAGGATTACCATTAAAAAGAGGCTCCACAATGCCAAGAATAACATTACCCTAGCCATCTCTGATAATACCACCACAACCCATTTTAGTATTCTCATTATGCATACTTACATTCAGCTTGAAGCAACCCACAGTAGGTTTAACCCAACAAACAGAGCAAGGAAAAGAAGGAAGCCAGAAAACCTCCATCCTAATCCCTAATTTAGAAACAACATCAAAATAATTTTTAAAACCTTTAAAAGATAGCAAATTAATAGAAACCAATTTTAGTAGTTTATATTTTACATTCTTAATAACCCTTTGAGAGTCCATTTTAATGCCATTAAATAGAGAGTTATTTCTTTCCAACCAAAGAAACCATAAAATAAGGGAAGGGGAAACATTTCTAATATGACCTTCAGAATTAACAAACCAAGCATTGAGAAGAGCGAGAATGTCTTATTCATATTAAAGACATTTAATTTGAAGATATCATCAAACTAACAGCAAGTTTTAACTGCTAAAGACCCAGAAACAAAAACATGATGCATACTTTCTAAGTGAAAACAACATTGACACTTAGAAGGAAGAACAAAACCTATTTTAATCAAATTGTCATCCATAGGAATAAATTTAAGTAAGATTCTCCAAATGAAAGAAGTAACAGTAGAAGGGATACTTTTATACCAAATCATCAAAAAAATAGAACAACATTCTTAGGTCTAAAATCATTCTAAGCATCTTTTAATCTAAACATGTCATCACTGGCCAAATTACATAAAAGCACATCATTAGACTCTATGTTCAGAGGGAGAGTGGGAATTTTTTTAATGATACAATCCGGAAGAACATTAGCAAGCATATCATAATCCCAATAGTTATCATTAATAAAATAAATAATGTTAACAATACCAGTAGAAATGTAATAAATGAGGGGGCCAGTAGAGCAAGAACTTAACCATTGATCCTACAAAAATAATATTACCATTCCCAAGGCCCCAAGAGAGATAAGGCTCAACCTCCCACCTGACATTGCAAATCCTCTGCCAAACTTTAGAGTCACCAATATTAAAAGCACAAGTAAAAGGATGCTTCGCCACATAATATTTAGCAAACATAAATTTAGCCCACAGAGACATCGTGGCACAAAAATTAAACCATAACTTGTAGGAAAAAGTATGGGCCAAGTTAGCCATACTTTTACAACCAAGGCCCTCTTTTAAAATCCCACAACACTTATCCTAGGAAGCCCAAGCAATTTTAGTGTTACTATTAGAACCTTTTCAACAAAACTTGTTAACGATTTTATCAATTCTATTACACACCATTATAGTAGGAAGTAAAGTTTGAAAAGAGTAAACAGGGAAAGAACAAAGAACACTTCTAATGAGAGTAAGCCTACCCCAAAACTCAGGAAATTAGAATCACAAGATTGAAGTTTATTTTGAACAGAGGTAATTAAATCATCAAATAAAAAGGATTTCTTTCTACTTTTAAACAGAGGAATACCAAGATACTTGATAGGTAACTAGCCATGCACAAACCCAGTAAGGCCTTTAATGTATGAAATACTATCAAGATGCATATGATTGGAAATAAGGAAACAACATTTCTGGTTGTTCAAAGACAAGCCACTAACAATGTTAAAGTAATAAAAAAATCCATAAGTTTATTAATCTTATTACAGGAAACATTCAAAACAATGATAAAATCATCAGCAAAACAAAGGTGAGACATAGGAAATCCCCCCTAGTTCTGAAATAAAAGTTGGGGTGATTCTCAAACAGGTTAGCAATGCTTCTAGAAAGATAATCCATAACAATAATAAAAAGAGCAGAAGACATATGATCACCTTCCTTTAAACCATGAGAGGATTTAAAAAAACCATAGCTCTTACCATTGATAATCATAGAGAATAAAGAACCTTAAATGTAGTTTCTAATAAGGTTAATAAAAGTCAAGTTAAAACCAAACAATTGCAAGATATTATAGATGAATTGCCAACTAATATTATTATAGGCTTTGGAGATATCAAGCTTGAGGATAGAATTACCACCCCTCACCTTGACATCCAAATCATGGAAAAATTCCTGGGCCAACAAAATATTGTTAGAAATGACACAACCTTTAACAAAGCCCATTTGTAAAGGACAAATAATCTTAGGAAGAACAAAAGTAAGATGGTTCATAAAATTTTTGGAAAGCAGTTTACTAAAAAAAGTTCAAAGACTAATAGGTCTGGAGTCATTCCAATTATTAGCATTATTATTCTTAGGGATAAGAACAATATAAATAGAGAAAAAAATTTAGGCATAGTATGACCAGCAAAAAAATCTAGAACTACAGCATAGAGATCCTCCTTAACAATACCCCAACCTTTTTGAAAAAAATTGGTAGTAAACACATCCGAACCAACAATAGAGTTACCATTCATATCAAAAATAATATCTTTAAAATTAGAAATGGGGTTTTTAATAGATATCTATGTTCCAAAAGATTTTTCTCTTATTTTATAGAAATAAAACAATGTTTATTTTAATCTAGGTTCTCAAATCCCTATAGGGGCAAGCCCCTATAGTTAATTACATCCTAGGAGGGATGCTCCTAAGAAAAATCTTGATTAAAGCAATGATTTCATACCCTTTGACTATAAAGTAAAAGATAAGGAAAAGAAGTAAGAATTTTACAAGGACAAAGCTCGATGTTGAATAGTTCTTAATGAGTCAAAGGAGGAAAAGTAGGAAGTGTCAGATTCTAAGAAGCTCAGAGGCAATCTCAATCTACCCTATATTGGAATTTACATTTTTAGAGAGAAATTTTATGTTTAAGTTGATATTTTATTAGAAATTTGGGATTATATTCCAGGAGGGTGAGGATTTAACATTTAAAAACAATCTACCTCGAAACCTAAATCTAATTTGGGCACTATAAAGCAGTAGCTCGAACCTAAATAATGAAGTGTAAATTTGGACTTACCCTAGCCTGGATTGGGGAGCCAGCTAACCACCTAGGCACTTTTAATCATGTGTCCAGTCTCATTATAAAAGATATGTAGAGATATTATTTAAGTTTTAAGGAATTGGGGCCGACATCTAAGACAGATCCTAATTGGCCCCTTAACTTATATAGGGTGAGAGATGCCTAGAAATAAAATATAATTAATATTTTAGACTCTTTTAATTTATATCTAATGCAATGCATGCTAATTGACTCGAATGCATAAAATGAATATAAAATTAGGCTAGAAAATCAATTTTTTCTTAGAGATTGCACAACATTCTCTTGATAGAACTGCACCCTCATAGGCTAAGTGGTTTGCCAGAACTTGCAGGTGGGGAGGTGCCTAACAAGGAAAAGAAAGTAATAATATGCTTATACTGACTCTCGACGGTCCTGAGCTTACTTCTTAGATCATTAGAGTTGTTGTAAATCTATTTTCATGACTTATATTTTGATGATTGACAAACACTGTTGATTCTCTTGGACTGCTTGTTGCTTATAACTTTTCAGGAATCAAAGATTGGACGAATAGACAAAGCCAGTTCAAGATTGCGTAGGTCTAGGGTTAAGTCAGTCTGTACTTTGTTTTTCTCTTCTTGAGTCTATTTGTAATTGTCAAAGAGACTGATGCTAAGTAACCCTACACACACACACTTGAGAGACTTAGAATTTATATTTTTACTCATATCGGCCAGAACGATATTTACATCGTCCTGGACGATCAACCTTAAAATAGAAAGTCTAAATATGGATTCTTAATTAAGGCAACCGTCATTAACAGATCGGAATGGAAATACGTGTATCGGCCAGGATGATAAGCTCAAAATAGAAAGAAGTTGCCTCCATAGACAATTAAGGTATACTGTATTTTTTAATTATCGGTCAAGATGATCATTGATCGGCCTGGATGATATTCTCAAATTATGCCTTAATTGATCAGGAAATTAATGGAGTAATTAAGGATGATTGATACGATCATATCGTCCTAGAAAATCACAGGATCGGTTAGGATGATCTATTCAAAAACCTTGGTTACTTCAGGACGATAAATATCGGCCAGCTTGAATTTAGGGTGATGCTCTGGACGATTTTCCTCTGATTTGAACTGATCGGCCGGGATGATCATTAGATCGGCCTGGATGATCAAGCCAATTTTAAATCGTCTAGTTTGCATTCAGGGCGATGCTCTAGCTGATCTTCTGAGATTTGTACTGATCGGCCAAGCCGATGTCCATATCGACCTGGACGATAATGTCGGCAACTTATAATTAATGAGCTCCTTTGAAGCTCTTTTATTTAAGAGCTCTTGTTTAACATTTTTAAAAACCTTTGGCTATTACCTTGACCTGAGATGGCCTTGAAGAGAGAAAGAGAGTGAGGGAGAGAGAGAGGATCTTGTGAGGGGGAGCTTGTGAGGGGATTCACAAGGGTTGCTTCAAGGATCTCTCTGCTTCTTCTTCGTCTAGAGTTTCTCGTCCGTGGAAGGGTCGGTAGAGGTAAGGAGTCAGCATCTGGTTGTGGTTCTCTGCCAGCTTCAGGATGAAGCAAAAGGAGATAGGTTCTCTGCCTTGCCGGGGTGGCAAAAAGGAGGTTCTTGTGAAGGCTTCTCTGCCTAGATGTGGGGGCTAAAGGAGAGTCACGTTTGTAGTGCAATACTTGGAGGGTGCCTCCAAAGAGTGGACGTAGGTCAAGTTGACCAAACTACTATAAATCTATGTGTTCTTATTTTCTTTCTTCCTCACTTTTATTTTCTGCATTATTTATTTTTTCATGTGGTGTGACTTTGGTTTATGTGTTTTTGTTCTTTGTGAAAAGAAATTTTTTAAAATACAAATTAACCCCCCCCCCCCCCCTCTTGGTTAGCTTGGGACTAAGTTCATAGGGCTTAACATCCCTAGCGAACTTTCAAGTGGTATCAGAGCGGGATTCAAAAATTTAAGTTTGAAAACTTTTTGAATTTAATCCATGGCTAACATTGGGAATCGTAACACTACAGAAGGGTATTCTATTACCCGACCTGTTGAGTCCAGTAATTAGGTTGTTAAGCCTAAGTAAATGTCCCACGGCTACCAAGAGGGGGGTGAATTGGTAGTTTAAAAAATTTTAAACCCTCTTTAAAGATTAAGTTGAATCGAAATAAAATTTTCTTTTAAAGTTTGTAGAAAAATATTTTTCAACCATAGAGTTGTTAAAACTGAAATTTAAAGTGTGGAAACATAAAAATAATAAAGTAAATGACACCAGATTTATAGTAGTTCGGTCTATAACCAGACCTACATCCACTCCTCAGAGGCACCCTCTGAGTATTGCACTAAAACCAATAGTGACTCTCCTTTAGCACCCACAGCAAGGCGGAGAAGCCTTTATAACACACTCTTTTCACCACTACCCAGTGCAGCAGAGAACAGTAGTCCTTTTACACAATCCACAGTGCTGGCAGAGAACCGTCATCCTTTTACACTCTCCTAGTGTGGGCAGAGAACCCTATGGCTGTTCACACTCTCCAGGTGTAGGCAGAGAACCTTTCCGCTGTTCACACTCTCCAAGTGTAGGCAGAGAACCCTTCGGCTGTTCACACTCTCCAAGTGTCGACAGAGAACCAGATCTCCTTGACTGATCTTCTCACAAGAATCTAGAAGGAAGAAGGAAAAGAGTGAAGTAATCCAAGTTCACAAGTAGAGACTCTTACCTTTGAAATCCAAGTGAAGCTTTCTCGCTCCAGTGGTAGGAATCCTCCTTTGAATGCTCTCTTCCACTCTCTCCTTGGCTATTCTCTAAAGAGGCACGAAGATCAAATGACAAAAAGATTGGGTGGCAGTTTAATTTGGACTATTTATATAAAAGACAAGAAAAACCGCCCAAAAACTGCAAGTTCCCAATTCTGTACGCAGTGGATCGTCCTGTACGATCATGGATCGTCCGGAATGATTTTACTTAAACGATCTGAAACGACCTTATTTGAATATGTGTACGAAATGTCTTCGTATAGATGATCGTCCTGTACGAACTAGGTTCGTCCAGTACGAACAGTTATTACTAGGTCGGTTCTAGAAACTGCTGAAAACTGTTCTAAGTCGGTTAATCGTTTGGACGAGAATATGTTCGTATGGATGAAAATTTTCCAGACCCGATCGTCCTGGACGATTATTTATTTCGTCTGGACAAAAATATTTCAGAGGACCAATCGCCATGGACGATAATTTATTTTCGTATCGACGAAAATTTACCAGAGACCAGATCGTCCTGGACGATATTTAATTTCGTCTTGACGAAAATTTTCCAGAGGATCGGTCGCCTCGTACGATAATAAAATTCGTTTGGACGCAATTTTTACAGAGAACCAATCGTCCAGGACGACAATTAATTTCATCCTGGACGAATAGGACTTAGAAAAAAAAATTTCGAGCAAGTTCCTATTCGTTCCATGTGCTCTATAGGAGATAACTGACGGATCGTCCAGTACGATAAAATATCGTCCCGTACGATCAGTATAAAATTTTATGTTCTCCTTATGTGTGTGTATAAGTTTTTTATTCACTCAATTATAATCACTCCCTTTCAAAATTAATTCAAAAGAAAAAATGTAAACTTCAAATTAACAAAATATCTCATGTTGAATTTGATTTGAAGTTATCGTAGTCTGGAGTCTGATTTTCCTAAAATGTTAGTACACACAAGAGCAAATGCAAATCTTCTAAAATTGTTAGGAGATAACTACACATTTTAACAATAATGTTTGGAATCATCAAAACTACATAAGTTGCAAAAAATGTAAAGCATTCAAATAGCAATTATTCTAACAATCTCCCCCTTTTTGATGATGGCAAAACAATTATTGTTTGTATGATTTCAAGTTAAACAAATCTCCTATCTCTTAAACTCCCCCTGAATTGATAAGTACATTAAAATAAGGAGGCATAAAGAACAAAATTTTTTGTTTTTCAAAAATTTTAACACAAACAACTACAAAGTCAAAAACTTGCAAACAGAATAATCAAAACAGAAAACACAATAATTTCTCTCCCTTTTTGACAGCAACAAAAAGTGAAGAAGAAATAGAGAAGAAATGTAATTAATTATATGAAATTCATTTTAAAATTTAATCTAAATGGTGATTGACATAGGGTATGCAATTTTAAACTAAAAATATTAGGTCAATCATAGAAATTCATAAAATTTAAGAAGTGATATAATATTGTAAGTAAGAAGAATTTATCAAAGACATGATTCAATTTAGACATTTGACTATAGAAAATCATTACAAGAGAGATGTATAAAAATTTTATATTTCAAAGTTCAATAGAATATAAATGAACATAAGATCAATTTGAATTAAGTGATTGAACGAATTTGGAAAGAAGAGAATTACCATATGTGGCGCTTTGCGCATCTTTTTCAAAATTTTGGGGCACATTTTAGTGCATTTTTTCTTGGTTGGGCTTATTTTGTGCCTCTTTTTCACTTTGCAAATCTTTGCGAATTTCTTTTGATTTTTGTACATTTTGTACAATGTTCAAGAGTAATTGAGACCAATTCTTTCCAAAATCTATAATCTAAAATTTCAAATATTTCTAAGTGCATAAATATCACTTGAGCATAGAAATACAAAATAAGAAAACATCTAAATTGCAATAGTAATATTAACTTTTATGTAGTCTAAATGAATAGACATGAATTTAAAAGTTCTAATTACAACAAGTTATAAACAACTTATAAATTTAGAAAGACTAGATTTTCTAATATAGATAATCTCAAATTACAATCTAATTTAAGCACTATGAAGATTAAATAATACTAATGAAATTCATAAACATTAACCACATTTCAAAAACAAATCAAATTTAAAAAAAAAAATAGAACAACTTCATTTGATATTAATGAACGGATTACATAATATCTAAAAAACAAGAAGAAAATACATTGAACTTAAAAAGAAAAACCAACATAAACACAAACACTTAACAGTTAAACAGACACAATAAAAACATAAAATACGACTACAACACATAGAAAATCATCTCTACTGTTCTGGAGGAGGAGGAGGAATGCTGCCAAAAAGGTTGAAGTAGGAGGCCATCAAAATTACATTGGTATTAATTTCATGTACTTCATTTCTAATATTACCAATGTCTTGTTGCTGCTGCGTAAGTTGAGCATCAAATTGATCAAACCTTTGATCAATGTGAGTCTCTAATCTATCAAATCTTTCAATCAGATTCTGATAATCTGATTGAGGAGCAGAAGTTTGCTCTCCTTCTTCTTCCTCCTCTTCTGAAGCACTGGCATGTGCTTTTCCATTTTCCTCCTTGAAGAGCAATCTGAATGAAGCATCATTATAGTAAACTGGCTCTTCGTATTCTTCATCAGGATGCACTATGTTGTATTTTTTTTCCAAAATGTAAGTAATTAAGTGTCCTAATGAAATGTTCTTCTTCCTCTTCTGATCAGCATGTCCTATTTCTGAAAGCCCATAGATATGGTCTATGATAAGTTGGGCTTCGTCAATAGGATGACCTTCCATAATTAAAAAAGTTAGAGAAGAAAGGAGAGGAGTAATATTAATCCTATCACCAGCTTTAGGAATGATTGAGGATCGAAGGATATGCTGGATGATTTGGGCATTTTTGGTCATACCGGAGACTCTAGCAACATGATTGTCAATACCATTTTTTCTAATTACCCTATTGACATGATACCATTTGAAGGAGGTTTCTGACATTAGGGTGTGAGCTCTATATCCCTCAGTTCTTAAGTTCAAAAATGCACAAAGGTCATGCTTGGTGATCTCAACTTTTTGCTTAAAGACATAAGAACTAATGGAGGAGTGGTCAGAATTAAAACTCATGTTCGCTAGGAAATAGAGATAGGTTTGCTTGTTGTAGAAGTGTACGAGAGAAAGAATGAAATGAAATTGGGTTGAGGCAAAGAGGTGCATTACTCGAAATTTTAACTCAGTTTGAATTAGAATGCGAGAGGGAGTGATTTTGGCGGATGCAAAACGAGGAAAGGATTCCTCATTCGCCTTAGAAAGAAAGTTGTCTGAGGCATTCCTATTTGGTTTCTTCACCAACACCTTTTGTCTTTTGCTTGAGGAGGCCATTGTCGATTTGAAGTAGAAAGGGATTGAAAATGAAGTTTGGAAGTGTGATTGTTAAGTTAGAAAGCCTTCATATTTAAAGAAAAACGATATGTTCGTCCTGGAAAAAAAAATTTGTCCTGGACGAAAATCATCGTTCGTCTGGACGAAATTATTTCTTACAGACGATCCAATTCATCCAAAATGTAACGGCTTTTCGTAATCAACACAACTTACGATGCGTCCCTTTGTACAGGCTTTTTGACTTGACCGATCGTACAGACGAAAAATTTTCGTACAAATGATCAAAAAGTAAATTGTTTTAATGTCTCTTGAAAACCGTCCCCTACAATGAACCGACACCTGTTCGTCTGGACGAACGAAATATTCGTACAGACGAAGTCCATATTAATAACTGTCTTATCCACTCAACTGTTCCATTCAATCGTCTCGACGTTTAAGAGAAAAAAAAATATTTTCGTCCTGGACGATCGTCAGATCGTACAAACGATCTAATAAAAAACTGCTCTCAAAACGGTTAAAATTCGCGCAAACTGTTCTTTCACATATCGTCCCGTATGAAACCATATTCGTCCCAGACGATTTTCTCCAAAATTTTTAATTTCAATTTTTAAATTAAGAAAATCAAACAAAATATTCAAAAACACAGAAAACATAAAACAAAACCATAGATCCAAAAACAATTCATTCAAAACACAAAAAATTTCACAAAAAAAAAAACAAAACAAAACAAAACAAATATCAATGTTGCAAAGACATTTTGTTTAAGCATTCAAATCAATAACACCAAGCCTTGTTCTTAAAGTACTGAAAGTATCAAAGGCTAAATGTTTTGTAAAAATGTCTGCAAGTTGATTTTCAGTTGAAACATGTATGAGTTCAATTTCTCCTTTGGATACATGATCCCTTGTGAAATGATGCCTTATATCAATGTGTTTGGTTCTAGAATGTTGAATAGGATTTTTGAAAATGCAAATAGCACTAGTATTGTCACAATAAATTGGAATAGTGCCTATAGTTAATCCTAAATCAATCAACTGTTGTTTTAACCAAAGTACCTATGCCACACAACTTCCTAATGCAATGTATTCTGCTTCTGCAGTAGATAATGCCACTGAATTTTGTTTTCTACTAGACCATGAAACTAATGAATTTCCAATGAATTGACATGTTCCAGAAGTGCTTTTCCTATCCACTCTACAGCCTGCAAAGTCAGAATCTGAGTAACCAATAATTTCAAATGAAGAGCTAAACTTAGGATACCAAATTCCTAAGTTTTGAGTTCCTAGTAGATATCTTAAAATCCTTTTCACTGCTGTCAGATGTGATTCTTTTGGATCTGATTGAAATCTAGCACATAAGCAAACACTGAACATAATATCTGGTCGGCTAGCAGTCAAGTAAAGTAAAGATCCAATTATCCCTCTAAATTTCTTTTGATCAACAGATTTTCCTTTAAGGTCCTTATCCAACTGAACTGAGGAACTCATTGGTGTACTAACAGGTTTAGCATTGTCCATTTCATATTTTTTGAGGATGTCCTTAATATATTTAGTTTGACTAAGAAAAGTACCTTCCTCAAGTTGCTTAATGCTAAATCCTAGAAAGTAATTTAAATCTCCCATTAGACTCATTTCAAATTCACTACTCATTGTTTTAGAAAAATCATCACAAAGATGTTTATTTGAAGATCCAAAGATGATGTCATCCACATAAATTTGAACAATAAGTATATCCTTTCCAATTTTTCTTAAAAAGAGAGTTGTATCCACACTTCCTTTTTCAAAAGATCTTTCAAGTAGGAAGGTGCTCAACCTCTCATACCAAGCCCTAGGTGCCTGTTTCAATCCATATAATGCCTTTTTTAATTTGAAAACATGATTTGGAAATTTAGAATTTTCAAAACCTGGAGGTTGTTCTACAAAAACATCTTCCTCAATTACCCCATTTAAAAAGGCACTTTTGACATCCATTTGAAACAATTTAAAACCTTTAAAACAGGCAAAGGCTAGTAAAACCCTAATTGCTTCAAGTCTAGCTACAGGGGCAAAAGTTTCCTCAAAATCAATTCCTTCAATTTGATTATACCCCTTAGCTACTAATCTAGCCTTATTTCTAATGACTACTCCTGAGTCATTCATTTTATTTTTGAACACCCACTTGGTTCCAACAACACTTTGATCTTTTGGCCTTGTAGTTAGTTCCCAAACTTTATTTCTTACAAATTGATTTAACTCTTCTTGCATGGCCAATATCCAAAATTCATCAGAAAGTGCTTGATCAATGTTAGTGGGTTCAATAGTTGAAATAAAGGCTGAATGATTGACTTCCTTGTTTAATCCACGCCTAGTTCTAACACCCTCACTTGGTTCACCTATAATCAATTCCTTTGGGTGGTTTTTAGAAAATCTCAAATCTCTATGCAAAGGGTCTTCTTTTTCTAAATTTTCTTCCAAATTTAATCTATCAATCTTTTGGGAGTTTTCTTCAATTTCTTCTTCAACAACATTTGGCTCTTCCATGTTTCCATTTTCATCAAATACAACATGTGTGGTTTCTTCAATGACTAAAGTTCTTTTGTTGAATACTCTATAAGATTTTCCAACACTTGAATATCCAACAAAAATTCTTCATCTGATTTTGGATCAAATTTTCCTAAGGCAGATTTTCCATTATTATGTATGAACACCTTGCAACCAAATACATGAAAATGAGATAAATTTGGTGTTCTACCTTTTAGCAACTCATAGGGTGTTTTATTCAAATTTGATCTCACATTTACCCTATTCAGAACATAGAATGCAGTGCTAACCGCCTCAGCCCAAAAATATCTAGGAAGCAAGTATTCTGCTAACATTGCTCGGGCGGCTTCTATTAATGTTCTGTTCTTTCTTTCAACTACCCCATTTTGTTGAGGAGTTCTAGGTGCAGAAAAATTGTGATCAATCCCTTTTTCTTTACAGAAATTTTCAAATCTTTCATTTTCAAATTCTCCTCCATGATCACTTTGTATAGAAATTATTTCACATCCTAGTTTTCTTTGTATCCAAGTTGAAAAATTTCTGAATTCCTCAAATGATTCACTCTTATGAAAAAGAAATTTAACCAGGTGAATCTTGAAAAATCATCTACTATAACAAATCCATATACCTTTCCTCCTAGACTTACAGTGCTTACAGGTCCAAAAAGATCCATGTGTAGAATTTCTAAAGGTTTACTGGTCCTAAGATCTTTATTGGACTTAAAAGAGGACTTCACTTGTTTTCCTAATTGACATGCATCACATAGATGGTCCTTGGTAAAGTCTAGTTTAGGTATACCTCTCACCAAATTCTTTTGGGTAATTCTTCTAAGATTTTTCATACTAGAATGACAAAGTCTCCTATGCCAAAGCCATGATTCATCAGAAACAGTTTTCAAACAAAAAGCAGTAGGAGATTGAATACAATTTAAATCTAGCATGTAGACATTGTTTACCCTTTTTCCATTTAAAACAATTTTCCCATTTAGGCTAATTATGCAGCTAGTAGGTAAAAATTTTACATTATAGCCCTTATCACATAGCTGACTTATGCTAAGCAAATTATGTTTTAAGCCTTCAACTAATAACACATTGTCTATGAAAAAGTTTTTCAAATTTCCAATCATACCTGATCCAACCACTTTCTTTGTGGTATTATCTCCAAGTGTAACCTTGCCTCCACTCCTGGCTTCCAGCGTTATGAATTGAGCAGTATCTCCAGTCATGTGCTTTGAACATCCGCTGTCCAGGTACCATATACTCTCACGAGGTCTTGTGTGAGAGTATTCCTGCAAAATTCTCAAATGTTAGACCTGGGAACCCAAACTAGTTTGGGTTCACCTTTATGAAATTTATAATCAGATGCATGTATGATATGTCTAGGTTTATGCATCTTAGTTCTCCACACCAAATTAGTTTTCATCTTTAAAGTGCAGGTGTGAGATATATGTCCCAAAAATTCACAATTATTACATTTAACATTAGGAAAAATATTCCTATGTTTTCTTTCATATGATTGTCTTCTAAGGGATTTCATGAATTTAGGATAATATTTAGGATTTGTAAAATCTTCAAGTTTAGGGGGGTTCCTATTATCCTCGAGAGCTCTTATAGTGAGTTTGTAAAATGAATTCATATCTTCCAAGATTCGATTGGTATAATTGATTCTATATGTCTTGCTCTCAGATTCATCCTTAAAATTCTTAAATTCTTTTTCAAGTTCAGCATAGGATGATTTTAAATTCTCAAAATTTTTATTCAAGTCATCATATTCATCAAGTAGTTTCATGTGGTTGTTATCAATTAAAGCATGATCTTTCCTAAGGATTTCGTGTTCCTTATTAAGCTCTTCCAATTCTAAAACTACACTAGCATGCATCTTTTTTATTTTCCTATATGCATCATGCATGTGTTCATAAACTTCAAACAATTCATTATAGGTTAAATCACATACCTCTTCTTGATCTGATTGTTCAGCATTATCTGCCATCAAGCAAAGGTTGGTGACTTCTTCTTCTTTTTCAGTCTCAGATGAGTCTGAAGCTGAGTCCGCCCAAAAGGCCCTTTGAAACTTCTTCTTGCCCTTCTTTACCATTGGTTTCTCCTCTACCTTCTCCTTGCTAGGAGTGGCTTTGAGTTTTGGACAATCAGTCTTTATATGACCTGGTTTCCTGCATTCATAACAAATCACTTCATTAGAAACCTTGTCATTTCTGTTATACTTACCTCTATTCCATTGCTGGCGTCTCTTCTGCTTCCTTTTTAAAAAACTTCTGAATTGTCTAGTCATTGATGCAATATCGTCTTCATCCTCAGGTTGTGAGTGTTCACTTTCTGACTCTTCCACATTTAGTGCAATATTCTTGTCTTTTCTCGGTTCACCTGCATCAATCTTTCTTTGACTTACTCCTTGCTCGTAAGCAATGAGTGAACCAAGAAGATTGTCAATGGAATAAATGTTCAGATCTTTAGACTCTGTAATTGCAGTAATTTTAGCATCGTATGCAGTAGGTAAACAACGAAGAATCTTATTGACCATTTCAGCATTAGTTAATTCCCTACCAAGTGCATGCAAAGAGGTGACAATTTGAGTGAATCTTGTGTACATGTCTGAAATAGATTCATTAGGTTTCATGCGAAATAATTCGTAGTCATGTAACAAGATATTGAGTCTTGATTGCTTAACCTCATTTGTCCCTTCATAAGTTATACAAAGTCTATCCCATATGTCCTTTCCGCTTTTACAAGTGGAAACTCGCATGTAGTCTTCAGATTTTAAAGCACAAAAGAAACTATTTAAACATTTCGCATTTAATTGTGCTAAGTCACGTTCTTCAATAGTCCAATCTGCATAGGGTGTTTCTACCCTAATTCCATCAACTAATCTAGTTGGTTTTGAGTAACCTTCCTGGACTAGCATCCACATGCGATAATCAAGTGACTGTAAGAAAGTAGACATGCGTGTTTTCCAAAAATCAAAAGGAATATTGTCAAACAGTGGAGGTCTAGTGATATAGTAACCCTCAGGTGTGTTTCGGTTTCCAAATGTAGCCATCTACGTTAATCAAAAAGTAGTTCAAACTTATGATTTTTAAATAATGCTCTGATACCACTTGTTGAGTCCAGTAATTAGGTTGTTAAGCCTAAGTAAATGTCCCACGGCTACCAAGAGGGGGGTGAATTGGTAGTTTAAAAAATTTTAAACCCTCTTTAAAGATTAAGTTGTACCGAAATAAAATTTTCTTTTAAAGTTTGTAGAAAAATATTTTTCAACCATAGAGTTGTTAAAACTGAAATTTAAAGTGCGGAAACGTAAAAACAATAAAGTAAATGACACCAAATTTATAGTGGTTCGGTCTATAACCAGACCTACATCCACTCCTCAGAGGCACCCTCTGAGTATTGCACTAAAACCAATAGTGACTCTCCTTTAGCACCTACAGCAAGGCAGAGAAGCCTTTACAACACACTCTTTTCACCACTACCCGGTGCGGCAGAGAACCGTCGTCCTTTTACACAATCTACAGTGCTGGCAGAGAACCGTCATCCTTTTACACTCTCCTAGTGTGGGCAGAGAACCCTACTGCTGTTCACACTCTCCAGGTGTAGGCAGAGAACCTTTCCTCTGTTCACACTCTCCAAGTGTAGGCAGAGAACCCTTCGGCTGTTCACACTCTCCAAGTGTCGGTAGAGAACCGGATCTCCTTGACTGATCTTCTCACAAGAATCTAGAAGGAAGAAGGAAAAGAGTGAAGTAATCCAAATTCACAAGTAGAGACTCTTACCTTTGAAATCCAAGTGAAGCTTTTCTCGCTCCAGTGGTAGGAATCCTCCTTTGAATGCTCTCTTCCACTCTCTCCTTGGCTATTCTCTCAAGAGGCACGAAGATCAAATGACAAAAAGATTGGGTGGCAGTCTCATTTGGACTATTTATATAAATAACAAGAAAAACCGCCCAAAAACTGCAAGTTTCCAATTCTGTACGCAGTGGATCGTCCTGTACGATCATGGATCGTCCGGGACGATTTTACTTAAACGATCTGAAACGACCTTATTTGAATAGGTGTACGAAATGTCTTCGTACAGATGATTGTCCTGTACGAACTAGGTTCGTCCAGTACGAACGATTATTACTAAGTCGGTTCTAGAAACTGCTGAAAACTCTTCTAAGTCGGTTAATCGTTTGGACAAGAATATGTTCGTCTGGATGAAAATTTTCCAGACCCGATCGTCCTGGACGATTATTTATTTTGTCTGGACGAAAATATTTCAGAGGACCAATCGCCACAGACGATAATTTATTTTCTTATGTACGAAAATTTTCCAGATACCAGATCGTCCTTGACGATATTTAATTTCATCTGGACGAAAATTTTCCAGAGGACCGGTCGCCTCGTACGATAATAAAATTTGTCTGGACGCAAATTTTACAGAGAACCAATCGTCCGGGACGACAATTAATTTCGTCCTGGACGAATAGGACTTAGAAAAAAAATTTCGAGCAAATTCCTATTCATTCCATGTGCTCTATAGGAGATAACTGACGGATCATCCAGTACGATAAAATATCGTCCCGTACGATCAGTATAAAATTTTATGATCTCCTTATGTGTGTGTAAGTTTTTTATTCACTCAATTACAATCACTCCCTTTCAAAATTAATTCAAAAGAAAAAATACAAACTTCAAATTAACAAAATATCTCATGTTGAATTTGATTTGAAGTTATCGTAGTCTGGAGTCTAATTTTCATGAAATGTTAGTACACACAAGAGCAAATGCAAATCTTCTAAAATTGTTAGGAGATAACTACACATTTTAATAATAATGTTTGGAATCATCAAAACTACATAAGTTACAAAAAATGTAAAGCATTCAAATAGCAATTATTCTAACACGACCTCCCCTGTTCGATAACCTATCTTTTGATTTCTGGAAATCCCGCATGTCAACATTTTTACAATCTACTGATTATCGCATGTGGATGCTTATTCAAGAAGGTTATTCTCCACCTTCTCGTGAAATTAATGGTTTTAAAACTGAAGTTGTTTTTACCGAATGGACATTTTATGAACGAGATTTAGCTCAATTGAATGCAAAATGTTTGAACTATTTTTTCTGTGCTTTAAAATCTGAAGATTACATGCGTGTCTCTACTTGCAAAACTGGTAAAGAAATTTGGGATAAATTGTGTATAACCTATGAAGGCACTAATGAAGTTAAACAATCCCGTTTGAATTTTCTCTTGCATGATTATGAACTTTTTCATAAGAAATATCATGAATCGATTTCTGACATGTATACTAAATTTACTCATATAGTTACTTCACTGCATGCATTAGGAAAAGAACTTTCAAACTTTAAAAAAGTAAACAAGATTTTGATATGCTTGCCTTCATCATATGATGCTAAAATCACTGCAATCACTGAATCTAAGGATTTGAACACTTATTCTATTGATAACTTACTTGGCTCACTCATTGCTTATGAGCAAGGGGTGAATCAAAGAAATCTTGATGCAGGTGAGAAGAAGAAGGAGAAAACAATTGCATTGAAGGCGCACAAATCGGATTCTGAATCTTCCAGGTCTGAAAGCGATGAAGTTGCCTTCATCACAAGGCAATTCAAAAGCTTTCTAAGGAAGAAATAAAAGAATCATCAAAATTGGAGAAAATGTAAGGATCATAAACATGTTAAAGGATCTTCTGATATTGTTTGTTATGAATGCAGGAAACCAGGACATGTGAGAACTGATTGCTCGACACTTAAAGAGCACTCAAGCAAAGAAAAGGGTGAGGAGAAACCTAAGCTAAGGAAGGACAAGATGAGAGTACAAAAAGCATTTTGGGAGAATTCGGCATCGGACTCATCGGAGATGGAACCAGAAGATGAGACATCAAAATTGTGCTTTATGGCAAACGACAATCCTGATCAAGAAGAGGTATGTGAACTTTCCTACGACCAACTTCTTGAAGTTTCAGAAAAAATTCATGCATCATATAGGAAATTAAAGAAAACTCATGCTAGCTTGAAATTAGAATTTTTGAACCTACAAAAAGAGCATAAAATTTTGACAAAAAACCATCAAATGATTGATTCAAATCATATGACTTTACTTGATAAATTTGATGAGTTAAATAAAAATCATTATGAATTAGTTGAAAAGCATGATGCATTAAAAGTTTCACACACATCACTTGAATCTGATTTTAAGAAGTCTAAAGAGATGGAGAAAAAATTGAGGATTGAAAATGAGGTCTTAAAAAACACAAATTTGTAGATTCAAAATGAATTAGAAACATGTAAGAAAACTAGGATGATACCTACTTTTGATCAATTATCAAAACCTAGGAAGAGGCATTATAACTCAAACCTGTTGAGTCCAGTAATTAGGTTGTTAAGCCTAAGTAAATGTCCCACGGCTACCAAGAGGGGGGTGAATTGGTAGTTTTAAAAATTTTAAACCCTCTTAATAATAAAGTTGAACCAAAATAAAATTTTCTTTTAAAGTTAGTAGAAAAATGTTTTTCAACCACAGAGTTGTTAAAACTGAAATTCAAAGTGCGGAAACGTAAAAGCAATAAAGTAAAAGACACCAGATTTATAGTGGTTCGGTCTATAACCAGACCTACATCCACTCCTCAGAGGCACCCTCTGAGTATTGCACTAATACCACAAAGTGACTCTCCTTTAGCACCCACAGCAAGGCGGAGAAGCCTGTACAAAACACTCTTTTCACCACTACCCGGTGCGGCAGAGAACCGTCGTCCTTTTACACAATCCACAGTGCTGGCAGAGAACCGTCGTCCTTTTACACAATCCACAGTGCTGGCAGAGAACCGTCGTCCTTTCACACTCTCCTAGTGTGGGCAGAGAACCCTATGGCTGTTCACACTCTCCAAGTGTAGGTAGAGAACCTTCTTCCTTTTACACTCTCCTAGTGTAGGCAGAGAACCGACGTCTGTTCACACTCTCCAAGTGTCGGCAGAGAACCGGACCTTCTTGAATGATCTTCTCACAAGAATCTAGAAGGAAGAAAGAAAAGAGTGAAGAAATCCAATTTCACAAGTAGAGACTCTTACCTTAGCAATTCAAGTGAAGCCTTCTCGCTCCAATGGTAGGAATCCTCCTTTGAAAGCTCTCTTCCACTCTCTCCTTGGCTATTATCTCAATAGGCACGAAGATCAAATGACAAAAAGATTGGGTGGCAGTCTAATTTGGACTATTTATACAAAAGACATGAAAAACCGCCCAAAAACTGCATATTTTCAATTCTGTACGCAGTGGATCGTCCTGTACGATCCTGGATCGTCCTGGACGATTTTACTTAAACGATCTGAAACGACCCAATTTGTATATGTGTACGAAATGACTTCGTACAACTGATCGTCCTGTACGAACTAGGTTCGTCCAGTACGAATGGTTTTTACAAGGTCGGTTCTGGAAACTGCTTAAAACTGTTCTAAGTCGGTTTATCGTTTGGACGAAAATATGTTCGTCTGGACGAAATTTTTCCAGAGAGCCGATCATCCTGGACGATTATTTATTTCGTCTGGACGAAAATTTTCCAGAGCACCCATCGCCGCGGACGATAATTTGCTTTCGTCTGGACGAAAATTTTCCAGAGAGCTGATCGTCCGGTACGATAATTATTTTCGTCTGGACGAAAATTTTCCAGAGGACTGGTCGCCTCGTACGATGGTAAAATTTGTCTGGACGAAAATTTTACAGAGAACCCATCGTCCGGGATGAAAATAAAATTCGTCCTGGACGAATAGGACTTAGAAAAATTTTTCCAAGCAAGTTCCAATTCGTTCCAAGTGCTCTATAGGAGATAACTGACAGATCGTCCAGTACGATAAATATCGTCCTGTACGATCAGTATTGAATTTCACAATCTCCTAATTTGTGTGTGTGAGATTTTACTCACTCAGTTACAATCACTCCCTTTCAAAATTAATTCAAAGAAAAGACAAACTTCAAATAAACAAAATATCATATGTTGAATTTGATTTGAAGTTTTCGTAGTCTGGAGTCTGATTTTCCTGAAATGTTAGTACACACAAGAGCAAGTGCAAATCTTCTGAAATTGATAGGAGATAACTATACATTTGAACAATAATGTTTGGAATCATCAAAACTACATAAGTTGCATAAATATAAATCATTTAAATAGCAACTATTCAAACAATCTCCCCCTTTTTGATGATGGCAAAACAATTATTATTAGTATGGTTTCAAGTTAAAACAAATCTCTTATCTCCTAAACTCCCCCTGAATTTATGAGTACATTAAAATAAGGAGGCATTAAAGAACAATATTTTTGTTTTTCAAAAAAATTTTAACACAGAAAACACAAACTACAAAAACACAAATACAAACATAATAATTTCTCCCCCTTTTTGACAGCAACAAAAAGTGAAGAAGAAAAAGACAAGAAATGTAAATAATAATATGAAATTCATTTTTTAAAATTTAATCTAAATTGTGATTTGACATAGGGTATGCAATTTTAAACTAAAGATATTAGGTCAATCATAGAAATTCATAAAATTTATGAAACGATATAACATTGTAAGTAAGAAGAATTTATCAAAGACATGATTCAATTTAGACATTTTGATTATTGAAAATCATTACAAGTGAGATGTAAAAAAAAATTCTATATTTCAAAGTTCAATAGAATATAAATGAACATTAGATCAACTTGAATTAAGAGATTAAACGAATTTGGAAAGAAGAGAATTACCTCATGTGGTGCTTTGCACATCTTTTCAAAGTTTTGGAGCACATTTTTGTGCATTTTTCTTTGGTTGGGCTTATTTTGTGCCTCTTTTTCACTTTGCAAATTTTTGCGAATCCCTTTTGATTTTTGTACATTTGTACAATGTTCAAGAGTAATTTGACCAATTCTTTCCAAAATCTATAATCTAAGATTTCAAATATTTCTAGGTGCATAAATATCATTTGAGCATAGAAATACAAAATAATAAAACATCAAAATTGCAATAACAATATTAAATTTTATGTAGTCTAAATGAATAGACATGAATTTAAAAATTCTAAATACAACAAGTTATAAACAAATTATAAATTTAGAAAGTCTAGATTTTCTAATATAGATAATCTCACATTACAATCGAATTTAAGCACAATGTAGATTAAAAACAATATTAATGAAATTCATAAAGATTAGCCACATTTCAAAACAAATCTAAAACAAACAAACTTTCATTGATTAAAAAAAAATTACATAAAAAAAAACATTGAACTTAAACAAAAACATAACAACAATCACAATAACACATATAAGATAAAAAACAAAACAACAAAAAAAAAATACACAGACACACATAAAAAAACACTTCTACTGTTCTGGAGGAGGAGGAGGAGGAATGCCGCCAAAGAGGTTGAAGTAGGAGGCCATCAACTTTACATTGGTATTTATTTCATGAACTTCATCTCTAATATTACCAATGTCCTGTCTTATCCACTCAACCGCTGCATTCAATCGTCCCGACGTTTGAGAAAAAGAAAAAATTCGTACTGGACGATCACAGATCGTACAGACGATCCAATAAAAAAACTGCTCTCAAAACGGTTTAAATTCGTGCAAACTGTTTCTTTACACATCGTCCCGTACGAAAATATTTCGTCCTGGACGATTTCCTCCAAAAAAAAAAAAATTTTTAATTTTGAAATTTTTAAGTTAACAAAATCAACAAAAACAATCAAAAACACAGAAAACATAAAACAAAATCATAAATCCAAAAACAATTCATTAAAAATACACAAAATTCACAAAATTACAAAAACAAAAACACAACAAGTATCAATGTTGCAAAGACATTTTAGTTAAGCATTCAAATCAATAACACCAAGCCTTGTTCTTAAAGTACTGAAGGTATCAAAGGCTAAAGGTTTTGTAAAAATGTCTGCAAGTTGATTTTCAGTTGAAACATGAATGAGTTCAATTTCTCTTTTGGATACATGATCCCTTATAAAATGATGCCTTATATCGATGTGTTTGGTTCTAGAATGTTGAATAGGATTTTTGGAAATGCAAATAGCACTAGTATTGTCACAATAAATTGGAATAGTGCCTATAGTTAATCCTAAGTCAATCAACTGTTGTTTTAACCAAAGTACTTGTGCCACACAACTTCCTAATGCAATGTATTCATCTTCTGCAGTAGATAGTGCCACTGAATTTTGTTTTCTACTAGACCATGAAACTAATGAATTTCCAATGAATTGACATGTTCCAGAAGTGCTTTTCCTATCCACTCTACAGCCTGCAAAGTCAGAATCTGAGTAACCAATAATTTCAAATGAAGAGCTAAACTTAGGATACCAAATTCCTAAGTTTTGAGTTCCTAGTAGATATCTTAAAATCCTTTTCACTGCTGTCAAATGTGATTCTTTTGGATCTGATTGAAATCTAGCACATAGGCAAACACTAAACATAATATCTGGTCGGCTAGCAGTCAAGTAAAGTAAAGATCCAATTATCCCTCTAAATTTCTTTTGATCAACAGATTTTCCCTTAAGGTCTTTATCTAACTGAACTAAAGAACTCATTGGTGTACTAACAGGTTTCGCATTGTCCATTTCATATTTTTTGAGGATGTCCTTAATATATTTGGTTTGACTAAGAAAAGTACCTTCCTCAAGTTGCTTAATGCTAAATCCTAGAAAGTAATTTAAATCTCCCATTAGACTCATTTCAAATTCACTACTCATTGTTTTAGAAAAATCATCACAAAGATGTTTATTTGAAGATCCAAAGATGATGTCATCCACATAAATTTGAACAAAAAGTATATCCTTTCCAATTTTCCTTAAAAAGAGAGTTGTATCCACACTTCCTTTTTCAAAAGATCTTTCAAGTAGGAAGGTGCTTAACCTCTCATACCAAGCCCTAGGTGCCTGTTTCAATCCATATAATGCCTTTTTTAATTTGAAAACATGATTTGGAAATTTAGAATTTTCAAAACCTGGAGGTTGTTCTACAAAAACATCTTCTTCAATTACTCCATTTAAAAAGGCACTTTTGACATCCATTTGAAACAATTTAAAACCTTTAAAGCAGGCAAAGGCTAGTAAAACCCTAATTGCTTCAAGTCTAGCTACAGGGGCAAAAGTTTCCTCAAAATCAATTCCTTCAATTTGATTATACCCCTTAGCTACTAATCTAGCCTTATTTCTAATGACTACTCCTGAGTCATTCATTTTATTTTTGAACACCCACTTGGTTCCAACAACACTTTGATCTTTTGGCCTTGTAGTTAGTTCCCAAACTTTATTTCTTACAAATTGATTCAACTCTTCTTGCATGGCCAATATCCAAAATTCATTTGAAAGTGCTTGATCAATGTTAGTGGGTTCAATAGTTGAAATAAAGGCTAAATGATTGACTTCCTTGTTTAATCCACGCCTAGTTCTAACACCCTCACTTGGTTCACCTATGATTAATTCCTTTGGGTGGTTTTTAGAAAATCTCAAATCTCTAGGCAAAGGGTCTTCTCTTTCTAAATTTTCTTCCACATTTTCTTCCAAATTTAATCTATCAATATTTTGGGAGTTTTCTTCAATTTCTTCTTCAACAACTTTTGGCTCTTCCATGTTTCCATTTTCATCAAAAACAACATGTGTGGTTTCTTCAATGACTAAAGTTCTTTTGTTGAATACTCTATAAGATTTTCCAACACTTGAATATCCAACAAAAATTCCTTCATCTGATTTTGGATCAAATTTTCCTAAGGCAGATTTTCCATTATTATGTATGAACACCTTGCAACCAAATACATGCAAATGAGACAAATTTGGTGTTCTTCCTTTTAGCAACTCATAGGGTGTTTTATTCAAATTTGATCTCACATTCACCCTATTCAGAACATAGCATGCAGTGCTAACCGCCTCAGCCCAAAAATATCTAGGAAGTGAGTATTCTGCTAACATTGCTCGGGCGGCTTCTATTAATGTTCTGTTCTTTCTTTCAACTACTCCATTTTGTTGAGGAGTTCTAGGTGCAGAAAAATTGTGATCAATCCCCTTTTCTTTACAGAAATCTTCAAATCTTTCATTTTCAAATTCTCCTCCATGATCACTTTGTATAGAAATTATTTCACATCCTAGTTTTCTTTGTATCCAAGTTGAAAAATTTCTGAATTCCTCAAATGATTCACTCTTATGAAAAAGAAATTTAACCCAGGTGAATCTTGAAAAATCATCTACTATAACAAATCCATATACCTTTCCTCCTAGACTTACCGTGCTTACAGGTCCAAAAAGATCCATGTGAAGAATTTCTAATGGTTTACTGGTCCTTAGATCTTTATTGGACTTAAAAGAGGACTTCACTTGTTTTCCTAGTTGACATGCATCACACAGATGGTCCTTAGTAAAGTCTAGTTTAGGTATTCCTCTCACCAAATTCTTTTGGGTAATTTTTCTAAGATTTTTCATACTAGAATGACAAAGTCTCCTATGCCAAAGCCATGATTCATCAGAAACAGTTTTCAAACAAAAAGCAGTAGGAGATTGAATACAATTTAAATCTAGCATGTAGACATTGTTCACCCTTTTTCCATTTAAAACAATTTTCCCATTTAGGCTAATTATGCAGCTAGTAGGTAAAAATTTTACATTATAGCCCTTATCACATAGCTGACTTATGCTAAGCAAATTATGTTTTAAGCCTTCAACTAATAAAACATTATCTATGAAAAAGTTTTTTAAATTTCCAATCATACATGATCCAACCACTTTCTTTGTGGTATTATCTCCAAGTGTAACCTTGCCTCCACTCCTGGCTTCCAGCGTTATGAATTGAGCAGTATCTCCAGTCATGTGCTTAGAACATCCGCTGTCCAGGTACCATATACTCTCACGAGGTCTTGTGTGAGAGTATACATGCAAAATTCTCAAATGTTAGACCTGGGAACCCAAACTAGTTTGGGTTCACTTTTATGAAATTTATAATCAGATGCATGTGTGATATGTCTAGGTTTATGCATCTTAGTTCTCCACACCAAATTAGGTTTCATCTTTAAAGTGCAGGTGTGAGATATATGTCCCAAAAATCCACAATTGTTACATTTAACATTAAGAAAAATATTCCTATGTTTTCTCTCATATGATTGTCTTTTAAGGGATTTCATGAATTTAGGATAATATTTAGGATTTGTAAAATCTTCAAGTTTAGGGGGTTCCTATTATCCTCGAGAGCTCTTATAGTAAGTTTGTAAAATGAATTCATTTCCTCCAAGATTCGATTTGTATAATTGACTCTATATGTCTTGTGCTCAGATTCATCCTTAAATTTCTCAAATTCTTTTTCAAGTTCAGCATAGGATGATTTTAAATTCTCAAAATTTTTATTCAAGTCATCATATTCATCAAGTAGTTTCATGTGGTTGCTATCAATTAAAGCATGATCTTTCCTAAGGATTTCGTGTTCCTTATTAAGCTCTTCCAATTCTAAAACTAAACTAGCATGCATCTTTTTCGTTTTCCTATATGCATCATGCATGTAATCAGAAACTTCAAACAATTCATTATAAGTTAAATCACATACCTCTTCTTGATCTGATTGTTCAGCTTTATCTGCCATCAAGCAAAGGTTGGTGACTTCTTCTTCTTTTTCAGTCTCAGATGAGTCTGAAGCTGAGTCCGCCCAAAAGGCCTTTTGAAACTTCTTCTTGCCCTTCTTTACCATTGGTTTCTCCTCTACCTTCTCCTTGCTAGGAGTGGCTTTGAGTTTTGGACAATCAGTCTTTATATGACCTGGTTTCCTGCATTCATAACAAATCACTTCATTAGAAACCTTGCCATTTCTGTTATACTTACCTCTATTCCATTGCTGGCGTCTCTTCTGCTTCCTCTTTAAAAAGCTTCTGAATTGTCTAGTCATTAGTGCAATATCGTCTTCATCCTCAGTTTGTGAGTGTTCACTTTCTGACTCTTCCACATTTAGTGCAATATTCTTGTCCTTTCTTGGTTCACCTGCATCAATCTTTCTTTGACTTACTCCTTGCTCGTAAGCAATGAGTGAACCAAGAAGATTGTCAATAGAATAAATGTTCAGATCGTTTGACTCTGTAATTGCAGTAATTTTAGCATCGTATGCAGTAGGTAAACAATGAAGAATCTTATTAACCATTTCAGCATTAGTTAATTCCCTACCAAGTGCATGCAAAGAGGTGACAATTTGAGTGAATCTTGTGTACATATCAGATATAGATTCATTAGGTTTCATGCGAAATAATTCGTAGTCATGTAACAAGATATTGAGTCTTGATTGCTTAACCTCATTTGTCCCTTCATAAGTAATACAAAGTCTATCCCATATGTCTTTTCCGCTTTTACAAGTGGAAACTCGCATGTAGTCTTCAGATTTTAAAGCACAAAAGAAACTATTTAAACATTTCGCATTTAATTGTGCTAAGTCACGTTCTTCTATAGTCCAATCTGCATAGGGTGTATCTACCCTAATTCCATCAACTAATCTAGTTGGTTTTGTGTAACCTTCCTGGACTAACATCCACATGCGATAATCAAGTGACTGTAAGAAAGTAGACATGCGTGTTTTCCAAAAATCAAAAGGAATATTGTCAAGCAGTGGAGGTCTAGTGATAGAGTAACCCTCAGGTGTGTTTCGGTTTCCAAATATAGCCATCTACGTTAATCAAAAAGTAGTTCAAACTTATGATTTTGAAACCTGGCTCTGATACCACTTGTTGAGTCCAGTAATTAGGTTGTTAAGCCTAAGTAAATGTCCCACGGCTACCAAGAGGGGGGTGAATTGGTAGTTTTAAAAATTTTAAACCCTCTTAATAATAAAGTTGAACCGAAATAAAATTTTCTTTTAAAGTTAGTAGAAAAATGTTTTTCAACCACAGAGTTGTTAAAACTGAAATTCAAAGTGCGGAAACGTAAAAGCAATAAAGTAAAAGACACCAGATTTATAGTGGTTCGGTCTATAACCAGACCTACATCCACTCCTCAGAGGCACCCTCTGAGTATTGCACTAATACCACAAAGTGACTCTCCTTTAGCACCCATAGCAAGGCGGAGAAGCCTGTACAAAACACTCTTTTCACCACTACCCGGTGCGGCAGAGAACCGTCGTCCTTTTACACAATCCACAGTGCTGGCAGAGAACCGTCGTCCTTTTACACAATCCACAGTGCTGGCAGAGAACCGTCGTCCTTTCACACTCTCCTAGTGTGGGCAGAGAACCCTACGGCTGTTCACACTCTCCAAGTGTAGGCAGAGAACCTTCTTCCTTTCACACTCTCCAAGTATCGGCAGAGAACCGGACCTTCTTGAATGATCTTCTCACAAGAATCTAGAAGGAAGAAAGAAAAGAGTGAAGAAATCCAATTTCACAAGTAGAGACTCTTACCTTAGCAATTCAAGTGAAGCCTTCTCGCTCCAATGGTAGGAATCCTCCTTTGAAAGCTCTCTTCCACTCTCTCCTTGGCTATTCTCTCAATAGGCACGAAGATCAAATGACAAAAAGATTGGGTGGCAGTCTAATTTGGACTATTTATACAAAAGACATGAAAAACCGCCCAAAAACTGCATATTTTCAATTCTGTACGCAGTGGATCGTCCTGTACGATCCTGGATCATCCTGGACGATTTTACTTAAACGATCTGAAACGACCCAATTTGTATATGTGTACGAAATGACTTCGTACAACTGATCGTCCTGTACGAACTAGGTTCGTCCAGTACGAACGGTTATTACAAGGTCGGTTCTGGAAACTGCTGAAAACTGTTCTAAGTCGGTTTATCGTTTGGACAAAAATATGTTCGTCTGGACAAAATTTTTCCAGAGAGCCGATCGTCCTGGACGATTATTTATTTCGTCTGGATGAAAATTTTCCAGAGCACCCATCGCCGCGGACGATAATTTGCTTTCGTCTGGACGAAAATTTTCCAGAGAGCTGATCGTCCGGTACGATAATTATTTTCGTCTGGTCGAAAATTTTCCAGAGGACTGGTCGCCTCGTACGATGGTAAAATTCGTCTGGACGAAAATTTTACAGAGAACTCATCGTCCGGGACGAAAATAAAATTCGTCCTGGACGAATAGGACTTGGAAAAATTTTTCCAAGCAAGTTCCAATTCGTTCCAAGTGCTCTATAGGAGATAACTGACAGATCGTCCAGTACGATAAATATCGTCCTGTACGATCAGTATTGAATTTCACGATCTCCTAATTTGTGTGTGTGAGATTTTATTCACTCAATTACAATCACTCCCTTTCAAAATTAATTCAAAGAAAAGACAAACTTCAAATAAACAAAATATCATATGTTGAATTTGATTTGAAGTTTTCGTAGTCTGGAGTCTGATTTTCCTGAAATGTTAGTACACACAAGAGCAAGTGCAATCTTCTGAAATTGATAGGAGATAACTATACATTTGAACAATAATGTTTGGAATCATCAAAACTACATAAGTTGCACAAATATAAATCATTTAAATAGCAACTATTCAAACAAAACCACTTTAGAAATCCTTGTCCTGGAGTTAGATGTTTTTCATGTGGCATGCTAGGACACATCTCACACACTTGCACAGTACACCATAGTACACATTGGGTGTGGAAACCTATGGTGCATGACCCACAGCATACCACACATGCATTGCATTCTACTCTTCATAAGAAGGAACCCAAACCTGCTTGGGTTCCTAAATCTAACATTTGATAATTTTGCAGGAGGGCTCTCACAAAAGGCCTCGTGAGAGTATATGGTACCTGGATAATGGATGCTCTCGACATATGACTGGTAATGCCAACCAGTTTGTTGTACTAGAGTCCAGGACTGGAGGCAAGGTTACTCTTGGAGACAACACCACCAAGAAGGTGGTAGGCGCAGGTATAATTTGTAATTCCAAGAACCTTATGATTGAAAATGTTTTGCTTGTAGATTGATTGAAGCACAACTTGCTCAGCATCAGTCAACTCTGTGACAAAGGCTTCATCGTGCAATTCTTTGCAAATTCATGCATTGTAAGTTTAAGTAACAACACTATTTTACAGGGAAAGAGGATCAACAATGTCTACATGCTTGATTTAAATAACATTGAGTGTGCTGCTTCTTTTTTTAAAAAAACTGTGAATGATGATTCTTGATTGTGGCACCGGAGACTTTGTCATGCAAGTATGAAAACCCTTAGGAAAGTGAGCCAAAAAGACCTAGTTAGAGGTGTCCCCAAACTTAAGTTTTCAAAAGACCACCTTTATAATTCCTGTCAACTAGGAAAGCAAGTCCACTCCACCTTTCACCCCATTAAGGACATTAGCACCTCTAGACCTTTAGAAGTCCTTTACATGGATTTGTTTGGACCCATTAGCACCGCCAGCCTGGGAGGGAAAGTCTATGGATTTGTGATTGTTGATGACTACTCTAGGTTCACTTTGACTAGATTTCTTTCACATAAAAATGAGTCTTTTGAGGAGTTTAAAACATTTTCTACTTAGATTCAGAAAAAGCTAGGTTGTGAGATTTTGACCATCCATAGTGATCATGGGGGAGAGTTTGAGAAGGAAAGATTTAGAGATTTTTGTGAGGATAATTGGATTAGCCACAATTTTCAGCTCCTAGGATCCCTCTGCAGATTGGGGTAGCTGAAAGGAAGAACCGGACCTTGGTGGAAGCCGCTAGAGCCATGCTTGCTGAGTATTCACTTCTAAAATACTTTTGGGCTGAAGCAGTTAACACAGCTTATTATGTGTTGAATAGGGTGAATGTTAGAGCCAAACTAGAAAAGACACCCTATGAGATCCTTAAGGGTAGGACATAATCTTTTCCACCTTCATGTCTTTGGTTGTAAGGTTTTTATTCACAATAATGGGAAGTCTCACTTGGGAAACTTTGATCCTAAATCTGATGAAGGAGTATTCTTGGGATATTCTAGTGTTGGGAAGTCTTTTAGGGTGTTTAACAAGAGAACTTTGATGGTGGAAGAGACAACCCATGTAGTATTTGATGAGTCTGATCCTAAGAAACATGGAGTTGAAAATGATGATGAGGTTGGAGAGATTTCTAGTGAAGTAAGAAATTTGGGGAATGGGTTAGAACACCAAAGTAATGAAGGAGTAGGAGAAGTCACCTAAGGAGTAGAAAATTTTGATTTGGATGAAAGGGTTGGACCTTCACACAATTTGCCTAGAGATTGGAGATACTCTACAAGTCACCCCAAGGATTTGATCTTAGGAGACCCTTCTAGTGGAGTTAAGACTAGACATGGACTTAGGAAGAGGTGAATCACTCTGCTTTTATCTCAATGACTGAACCCACCACCATTAACAAAGCCCTTACTGATGAGTTTTGGATTTTAACAATGCAAGAAGAATTGAATCAATTTGTAAGGAATCATGTTTGGGAGCTTGTAGAAAGACCTAAGGGACAAAGTGTAGTTGGGACAAAGTAGGTCTTTAAGAACAAGGTGAAAGATTCAGGAGTGGTGGTAAGGAATAAAGCAAGATTGGTGGCTAAGGGGTATAACCAAATAGAAGGGATAGACTTTGAGGAGACTTTTGCCCCTGTAGCTAGATTGGAAGCCATTAGAGTGCTATTAGCCTTTGCCTGTTATAAAGGATTTAAGCTTTTTCAAATGGATGTCAAGAGTGCCTTTTTAAATGGGGAAATAAAAGAAGATGTGTTTGTAGAACAACCCCCAGGTTTTGAGAGTTCCCAATTTCCAAATCATGTTTTTAAATTAAAAAAGGCTTTGTATGATTTAAAGCAGGTACCAAGAGCTTGGTATGAGAGGCTTAGCACATTCTTACTAGAGAGGGAGTTTGTCAAGGGGAGCATAGACACCACCCTTTTTCTTAGGAGAGTTGGAGATGATTTACTCATTGTTCAGATTTATGTAGATGATATACTCTTTGGATCTTCTAATAAGAACTTGTGTGATGTTTTTTCTAAAATAATGAGTAGAGAGTTTGAGAAGAGTTTGATTGGAGAGTTGTCCTACTTTTTGGGATTTAGCATAAAACAATTGGAGAATGAAACCTTTTTAAATCAAACAAAATACGTAAAGGATATTTTGAAGAAATATGAGATGGACAAAGCCAAGCCAATTAACACTCCCATGACTTCTAGTGCTCCATTGGATAAGGACCCAAGTGGTAAATATGCTGATCAGAAGAAGTATAGAGGCATGATTGGATCCTTACTTTACTTGACTGCGAGCCGACCTGATATTATGTTTAGTGTTTACCTTTGTACTAGATTTCAAGCTGATCCTAAGGAATCCCACATGACTGTTGTTAAGAGAATTTTTAGATACCTTTTGGGGACACAAGGCTTAGGGATTTGCTACCCTAGACACAACACTTCTTTTGAGATTATTGGTTTTTCTGACTCTGATTTTGCAGGATGCAAGGTGGATAGAAAAAGCACTTCAGGAACTTATCAATTCATTGGATAATCTTTGGTCTCTTGGTCTAGTAGAAAGCAAAACTCTATTGCACTTTCCACTGCTGAAGCTGAGTACATCGCTCTTGGAAGTTGTGTGGCCCAAGTCCTTTGGTTGAAACAATAGGTATTGGATTTAGGATTACCTGTAGACACCATCTCAATCTTTTGTGATAACACTAGTGCCATATGCATCTCTAAGAATCCTATCCAACATTCAAGGACTAAGCACATTGACATTAGGCATCACTTCATTAGAGATCATGTGATTAAGGGAGACATTGAGTTTCACCATGTGACAACTGAAAATCAATTGGCTGACATCTTTACTAAACCCTTAGCCTTCGACACTTTCAGTTCATTAAGGACCAGATTGGGTGTGATTGACATAACTGCATGAAACTTGATCTTTTAGTACTTTCTTTTGTTTTTATTTTTTAATTTTTAGTTTTTGGTATGTTTTACTTTCTTTTGCTTTTTTCTTTCTCTTACTTAGTTTTCAAAATCATCGCTGAAATGATAACATATTCCATATTTTTTAAAAAACATTTGTAGTCAATGTGGTTTTCATCTCTTAATCTCCTAGATGGTAAAAATATTTTGTGATTGTGTCTCTTTCTCTAACCTATTTTAGTGGCATAGATTTTTTTTCTAATCAAAAGTCTATCTCAAATTAAAGATTGTTTATGAAATTGAGATCTTTTCTTAAGCTTGTTTAAGCAAAACTATCTTGTATTTACAATGTTTAAAGTTTCTTTGTCACATCAAGATCCCTCGTTACTCTTGTCTTTGATTATTAATTATGTTTGTGGTAAATCTTCCTTATGTTAGAGAGAGAGCTCCTATTCTCTAATATCTAAGAAGATATATTCACAACTAAGTTTTTTTTAAGAGATCATAAAAGAGAATGTAGCTTGCAAAAATAAAAAAATTTTTGCCAATGATGCCAACAAAAGAAGCGCAAAGATGCCAAAATTGAAAAATCTATAAAAAGAAGCGCAAAGTGCCACTCAAATTGACAAGAGGCATAAAATGAGCCCACTCAAAAGCAAGCTATTCTCTCTTTTTAAATCTTTTAGAACTTAGAAGTTTTGGTTCTCAAAGACTTGATTTCGATTGTTTTGCGATCATGACAGATTTACTTTAGTTCATTATTTTATAAAGATAGTTTTGTCTTAAACCAAATGATAGATGAATTCTTTTTCTCATATTCAATTAATTCTTTGAGTTAGGTCATTGATTTCAAAAGACGATTCTACCCTAAGAAAACGTCTGAGCTAAGGGTAACCATGACCGGATATTCTACTATTCTATGGATGGTTGAGATTGTTAACTCATTAACCCACAAGTTTTTAAATTAATCACATGGAATACTACATCATTTTCATGCTTTGGTTTAAAAAAAAAATTGTTGTGATTTGCTATTGTTCTTTTATGTTCCCTCCTCCTTTTTGATATGTCAAAAGGGGGAGAAGTTTATGATATTCTTACACTTGTCGATCCTAAAATTTTTTCTGCTAATTGTCTTCGTAGTGTTTTGCCATCATCAAAAAGGGGGAGATTGTTGCAAATCTATTTTCATGACTTATGTTTTGATGATTGACAAACACTGCTGATTCTCTTGGACTGCTTATTGCTTCTAACTTTTCAGGAATCAAAGAATGGACGAACAGACAAAGCCAATTCAAGATTACGTAGGTCTAGGGTTGAATCAGTCTGTACTTTGTTTTTCTCTTCTTGAGTCTATTTGTAATTGTCAAAGAGACTGATGCTAAGTAACCCTACACACACACACACTTGAGAGACTAAGAATTTTTGTTTTTACTCATATCGGCCAGGACGATATTTACATCATCCTAGACGATCAGGCTTAAAACAGAAAGTCTAAAAATGGATTCTTAATTAAGGCAGCCGTCATTAACAGATCGGCCTGGACGATACGTGTATCGGCCGGGATGATAAGCTCAAAACAGAAAAGAAGTTGCCGCCATAGACACTTAAGGTATACTGTAGTTTTTAATTATCAACCAGGACGATCATTGATCGGCCTGGACGATATTCTCAAATTATGCCTTAATTGATTAGGAAATCAAAGGAGTAATTAAGGATTATTGATACGATCATATCATCTCTGACAATTGTAGGATCGGCCAGGACGATCTATTCAAAAACCTTGGTTACTTCAGGACGATAAATATCGGCCAGCTCGAATTTAGGGTGATGCTCTGGACAATTTTCCTCTGATTTGAACTTATCGGCCAGGACGATCGTTAGATCGGCCTGGACAATCAAGCCAATTTTAAATCGTCTTGTTTGCATTCAGGGCGAAGCTCTGGCTGATCTTCTGAGATTTGTACTGATTGGTCAGGCCGATGTCCATATCAGCCTGGACGATAATGTCGGCAACTTGCAATTAATGAGCTCCTTTGACGTTCTTCTATTTAAGAGCTCTTGTTCAACATTTTTAAAAACCTTTGGCAAGCCTTGACCTGAGAAGGCCTTGAGGAGAGAAAGAGAGAGAGGGAGAGAGAGAGGATCTTGTGATGGGGAGCTTGTGAGGGAATTCACAAGGGTTGCTTCAAGGATCGCTCTGCTTCTTCTTCGTCTAGAGTTTCTCATCCGTGGAAGGGTCGGTATAGGTAAGGAGTCAGCATCTGGTTGTTGTTCTCTGCTAGCTTCAGGAGGAAGCAAAATGAGATAGGTTCTCTGTCTTGCCGGGGTGGCAAAAAGGAGGTTCTTGTGAAGGCTCCTCAGCCTAGCCGTGGGAGCTAAAGGAGAGTCACGTTTATAGTGCAATACTTGGAGGGTGCCTCCATAGAGTGGACGTAGGTCAAGTTGACCGAACCACTATAAATCTCTCTGTTCTTGTTTTCTTGCTTTTGCACTTTTATTTTCTGCATTATTTAGTTTTTCACGTGGTGTGATTTTGGTTTATGTGTTTTTGTTCTTTGTGAAAAAAAATATTTTAAAATAACAATTCACCCCCCCCCCCCCCCCCCTCTTGGTTAGCTTGGGACTAAGTTCATAGGGCTTAACATCCCTAACGAACTTTCAAGAGTTACTATGTGAGCCTAAAAAAATATTATTATGATTTCAAGTATAAGAATTTTATCGTACCCTTACAAAAACTCTGATCGTATCCAGGCTAAAACAAAATATGGCATGCAAGAAAACCTAGAAAAACAGACAATTCTACTATGCAAGTAATGTAAACAATCAAATTAAATAATCTAAAATATAATGTCCAATGTCCATATGGCAAGTGCCATTTTATTTACACATAGAATTTGCTAAAAAAAGTAAAGTGGCTGGGCACTACTGACAACAAACTCAGATTCTAATCCTAAGAATAATGCAAGTGATTTTGAACTGGGATATACTCTTTCTTGTTTCTTCATTTCTTCATCTTCTTTCTTTCATCTTTTCATTTCGTCTTTTCTTCTTCTATAAGCTCCTTGGATCCGCCGGGTCTAGATATCCAAATGAAAAATAAACTCAACTCTGAAGGGGTATATTCTTTTCCCTTTGGATAATATAAATCATCTTAACCTAGCTTTCCAAAAAAAAGGGAACACTCCCAAAGGGTCATTCTCTTTTCTTTGGATTCTAGGTTGGATGTGATATCCCATTTCTAAATTACTTTCATAATATTTGACTTTAATAAATTATATTTACATTTCATTTACATTCCAAAAAGAAAACATAAAATCTAATCCGCCTACAGGGTTATCCTAAGCATTTATAATAAAATCTTTCCCAACCAGTTATATATTAACATTTAAATTAAATTCATCAGTCATACTTGGCCGCACTCTTTTTATTTGGGGGCTAAGCAACTCAAGCACCTGTAGCATTTATATAATTATTAATTAATTAGCCCCCTTTTTATTTCCCTGCACAAGTGTGGCCACCTACAAAAAATTTTATGAAAAACCAGATCGTTCTTAACCTATGGGTAATCTAATTGTCAATCAAATTACATCACAGAGAGCAATAAAAGTAAATAAATACTCACATCAATTACAAATAGCATGCAGTGAAAACCGAGAAAGCCCGTCACACAGCAGTAGAAAAGTAAACGTTGGCCTAACCTAAAGCAAGAGTCAGTTGTCCTAACAAACAAATCTAAGTATGTGCAGTAGGCTTTGTTGTTTTGATATGTCCTAGGTCAATTATTGGCAGAAGTTTTCTATTTGATTAAATTTAATTTGTTAAAAGGTCAAAGAAAATTTTATGTTCAGGTTTAAGTTTTAACTCCTTTTTTTTTTTTTGTTCATTTTAGATTGAATTTTAATTGTTAAGGTTGATTAATAAGATTGGTTCTTTAGTGTATTTTAATTAGATATTTTTAATCTTTATATTATTTAATTTAATTATTTATTGAGTTTTTAATGATTTATTAAAGTGTTATTGTATTATTAAATTTTTAAAGATTGTTTATTTAAGGTTTTGATGATTTATTAATGTTAAATGATTTTATTGAATCATTAATTGATTTAATAAATTGTTAATGATTTATTAAATTTTTAAAGATTTTATTTAGTTTTTGAAGATTTATTTGGTTATAAGATGATTAAAATGTTAATTATATTCAATTTTAAATTTATGTTTGAATTTGATCTCTTAATGGTTATGTGTGTTCATTATGATTTGGATATTAATAATTATGTAGTTTTTCATGTATTTTTTATCTAAATTATCATTAGTGTATTCGATATTTTTATTAATTGATTATTTAATTTTTATTAGATTTAATTAAGGTTATATTAATAAAATATACTAATCCTAATGGGAATGTCACCAAATTTTCTATGTTATACATCTCTACCCTAAAGTGTACATGCATCCTAAGTCTAAGTTTTGTAAGACTCAGTCCTTAATTTTTGTCCTTAAGTGTCACTAATGTTGTATGGTATGAAAATTTTGTTATCGCTAACCCTTTTGGAAATTGCGCATGTGTAAAGAGGTTTAAGGATCTAAAATAAAATAAAAGTAATCCTACTAAAATTGAAGTTACTACAAGGACCTAAAGGGGAAGGGTTCGCAGAAACCACATCACGGGTTCCTTAGGAGCTTTCTAAATTTTAGAATACTTACAGTCACCGGGGGCTACGACCCAGTGGTTCTGCCCATAGCACTTCCACTCAGTTGGATGAAGGTGACTAACACCTTCAGTCCCTTATATTTTTGTTCATTCGACCAATACCATTCCTCATAGTTCATGCCAATAAAGAAAAAAAACATGCATTAGAAGCACAATTAATAATTAATAATGAAATAATTAAAATTTACTAAAAATAAAAACATACCATTTTTTGGGCTTGAGCACTGGCTCGGTTGAATGTCTTTCAAACTTTTCACTTTTGATAGCATGTTGTATATCTTTCCAACATTTACCTCGAAGCATAAGAAAGGGGAAGAGGAAGGAGAGAGAGAGAGATATAGAGAGAGAAGGAGAATTTTTCTTTCAACATTTTCACTTTCATTTTCTAGTTAAAACCCAACTAACTCACTCTCTAACACTCATACCTCTCACCTCTCAAAATACTTTAACTTTCAATAACTACACACTTAAAACACCATTCAACACACTTACACCTCACTTCTCATAACAGTTTAACCTTTAACAAACACACACTTTAAAACATAATTTGACATATACACATTTTTTTCTCACAATCTAACACTTTGTTTTCACCTTTCTCACATTTCATCTTTTAAGGTAAACATACACCTTTCACTCTCCAAAAACTCAAAAATTACTTTTCAAAGCCAACACACTTTAACCTTCAAATCTCCACAATTCCCTCTCCCAAAACATACACAAATTCCACTACATTTCCACATTTAAACATTCTCACACTTACACATTTTACCTTTTCAAAATAAACATTTTTCATTCTCCAACAATCAAGTTTCATTTTACCATTCAAAGAGAACACACTAAACTTTTCTTTTTCAAAACACTTTTATACACTTCACTATTCCACATTCACATACTTCATATTTCAAAACAAATACTTTTCATCTTCCAAACTCTATACAGTTTCTCTTCAATATACACTTTGTATACTTCCCAACACAAATACACACTACACGATTCATCCACTTTGTCCTCCCGAAAATATCATACTATACTTTTCCACATTTACTTAACTTCTCCAAAATACACACATTTCAACTTTCATAAATTAGGCAATTTTGTAATAGTGAAGTCAGTAAGATCATTCAAATTGTAACCCAAATTAGCAAGAAAATTAGCACATGAGTTACCTTCCCTATGAACATTGCAATAGTAAAGTTAGAAAAAATAAGAGCATATTAATTTCATGAAGAAGGTAAAAAAGATTTAGATTGCAAATACAAAATGTTTGCTTTAAAAGATAAAGGATACTTGAAGCGCATCCACCTCAATGCAAATATTGGTAATACCAAGCAAAATACATAATTTAAAATTATTAAAAATAGAAGCAAGTTCAACCATAACCACCGAGCACTTCATCAATGGGGTAGCAAAGTCAATAACCATGTTACCTTGCGCATCCCTAATAATACCACCCACCCATAAGAGCTATTTTTCACCACCCCATTAGCATTAAATTTATAAATATTATGGGGAGGTATGATCCACTTAACCAATTTAGGTTTATCCAAAGTACTTCTATAGTGCAGAGATATACCAAAACTATTAGCCACAAAAAAGTAATTTGTAAAATTTTTGGAAGTCAAAAAATTGATAGAGAAGAGACTATACACTTTATCTTTAATGTTCGTAATAATGTGTTGAGAGTCCATCTTACGATTATTAAAAATAGAATTATTTCTAGCAAGCTACAAAAACCACCAAATCAAAGAAGGAATGGCATTTCTAATACGCCCTTTAGAGTTAATCAACCAAGAATTAAGCAAAGTGTTAATAAAAATATGACCACTAAACTGGTTTAACTTAAAAATATCATCAAAGTAAGACCAAATTTTAACAACTATCATACAACAAATAAAGACATGATGCATGTTTCTTTCATGAAAGTAGAATTGACACATGGAAGCAATAATAAAACCTCTCTTTTTCAAATTATCATCAATAGGAATATAATTATGCATGATTCTCCAAACAAAAATAGAAATAGTCTTAGGAATACTATTATACAAAATCATGAAGCAAATTTCTTAACACCAAGCTTCTCCCTAAACTCATGCCAAGCATCTTTCAAGGTAAACATACCATTGTATTATAAATCACATAATAATAAATCATCAGAATCAGTATTAATAGGCATATTCAAAATTCTAACAATAATAGTTTCAAAAATGATGTCAACCAATTTATTGTTATCCCACCTGTTTTCATTAATAAAAGCATCAACTTTAGTAAAGGCCGTGGAGAAAGAATAAATAATAGGCTCAATGAGCTGACCATCAAGCCAATGATCTTGCCAAAAAAGAGGTTCACTCTACCCATACCCCATTTAACAAGAGGTTCAGCCCTCCACTTAATATTGCATAGCCTTTTCCACACCTTCGAGTCACCACTATTATAATAATATGTAGTAGGTTGCTTACAAGCATAATATTTCTTAGTCGTGAATTAGGCTACAGAGAAAGTTTGGCATAAAAATTAAACCTCTGTTTATAATAGAAAGCATAAGATAAATCCCACATATTCTTACAACCCAAGGCCCTTTCTTCAAGCACACCACAATAGTTATTCCAAGAGGACCAAATAATTTTAGAATTCACACTTGAACCACACCAAAAGAACTAATTAATTATTTTCTCAATCTTATTACAAATAGCACTGGTAGGTTGCAAAGTTTGAAAATTTTACGCATGTAAGGAGCACAAGACACTTTTAATAAGAGTAAGTCCACCTCCAAAGCTAAGAAAACTAGAATTCCAAGGATAAAGCTTTTTATGCACATTAGAAATATGATCATCAAAAAGAAAAGTCTTCTTCCTACCCTTGTAAAGAGGAACCTCAAGGTACTTAAGAGGCAAAGGAATTTTCAATTAGGTATTTAAGAAATTAGCACTTTTCTTAATGGCAAGCACCTAATCATGAGAAAACTAATTATAAATAATAAAAAAACTCTTATTTTTATTAATAGAAATAGCACTACAGCTTTCACATTTATTTTAAAAAATCATGAACCTCTTCACCCTTTTAAGAAAAGCATTTGAAAAAATGAGCACATTATCAGCAAAATATAAATGAGAAATAAGAAACCCACCCAAAGTTTTATAAAAGTTGCTGGGATAATTCTCATAATTGGAAATACCTCTAGATAAATATTCTATAGCAATATTAAAGAGGGTAGGAGAGATAGGATTACCTTGTCTCAACCCATGAGAAGACTTAAAGAAACCATTAATTTTACCATTAACAATTACATATAAAAAGGAATTTTCAATTGATTATTTAATAAGGTTAACAAAAATAGTATTAAAACCAAACAAACTCAAAACATGATAAAGAAACTCCCAATTGATGTTATCATAGGCTTTGGCAATGTCCAATTTGAAAATAATGTTACCCTCATGCACCCTAACATCCAAATCATGCATATGCTCTTGAGCTAATAAAATATTATCCAAAATTGATCTACCTTGGTTGAATCCAATTTGGTTCAAAGAAATAATTCTAAGAAGAGGAGGAGAAATGAAGTTCATAGGTAAATTGGAGATCAACTTACTAATAAAACGTATAAAGACTTATAAGTATAAAATCATTACAATTACAAGCTCCATTGTTTGTAGGAATAAGCACAATGGAGGTGGAAGAAAAGAACTTAGGCATAGTATTACCAGCAAAGAGATCATAAATAGCATTAAAAAGATTAATGTTAACCATGTCCCAAGTTTTTTGAAAAAAATTTAGTGGTATAGCCATCCGACCAACAACAGACTTAGTATTCAAATAAAAAACCGTCCTCTTCACTTCCTCTAAAGTACGAAAAGCAGTAAGAACCAAATTTTCATCTTGGTTAATGATGTGAGGAATAATGTTAGGCTTGTCAATAAGAGCAGGAATGAAATTTTTGTTAAACAAACCTTTAAAGAATTCCACACCAAAAAAAGCAACTTCCTCAACATCTTTCGTGGAAGACCACCCGCAAAGTTAATTTTATGAATCCAACTTCTATCTCTATTCCTCTTAACTAAAGCATAAAATTACTTAGTATTATTTTCCCATTAGTAAGATGCTTTGAAGTTGCTTTCTGTTTCCAATAAGCTTCTTCCTAGGCTTGTAAGTTAAAAAGAGAGTTTTTGGCTTGTTGCAATTGAGTAAGCTTAACATCCAAAGGGGAATGTTGACAGATATGCTCCAAGGAGTTAACTTTCTCCTCCGCATAAATGATATTAGTAAAAATATTTTTGGAAACATTCCTATTCCACCAATTGATTTTATGTTTTAACCTTTTCAACTTAAGCCAAAGTCTATTAATGCCAAAAATGGAATTGTCCGGATGAAGAGGAGCTTACCAGTTCTCTTTGACAACATCATTAAAGGAGGAATCAAGAAGCCACATGTTTTGAAAACAAAACTTTAAAGCAGGGGTTGGTAAATTCAAATGTAAAGAAATAAGTAACAGAGAATGATTTAAAAAGGTTCTACTAAGGTGTTCAACATGCATCGAGGAGAAGGAATTCATCCAAATATCATTAAAAAAAAAAACACACGATCCAACCTTTTCCAGAGATTAGCACGATTCCAAGTACAATTACTATGAGTATAACAAATATCAATGAGATTACAATCTAGGATCATATTATTATAATCTTCCATAGATTGGTAATGAGGCCCAGAGCCCCCAAGTCTTTCAGTAGGGGTAGAAATAGTATTAAAATCCCCACCCACCAATCAAGGAGAATTAATAATGACATGGAATTGACTAATTTGGTCCCAAAAATTCTTGCTAGTAATACAAGAAGATGCATCATAGACAAAAGAAGTTATAATGCATAATTTTAATACTATAATGAATAACTTGGGTAAAATTATCCACAATATTAATCACCATAGGATCCTTCCAAAAAACCCAAATTTTGTTTTAAACATTAGCTACGCCATGATTAAATCAAATGTACCTAGCTGTATTATCCAACTTACTACCAGAAATAAAAGGTTTAATCAAAATAAGCAAAGAAATATTATCGATACGGCATAAATGTTTAACTCTAATTCTAGTAGAAGGACAACAAATGCCCCTAACATTCTAAATAATATACTTAAACATTATAATGTAAATGGGAAGATTGTGATTATGTGGCTCATGGTGATTACAACACAGTGCTTTTGTTTTTCTTATTCTTCCTCGAATAAACTAAACTAAAATCATAAAACTCATCACTCCCATCTTTATTACCATTATCTGAAAGGTTATGGCTATTAGGAGAATCAATGTTATGAGACAAAGTATGGGAATACTTACAACCCTTTTCCAAATGACTACCTTGATTCATCAAGCAATCTCCATTTCCACCTTGAAAAAATTAACCTACTTCTAGGTTTTGCTCCCTAGTGTCCTTCACATTATTTATAATATTAGAAATAACATGGGGACCAATATCATCATTATTAATAGCATGAACAATTTTGGAAGACTTCAAGTTAGTAAAACAAGGAGTTTTCAGACAAGTTAAAGTGTTGTTATGCTCAACAACCATAACATCCTTTTGTTCCACACTATTATTTGCCACCCTCTGGTTCTCCATATTATCATTACCAATGAAACCAAGGTTGAAAGATTCAATAAGAACAGCTAGAGATTCCTCAACTTCGTCTCAGTCAAAACCAACCTCTCTAAGCACCACAGAGTCATGAATTTCATTCCCAACCATGTTTGGAGCCTTAGAGATGTTCTGTTGAAGCAAGTTATGCTCATGAAGGCTTTCATGCACTGGGTTAGTCAAAATTTTCCCTTTTGAATTTTTTGTGTTTCCTTAATCTTGTATAAATGATGATGTAAATTGAAACATTCAGCATTACAGTGTCCATACATTTTACAGTAAGTACAAAATAATTGTAAATTCTCAAAATCCATTTTTTGTTGGTAACCATTAAGCTCAAAACTAAACCAAATTTCCTTGCTATATTTCTTTGAAATGTCCAATTCAACCAAAACTCTCACTATAGATGGACACGGTTACTTGATCCGTCTGTAATGATCTACAAAAACGGAAGCTAAAGCAAACAAAATTTAGTGGCTAAAGAAATGAATCCTTAGATTAGGAAACAAAATCCAATTTGAAGCTATTGGATATTCCTCCACACATCAAAATCAGAAGTTAATTTAAGTAATCATATTTTTCAGCCTTGAATATAGTATGTTCTTCTAGAAAATTTTTTGACTATAATCTAAATCATTAGAAACTTTAATTGCTATATTTCATTGATCCATCAAACCCATAGTAAACGACCTCCAAAGTTTGAGATTTAGAATGAACTTTTAGATAACATCCAGATTAGGTCTATGCAAAACAAAGTTACCCACGAGAATAAAAGCGAAGGGGCAGCAAGATGTGAAATAACATTGTCATCAAACATAAAAGTTGTCAACCCCTTTAAATAAGTATTAATGAAATCCACTTATAAATATACTAAGAACAACTAGAATGAACATCCTTGAAAGAACAAGAGGGACCATCCACATTCAAGGCGAGCCTAGGGTGCGATGACGGTGGCATCATTATCACCTAAAAACCATGGGAACACAAAAAAGGATCAAACCAAAAGCATAAAACTACACAAGAGAACAAAAAATGAAACCAAATTCAAAGAAAGCAAAAAATTTTGATCCATGATGAAGATGAAATTATCACAGAAAGTAAACCTTAGAATCACTAGAGACGAAAAAAGAGACATGCATAGAGAGTATGTCTTACTTGGAATTTACAGAGGTATAGTTAGATTGAATAAGGTTATCTTTCCCTATATTAGATCCTTAAAGTATCTTTGTTTCTTTTTGTTTTTTTTGTTAGATGTGTTTCTTTATTATGTTCTAACATTTTGTGTGATTATCGCTTGGTGTCGTGTGCTCACTTGGTCTTCTTTTCTTCCTAGATATTCTTTATTATCTAGTTTCTAGATTTCTTTTCCTTTTCTACTAGGTGATTTTGTTTTGATGGGGTACTAATGGTTTGGTTTCTCTCTAATGATCTTATATTAATTTAGTTGGTTCCCTTTCTACTGGTTAATTTTGATCTACTAGGGTGCTGGTTGTGTGGTTTCTACAGAGCTCTTTTATTTTGGTTTGGATGGGGCTGACATTTTTATGATAATCCTGTTAATAATGGTGTTTTGTGATCATGGCCTAATAGTTTCTTGGATGATCATACTACCTCCTCGATTGATGTTGGGTATTTCATGGCTATTGGGAATGGGTGGTTTAAGTTTAAAATGTTTTGTTGTTGTAATGTTGTCAAATTGGTAGTTGTGGGGGGCTGTTATTGTCTTTTTTAGTGGCCTTCTTGGTAGGCTTGCTAGGAGTATTTATTTTGATTAGTTTCATATCAATGTTTCTAAAATTTGTTCTAGTATATCTGATATGGATGTTCTCAGTTACAGGTATATTTCTATCTACAACTTGATCTTTCAATGGTTACAGGAGTACCATAATACATGTACATTTTTTGGTGTGGTTGACTATTTTTATCTTTTGCTATTTATTCTTGGGTCAAGTTTTTTCTATTTAGAATACTATATTACAACCTTTTTTCAGGTTTATTAGCTAGTGTAGATTTCATATTTTTAAGGAGCTACTTGGGAACCTTTTAAGGAGGTGGCATCTTGCCCCCTTCCCCTATTATAAGCAGGGTTCAATAGCTTATTCAAAATTTTCTTTTTTACTTTTGATTGCACCTCTTTGAGCATTAATATTTTTTAAAATATTAACGTGCAAGCCCTGATATAAGTTTTGCCCCAAAAAAATAATTATGTATTTTGAATTAGAAATTCACTAAAAATTCTAGAAATATTAAAAAAATATGACATCTTGAGTTTTGAACTCAAGTTTAATTAGAGAATAAAAATAAATATCATATTAAGTATAAAATAAAAATTTTAGCTAATTATAAGTCATACCTAAATCAAATCTTAAGATTAAAAATCATTAAATATTTAAGCCCTTCAAAAGAAACTCAAAATTTCATGAAGTAACCTTAAAACTATTAATGACTTGAGGCTTAAATTGCATGTCATTCGAAGCTCATTTCCTAGTCCAGGTATTAACCTTAATATACCCTACTTAAGGAAGCCCTAATCTCATAAAAATTTTGAAAAAACATATATAATTTTTGAAAAAATAAAATAAAACAAAATAAAAATCATTAAGCTCATAATTAAATAAGGACAATAAGAAAAATAAATTTGATGGCTTTTTGAATAAGAAACCTTAATATTAGTAAATATCAAATCTAGGTAAAACATATATTCAATAAATCATTTAAAGTTCATATTAACTCCAAATAAGCTCAAACATTTCATGGATTAGTTTTTGGGTCAATAAAGACTCTTAGATTAAATCTTATAATGTTTGGTGTTCATTTGGTGATGTAAGTATCAAACCCAAATTCAGTTGGAGCTTATGAATCCTTCTACTTAGAAAATTTATAAATAAATAATTAAAATTGGAAAGAATTAAATAAACAGCATTAAACTCATGACATAATATAGAATCAAAGAAATATAAATTATAAGAAACAAAACTAATAAACTTAAGTCAGATTCATGTTAGATTCAAAACAAGATTGAGGAACCATTAACATTAAATGATTAACAAATAAAAAGAATAATAATTATTCACAAAATCCATAAATTTTATGAGATTATCTTGAGGTTGTTTCCAGTTTCAATAAAAAATCTCATAAGTTTTTTTTAGGATCCAAACTACTCTAAAATATATTTTTAAAAAACATATAACATACTTAAATTTATAAAAAAGGCATAAAAGAGACTCATGCTTTCATTTCACCAATTGGATTATTGGATTTTTTGTGTGATTAAGGCTTATTGATTTGTGAACTTAATACACTTTGTGTCCTCTATTCATTATGTTTTTGTAAATCATAAATCCAAACTAGAATGTTAAAAACGTTTAAAAAGAGTAACAACAAACTTTTATCAAACTATTGATTAAATATAAACAAAACTCCTTTGTACCCTTAAACAAACTAAAACTTAGAGAAAAAATATCTCACTTTAGATTGTTTGTTAGGGCAACCAACTTTAGACTTTTGTTAGGATCATTGTTCTAATTTTGAATGAGTTAAATTTTATTTGTGTCTACTTTAATTACAAAAATTAAATGAGTTTGGTGGATGTGTTCAAATTTTGTGATGGTTGATTGTTCTATAATGATGAGGATGATAATAACGAAGATGTGAAGATGATGTGCTCTTTGATAAATGTTTAGATGCCTTGTGATTAGAGCGCTTTATATATTTATTACCTTTTTTTTATAAGTGGTCATGCTTATGCTGGGCTGAAAACAAGGAAAAATTAAATAAATTTCATACTAATCAATTTTTTACTAGTGCTTTATAAATCTTCTTTTCACCCCCACCCCAAAAAAAGAAAAAAAAGCATAAGTATTTTCAAAGCATACACAAGATAATAAATTAGTAAACTATTGAGCTAGTACCCTTCCTTTATGAAATAAATGATTTCTGTATTGGAATGTTAAATAAAAAATTTTTTTACTAACCTTACAGAGATTATAGTCTTTTTAACTTCAAATTTAATTCAATCTATAAAAAAAATGTTGAAGTCAAATGAGATTTTTAATCTTAAAAAAGGGAACACATGAATGATCCTTTTAAAGGTGATTTTTTTAATGTCTTATGGAGGATGATTATTCCTAAAATATTTTAAAAATTTTATTTGTAAGACTTACATCCTTCCAGAAGAAATATAAAAGTTAAAATTTAAAGTATTACCTAGTTGACTCTACTTATAAATGGTTGTAATAAAGTGGCACTTACCACATTTAGACATTTAAAGATTTCGACTTTATTTTACTTTTATGCTTATTTATGCAATCTTGTTTGGGTGTACGATGTGTAAACTTTGATAACACACTAAAAATTTCTAATTTTTCTTTGTTTCTTTTTACTAATGTGGTTTCCCTAGATAACTTTTTCTAGGCTCTTATAGGAAATAAAAAATTTCTACACTTAACCAACATATTGACTATAAATAACATTTAAAGAAAATTCAATTTAGAAATGGTAAAGGGTTTCGGCCTAGTTACAAAACTTTTAATTCTACTCTATGCTTAGGCATCTCCCTATCCCTAACTTTAGATAAGCCACTTGACCTATTAGGGTGCTTACTTTATCTTAATGCAGGCTTATCTTTTAAGTAAAATATTTTTTTATCCTTTTAAAATTTCATAATCATATTGATTATATGTTCAACAATGATGTAATATTTTTTTTAACCAACTAAAGAATAAAATTTTAATTATATTTAGCTTTAAGAGCATTAAAAACCACTCATAAATCTGATACCATTTTAGGATCACTAAACACTAGTCTCAAATTCAAAATTAAAACAACAACTAACCCTATCATGCATTTAATAAGACTGAAATGATCATTTTAAATATCATAGGTGGTGCTTAGTTAGCATTCCACTCCATAAATGATTTAAGTCCAAAAGTGTTGTACTTTCCTAAACTCTTTTCATATTTGAAGATATAGGTCACATCTCATTACTTTTACATAGCATTATGACTAGGTTTAAGTCACTACACTATAATGGTCCACCTCAGTTCAAGGCTATAAGGTTGATTTTCGTATCGTAAGCCCTCATTTCAAGGGCACTTTATTGATCTCATGATTGTGAATATAAGTACAAACTTTTTAATAAAATGCCAACTCAAATAATAAAATCTAAACTCTAAAATATTAAGGCCCAACATAGGATAGGTTGGAACACTTCCAAAAAAAAAGGTTGGAACACTTCTAAGTTTCATAAAATCTAGTGTTCCCTAACCTTTTCCTCAACTTTAGAAAAAAACTAATCTTTCTTTGAAACAACAAAACTTTTAATCATTATTCTAAACTACAAAAATCAAATTATTACTTAGTTGTATTCTAATCAAGAATAATCTTAAAGGACTCTCCTCTCTTAAGATATGATTAACCATTAGTTAAGGCTTCATCCTTTCTTATTCCTAAGGGGAAAGATATCTAAGAATATTGACAATTTTTTAAAAATCCTCATTTTGTATTTAACACTATTACAAAATAACACTTCAATCATCTTAGGCAATATTGTATTCTCTTTAATGTATTTAATTATAAAAATAAGAAATCTTTCAAAAAAACCCCTTTTTTTATCTTTGAATCCATTATAGAATATTATTTCTATCTTTTGAGATGGTATATTATACATAACATAGAATAATTTTTACAATAATAGGAGCATTTAAATCTTATGGTTTATTTTTCCCATAGATCTCATTAGTCACTAGGTTGATCCTAGATCAACCCTATGTTAAACATCAAAATACTCAGAAGTTACCTAAAATGTTATTAAGTAATAGGATTAACCATAGGTAACAAATAATCTTGGACTCATTATAGATACCCTTAATTTACTATTAGACCCATTCTATGGGTGAAAGAGTATTATATAGCATCTTTAACCAATAGCTGTTGACAAAGGGTAACCCTTTACCTTAATAGCTTTAAATCTAAACCAAAACCTTTGAACTTAATCTATTGTCATGGAATTTGAGTCTAAAAACTCTTAACCCATATAAAGAACATTTTGTCTCATGAATGGTCTTCAGCTAAGCACTTTGACCTTAGTTAGCCTTAATTTGACCAAGTTAATAAAATAGCCTTAAGCCAAATCCAAGCTTATATACCTTAGCCTTAAGTTCAAGAAATGTAATGCGTTTAAGGTCGCCTGGTTCCATTGTTTAAGAATTTGATCATGTTCATTCAAAATTACAATAATACCCCTAAATGGCCTACATAAGGTACCTTTTGCATGATCTAATTAAAATTAAAACTGATGTTTTTCAAACTTGTATTAAACATTCATTTAGTCTTAGGTATGCTTCTCAAGTCTAAATGTTTTTAACATATAACTAAGGATTCATCCAATCTAATCTAATTCAAACCCTTAAAGCATAATTCATTGATTTCCTTTGGCTTGGCCATGAGAGTTCGTGAGGGTTGTGAAACCCTAAAGAACTAGCCCGATGCTAACCATAGGAGAGTGAATTGGTTATTTTAAAAATTCTTTAGTTAAAAAGAACTTCTTCAAAAAGTTTTCAAAGTCACACATAATAATCGATATAACATATACATAAAAAGTAATTTTTACTACAACAAAATAAAACAAAATTTTCACCCACACATATAATTGAAAAAAAATAATCAGAATAAACCTTACCTATGTCCATTCTTTGGATACTCTCCAAGTATTTCACTAAATAGTAGTGACTCTCATTTTGTTTCCACAGCATAGTGCAGAAGCATGGACAGACATTATTTCACCTCCCCGGTGTGGTAGAAAACTGTGACTCTTTTACAGGCAGAGAACTTCAACTCTATTTTCACACTCCTAGAGATAGTCAGAGAACCACAACTCTATTTTCACCCTGATAATGATGGTCAGAGAATCAAAACTCTATTTTCAGCTTCCAGGTGATGGTAAGAGAACCCTAATCTTTTTTGAAGAACTTCTTATCCATAGCCACAAAGAATCAAGGCAAATGCTTGTAGGTATAAGACAAGATTTTTGCTTGGAGCAACCTTATTAATAACCTCACAACTTCTCCCTTGCAAAATCATTCTCTCTTATCTCACAAAGCTCTCCTTCTTTTCTTCCACAAGGCACTCTCTCCTGAAGTCTCAACAGTCAAAGATATTTTAATAAGAGCTTCAAGAAACCCTAATTTTCAAGAGATCCATCTTCTATTTGTATAGTATGATACATGTATCGTACAATACAGTAAGTGTAATTCAGACTCGTCTAGTAAGATCTTTTAGATGAAAATTTCATCCTTTATAGCATATCATATATTATAATCATAACATCATACGGTATAAACTGTAGAAATTTCTTCTGTTTGTTTGGGATGATCCTTGGGATGGCAACCTTTATACAAAATCAATCATCCAGGACTATGGACATCGTACATTATGATCAATACAAAAATCATGGATTTCATTTAGTATGATCTCTAAGATGACCAATTTTATACACAGGTAATCATACTGAATGAATTGTATTATATAGTATGATCGGTCACCTTAATTGCCCATGATTTGATATCCTGATATCAAGGGATTAATTAAGAAATAGTTTAATTAGTGCATATAGTATAAACCAAATCATATTATACGATCAGCATAGAATTGGTATCTTTCTCAACCTTTGGAGGCTAGGGTTTTGATAGAGCACAATAAATCATATAGTACGAATTAAAATCGTATAGTATGAAGCAATGTCATACAGTATGAACCCAAAATTATATAGTACGATGTAATTAAAAAAAAATCTCATAAAAAATATTTTTCTCTCCCCCTTTGTGTGTGCAAGGTTACTCAGCAAAGATATCCATCCAATTATATAATATAACTAAAGAAAGGAAAAAATACAAAATAAAATAAAAATTGATTGTAACCCTAGTGTACTACCCAGTCTTGAGCTAATCAAAATTGAAAGTGAATGATGAACTAATTTTCTAAAATTTTAGTACACACAAAAAGAAAATAAAATATCACAGAAATAACAAAAAATAGAAACAGACATAATAATGTTTGTTATCATCAAAATCACGGTGCTTGGATCAAGTTTGCAATAATCTCTCTTTTTTTATGATAGCAAACATTATTATTTTTTAATTTTAAAAAATTTTGCTTTCCTCTGAACTCCCCTTTAGATGAAAATCAATTGTAAGAAAAAGGAGTATAAATTATTTTAAAATAAAATACAAATAACAACAACAATAACAAACAACAAAATACTACTCCTCCTTTTGACATCACAAAAAGAGAAAAATAGAAATAAGAAATGTATAAAACATATAGACTCAAAATGACTAATAACTCAAGGTTAAAAAAAAATCACTGATATGAGAACTATCATGGGCATTCCCCAAAGTATAATAAATTTACTCTACTAACCAAAAAGACTAAATAAGGTAAATGTTAACTTTATTGAAACCAATGGATTTAGATTTTAGAGTTTTCACACCAAGCGTAACATTTTTATAGGCTAAAATTCTTTGTTTAAATAAAAATCTAATTCAATAATTATAATTAGACATTGAAACATAAATTTTTCAGAATACTAGTATAAAATATATCGAATAAAATATTATTGTAAATGTGATGAATAAAGAACCAAGATTTTCCAAAATTAAGTATAAAATATATTATGAAACATAAAAACTTTCTAAGATTTAAATATTTATCATAATGAAAAGCTAATTTAAGTTGAGTTCATTTTGTGCCTCTTTTATCACCTTTCAACATACATCATGCGTCTTTTATTTTTTATACACTTATTATATCTTTTACTTTTGATGTCATTGTGCATCTTTTGATTTAGGGCTCATTTTATGCCTCTTTTGAATTTTTTGCAAATTACTTCCATTCTAAATTCTTAAGAATCTAAGTTGTAAATAGTATCTTCTAAATAGAAGATAAGAGTAACTCACTCTCTTATATAGGGAGGAATAATGTATAAAAAAACTTGATATTTGTAATAGGAATAAATAGCCTAATTTATGAAAAATAATGAATCTCATTTATCAAATTATCAAATTGAAGAATCTATTTATGATATATAAAAAAATATGTACCATAATGTAAATGTTTTCGTTTCAACCATCTCAACCCCAATTCGAATTAGATTTTCAAGTTCACACAATGAATTAATATGTAAAGGAAAAAAGAAATGATATGTCAACTCATGAATTTTTATCTTTTTAGCTTTAATTAAGTTAACAATTTCTTATCTAACCTTTCAGTAAAAATAGAAGTAATTTTATTCCAACCAGAAACAGCATTGCATTGAGAGTTCATTTGTACAGTACGATATAAGTCATACAGTATAAGTACAATTCATACAGTATGATCAATAGAAATAACATGTTACTTCACTAAAAATTTCTCAGCAAAGGGCACAAAAAATAACCTAATATTAAAAGAAAAATAAGAACCTACTTGAAAGAAAAATAAATATCACTTGAAAGTGAAGAAATAAACACAAAGTAAAATATTTTTTAATTTAAAAGGATAACAACATATGAGTTGCTGAAAAAAAAAATATGATATAGAAACAAAATAATAAATATAAAATAAAAACATAGACATAAAAAAGGAAAAGTACAACATGAACAATCTAGAACAGGTGTGGATCCTTATTAGAAGGTGTGGAGGTAGTTGGAAGAACTAGCTAAAGGTATCGTACTACTGCGGGATAGAGGTTAACTACTGTTGAATATTTTTAAAATGCTCGCTAAATCAACCCATATCATTATCATGTTGGGTTTGTTGTTGATTCAGGCGAGTCTCAAGTATGTCAACCAGCTGAGTCAACAAAACTTCTTTAAAAAATTTTCAAACCCACACATGATAATTGATATAACAAATACAAAAAAGTGATATTCATGATAATGAAATAAAATAGATTTTTATAACCACACATATGATTGGAGAAAATAATTAGAATGAACACATCAAAATATATAGTGGTTCGGACAACCTAACTTATATCCACTCCTTGGAGACTCCCTCTCTAAGTATTGCACTAAATAATAGTGATTCTCCTTTTGCTCCCACAGTAAGGCGGAGAAGCCTATACAAATATTGTTTCACCTCCCCGATGCGATAAAGAATCATGACTATTTTACATGCAGAGAACCTAAACTTTATTTTCACCCTCCTGGTGATAGTCAAAGAAACCCAACTCTATTTTCACTCTCCTAGTGATGGTCAGAGAACCACAACTATATTTCCACCCTCAAGGTGATGGTTAGAGAACCACAATCTTTGCTCAAGAACTTCTTCTCAGGAGACACAAAGAATCCAGGAAGATGCTTGTAGATACTAGGCAAGATTCTTACTTGAAGTAATCTTGTGAATCCCCTCATAACTTCTCTCTCACAAAATCTCGGTCTCTTCTCACACAAATCTTTCCTTTTCTCCCTCAAGGCACTCTCTCTTGAAGTTTCAATAGCCAAAGATATTCTAATATGAGTATTAGAAAACCTTAATGTTGCGAATCTATGATTTTGATGATAGCAAACATTCTATATTTCTCTACGATTGCCTTATGTGCTAACGTTTCAGGTTCACACGATCAGATTGTAATCTGGAACCAACTCAAGACTAGTAGGTCTGTGTCAGTTTGTAATCTTTTTTCTTTCTTGAGTCTGTTGTATTTTGTGTGGTATCTGATGATTTGTAACTTGGAAGATTTTTTGTTGTGCCCTAAAAGATTTCTATTTTTGGTAACATCGTCCGGGACGATATTTATATCATCCTGGAAGATCTGACAAAAGTAGAAATCCTAATTAGGGCATTCTCATTAAAGCAGCCGTCTTTTTGCAAAACACATCGTCCTGGACGATTTTGTATCGGCCAGGACGATCAGCTCAATTCAGCAAGAATCTGCCGCCATATCTACTTAGGAAAATCTTATTTTTGGATATCGTCCTGGTTATCGGCCTGGACTATAAAATATCGGCCTGGATGATCCAGGTCAATTTTTCCAAAATTTCTCAGGCAGTTTTGGAAAGCAATTAATGGGGATTTCGTCCAGGCCGATCGCAAGATCGTCCGGGACGATTAGACATCGTCCAGCTTCATTTCAGGGCGATTTTCAGGATGATTTTCCTCATATTTGTGCTAATCGGCCAGGACGATTTGGCTATCATCCTGGACGATAATGGCGGCAACTTGCATTAATGAGCTCGTTTTGAGAGCCTCTATTTAAGCTATGGCAAGGCACTTTGTAAGTGTCTTTGGCAGCCATTGTAGCTTCGTTCTTGTGGGGGAAACTTGAAGAGAGAGCTTGAAAGGGAGAGAGGAAAGGGTGGAGTTTGAGAGAGGGAGAAGATCCTGTGAGGGGTGACTCAAGGGAGTGTGGAGGGGATTCCACACGGTTGCTCCGGCGAACTCGCACCTTAGTACCATCGGATTCAAGGCTTGTCTCGAGGTAAGTTCACCAAAGAAGAAGTCTCTTTGGTGTCAAAGGACCCGGCAACTCCGCCGCACCGGGAGAGGTGGAAGTGATTGTGTAAGGGCTTCTCCGCCTAGCTGTGGGGGCTAAAGGAGAGACACTTGTGTTAGTACAATACTTGGAGGGTGCCTCCAAGGAGTGGACGTAGGTCAAGGTTTGACCGAACCACTATAAATCCGGTGTGTTCTTTTCTTATTATCGCTTCCGCATTTATTTTTCTTCCGCACTTTTTGTGGTGATTTTGGTTTAGGTTTTTGTCTTTGTTTAAAAGATTCTTCTTTTCCAAATCACCTCTCTCTTAATTAGCTTTGGGAATAAGTTCATAAGGGCTTAACATCCCCATCGAACTTTCAAGTGGTATCAGAGCGGTTTTCATAAAATAAGTTTTTAAAAACTTTTGAATTTTGATCCATGGCTAATTTTTCTAATCGTACTTTTGCGGAAGGATATTCAATCACTAGACCACCATTGTTTGAAAATATTACATTTGATTTTTGGAAAATTCGCATGTCTACTTTTTTGCAATCGATTGATTTTCGTATGTGGCATATGATTTTAACTGGTTATTCATCACCATCACGTATTGTTAATGGAATTAAAACTGATATTCCTTTTAATCAATGGAATAGGGATGAACGAATGGATGCTCAATTAAATGCAAAGTCTTTAAATTGCTTTTTCTGTGCTTTAAATTTTTATGATTTTATGTTAATATCCACGTGCACTATCGGTAAGGAAGTTTGGGATAAATTGCACACCATATACGAAGGCACTAGTGAAATCAAGCAATCCAAGTTGAATTTTTTAATGCATGATTTTGAAATGTTTTCTATGAAATCTTTTGAAACGATTTTAGACATGTATACAAGGTTCATTCAAATTACTACATCATTGCATGCCTTAGGAAAAGATTTTTCAAATTTTGAAAAAGTTAACAAAATTCTTCGATGTCTACTGGATAAATTTGATTCTAAAGTTGTTGCTATTTGTGAGTCTAAAGATTTGAATGATTATTCTATTGATAATTTGATTGGCTCACTCATTGCCTACGAGCAAGGGTTGAGTCAAAGACTTTTGGATGCAGGTGAGACGATCGTTCTAAAAGCTGAAGATACGGAAAGAGGAAGCTTAGTTGGTGACGATAGCAATGAATTGTCAAGCAAATCACAAAGCTCACCAATGCATAAGAAAAAGAGGAAGAAAGGTAAAAGTGGTAAGGATGTCCATATTTCCTCTGACATTGTTTGCTTTCGATGCAGGAAACCTGGACATATGAAAAATGAGTGCCCTAATTTAAGAATTCTCCCTGTAAAAGAAAAGGGTAAGGCGAAGTTAAATTTAAACTGGGGAAATAATGAAAGGCAAAAAATCTCATGGGCAGATCTGGTCTCTGAAGCATCGGACCAGGAGAGAGATAATGGTTAAGTGCCTTTCGTATTTTTTTTTTGTGTTGTGTTTTTGTGTTTCTTTTTGTTGTGTTTTTGTTTTTTCTTTTTTTTTTTTTTTTTTTGTGTTTTTTTTTTGTTTATTCTTTGAAATTTTTTTTCTCGTAAAAATTTTTCTCTGATCTACACACACATTCACTTTTCTAGAAATGAAAATTTTACTTCCTAATTTTTCTTGAAATCTTTAGTAAGTTGTGATTGACTGCTCTAAAAACAATCAAAGGAAGGAAACTCATGTTTTTGACTTTCAATCTCTGTTTCCTAAAAGAGGTTTTTCTACTTTTGATTTAAAATATTTTTCATCTTTTAAATTGGTTTTTGAAACTAAATTTTTTATCTCCCTATATTTTATTTATCGCATAGGAATCTTTTGCAAGTTGTTGAATCTAATTCAAAATTTTCTTAATCAAGAAATTTTCTTTATCAATAGTATGGGTTTACTTTTTGTATTTAAGATTTCAGAAAGGTAGCATAATCAAAAAAAAATTGGCCAATGATGCCAAAAATAAAAGAAGCGCAAAGCGCCAAAATTGAAAAATATAGAATACACAAAGTGTATCAAAAGATGCGCAGTGTGCCAACCAATTGTCAAGAGGCATAAAATGAGCCCACTAAATTTTAATACTTACCATTCTTATACTTCTTAAAGCTTAAGAAAACCCTTGATTTTTCGATGCTTGAGTTTGAAAATCTTGACTCATGATTCAACAAATCCTGCATTAATCTTCTATTAGATATATTTATGAAAGGAGTTTTGAAAAATTACTATTTCTTTCTCTAATTTATTCCTTGATTTAGATATTGAATTAAAAAGTTTTTGAGCCTTTTTAAAGAACTTGAGTTTGGATTATCAATTCTTGATTTTCTAACCTTTACTGGGCTATGTGTTGTCAATCCAATTCTACTCAGTTTTTTGATTAAAACCCAGAGGTAACTTTCTCATTTTAAGAACATTTGTTTTTTCACTTGATCAGGGAATGTTTTTTGTTCATTTTGTTTTTTGTTTGTGCCTCCTCTCTTTTTGATAATGTCAAAGGGGGAGAACATTGTATCTTTTTTCTTTTCAAAAATTTTAAAACAACAAAAATATTTTTATCTCCCCTATTTTTGTTAAAAGGATTTATTCTAGTGAGGGGGAGATTAGGAGGATTTACTTTTATGAAAATTCAAATTGAAATGTTTTGCCATCATCAAAAATGGGGAGATTGTTGCGAATCTATGATTTTGATGATAGCAAACATTCCTTATTTCTCTACGATTGCCTTATGTGCTAACGTTTCAGGTTCACACGATCAGATTGTAATCTGGAACCAACTCAAGACTAGTAGGTCTGTGTCAGTTTGTAATCTTTTTTCTTTCTTGAGTCTGTTGTATTTGGTGTGGTATCTGATGATTTGTAACTTGGAAGATTTTCTGTTGTGCCCTAATAGATTTCTATTTTTGGTAACATCGTCCGGGACGATATTTATATCATCCTGGACGATCTGACAAAAGTAGAAATCCTAATTAGGGCATTCTCATTAAAGCAGCCGTCTTTTTGAAAAACACATCGTCCTGGACGATTTTGTATCGGCCAGGACGATCAGCTCAATTCAGCAAGAATCTGCCGCCATATCTACTTAGGAAAATCTTATTTTTGGATATCGTCCTGGTTATCGGCCTGGACTATAAAATATCGGCCTGGACGATCCAGGTCAATTTTTCCAAAATTTCTCAGGCAGTTTTGGAAAGCAACTAATGGGGATTTCGTCCAGGCCGATCGCAAGATCGTCCGGGATGATTAGACATCGTCCAACTTCATTTCAGGGCGATTTTCAGGACGATTTTCCTCATATTTGTGCTAATCGGCCAGGACGATTTGGCTATCGTCCTGGACGATAATGGCGGCAACTTGCATTAATGAGCTCGTTTTGAGAGCCTCTATTTAAGCTATGGCAAGGCACTTTGTAAGTGTCTTTGGCAGCCATTGTAGCTTCGTTCTTGTGGGGAAAACTTGAAGAGAGAGCTTGAAAGGGAGAGAGGAAAGGGTGGAGTTTGAGAGAGGGAGAAGATCCTGTGAGGGGGGACTCAAGGGAGTGTGGAGGGGATTCCACACGGTTTCTCCGGCGAACTCGCACCTTAGTACCATCGGATTCAAGGCTTGTCTTGAGGTAAGTTCACCAAAGAAGAAGTCTCTTTGGTGTCAAAGGACCCGGCAACTCCGCCGCACCGGGAGAGGTGGAAGTGATTGTGTAAGGGCTTCTCCGCCTAGCTGTGGGGGCTAAAGGAGAGACACTTGTGTTAGTGCAATACTTGGAGGGTGCCTCCAAGGAGTGGACGTAGGTCAAGGTTTGACCGAACCACTATAAATCCGGTGTGTTCTTTTCTTATTATCGCTTCCGCATTTATTTTTCTTCCGCACTTTTTGTGGTGATTTTGGTTTAGGTTTTTGTCTTTGTTTAAAAGATTCTTCTTTTCCAAATCACCTCTCTCTTAATTAGCTTTGGGAATAAGTTCATAAGGGCTTAACATCCCCATCGAACTTTCACTTAAGTAGTGGGCTTCAAGAAATCCTAATTTTTAAGATACTTGTACAGTACGATCAGTATAATTTAGACTCATCCAACAAGATCATTCAGACCAACTGTTCAACCTTTATAACATTTTGTATAGTACAATCAAAACATTGTACGATACAAATTGTAGAAATTCATTATGTTCATTTGGGAAGATCCTTAGTATGGCCAACTTCGTACATTATCAATCATCCAGGATTGTGGACATTGTACAATACAATCAATATAAAAATTTTGGATTTTGTTTGGTACAATCTCTTGGACAACCAATTTCATACTCGGGTAATTATATAGTATGAACTATATTGTACAATAAGATCGGTCACAGTAATTATCCATAATTTGATTACCTAATATTAAGGGATTAATTAAGAAAAATTTTGATTAGTGTAAGTATAAACTAAATCATACTATATGATCAGCACAAAATTATTATCTCTATTAAACTTTAGCTGATATGGTTTTGATAGATCACAATAAATTTTACAATATGAATTAAAATTGTATAGTACAAAGTAAGGTCGTATAGTATAATAAAATTATACAGTATGATGTACTTAAAAAAACTCTCTCAAAAAATAATTTTCTCTCTCCCTCTGTGTGTGTGCAAGGTTACTCAAGAAAAGATATCCACCTAATTGCATGATATGACTCAAGAAAAGAAAAAATACATAATAAAATGAAAATTGGTTGTAATCCTAATCTACTCAATCTTGAGCTAATCAAATTGCAAGTGAACGATGGACTCATTTCCTAAAATGTTAGTACACATAAAAATAAAACAAAATATCACAAAAATAGGAGAAAGTAGTAACATACATAATAATATTTATTATCATCAAAATCGCAGTGCTTGGATTAGGTTTGCAATAGGCCAGTGGTACTCAATTTATTAGAAGTGATATATACCATTCCTATCTATGGTAATTTCTAATGACAAGAACTCTAATCAAGAGGCCATGGAAAATCAAGGTATTACAAACAAATAATTTGTAACCACTTTTTGCATTATGTTTCATTAATATGAGAATAAGTATAGTTAATATCATAATATCTTGAAAGACTAATGCTTTGCTACTCATTTGAAAAGAGAAATGATATTTATTTTCATAATCAAACACAACATAAGAAATGTAAAATTCATCTTGAAAGATAAAAGTAATATTAACCTTTCGCATTAAAAAAGAAACTAACCAAGGAATAAAACTTTAGTTTGTGTCCAAATATTTCCCCCCTACTTTAGAAAACTAAAGAAGGGTTTATTTTTTTAATCATTCTAGATTACCTATGGAGGCAAGGCTCTATAATTAATTATATTTCATGAAAAGTCTTTAGAAAACTCTTGATTAAAGTGGAGACTAGACCTTTTAGATATATAAAAATTTGATCAAATATTTGAGTTCAGATTGAATTATTGAATTGAAAGGTAGGAAAAGGTTTAAGACATAATTTCCTTATGTTTAAGTTTATAATTTATTTAGGATTTGGATAACTCTGCTAGGAAGGAGATATTGAGAATGTGTTTACAATCTAGACTTATGAGTTCTTGGATTGGATCTACTTTTTAACTTAAGTAGAATTCAACATCTTATGAATGTAAGATAGAAAGCTCTTTCTTTAAATGGAATCAAGGTTTTGGTTCAGAATTTAATCAAGGCTCTATAATATGGAAATGCACCTAACTAGTGCAATCCATGATATATGATTTCTAAAGTAATGTATAAATAAAAACTTTTATTAATTCATTTATAATAAAAAGTAAAATACAAACTAGGTACATTATAAAAGAAAAGGTGGCTAAGCTTCACCATAATAGGCTTGGATTTCTACTCCTATAAAATTTAGATTTAAATATTATTTCTTACTTTAGCCTTCAAATTTTCTGATTACAAAATATTCTATAGAATTCCAAATGATAATGATCCTCAATGGAAGAGAAATTGTTTCTTTTGGAATTTACAATTGTATAGACGCAGTCATTTTAAAATATTTTACAACTCTTTACATTTTTATAACTAAATAAACCTACTAAAATAATCTATAACTTTAAATTGACATTTACATTTATAATTGAACCTAGGTACATTCTACTTTAACTCTGGAACTAAAGAAAAAGATGCCTCTGAATATAAATGAGTGCAATGCAGGTGTATGCAACCTATATAGTAAAAACTACAAGGCACCAACAAGAAAAGTGATCATGAATTACTTATTAAAAAAATATGCAGAAAAATTAAATAAACAAAATAATAATACCCTCCATTAAAGGTCTAAAATCACAATAAACCATAACAAACCACCAACCTAGCTTAGTCTAGAGTTGGTTGTCCTAGAAAATCATTTAAAGTGTGTTCAGGGTCTATGTGATTTTGTGTCCCATAAGGTTTTATGTTTAAGTTATTTATATACGATTTTTTTTTTCTATTATAGGCCAAAAAAATGTTTTATTTGAGTTTAAGTTTTGATATTTTGTTCTTCTAATAGCATGATTTTTATTTTAAATGATTGAAATTATATATTTTTTAGTTATAAAGAATCTTAAAAGTTAGAAATTATAGTGAAATTTTAGATTGATAGCCATTACAGCTCATAATTGAAATGCATTATGTCGCCCATATAAGATAAAATGATTGTACATAGTCCTTTGACTTTTATTTAATGGTTTATTTATCATTATTTTAAAGAATATGTTAACCAAATACAACAATTTGCTTTGAAGCATTATATCAATACATTCTAGGTCAATAAATTTAACGTATTTATGCCCTCCCTTAGGAATCAAGCATATGCATAAAGACCTTAAGTTTTAATTAAATATTTATTAAAAAATTAATCCTTTAAATTTAATTAAATTATTATATTTGAATAGATTGAATTTAGTTTGAATAATTATTTAATTTGATTTAATTTAAATCATTTAACTTGTTTTTGAATTTTCTATAATTTTTTTTTTAATTTGAATTTTTCAAAATTTTATTTCATTTTTTAATTAATTTTTATTAATTTATTTTTTTTATTTAATGAATATTCTTTTAATTTAGTTTTTGGTTATTTTTATTTTGATTTAATTAATGTTTATAAAATTTTGTTTAATTTTTTTTAATTTTATTAAATTCATTTGATTCATTAATTTTCTTCCTTATAGAAGGAAATTGACTTGTGTAAGTGATTGATCAATTTGGTCTCAAATGATCATGTGATTGTTTTCTTAAGTTAGGAATAACCTGAAGACCAATCACTAAAAATTTGGGGTCAATTGAATCTAGATTAATTTTTTATTATTTTATTTATTTATTTTTATTTAAAACCCACTAACAGACTTATGTGTTAATATAAAATTTAAATTACAATTCCTCAAAAGATATCAATAGCTCTTTAATGCTCAAAACAGATGCATGTAAAGAGAGCCAAAGATCAAAAAGAATGATTTTATGTTATTTTATTACTTTAATGTTTAATTAGAGTTAATCTTTAATTATTATTATTATTTTATTTAAAATTAGAATGGGTTTTTATTTTTCCTTTATTATAGTTTAATTTAAGTTGTATTGTAATTTATTTTATAGTTTTAGTACTTTTCTTGAATTTATTGTGATTTTTTAAATTTTAGCCCCAAAATAGAGGTTGAAATTAAGGTTCATGATTAAGTAACTTAATGAACCCTAATTAATTTCAAATTATTTTTTAAGGTTTATGGTGTCACTAAGTGTGCTAGATTTGACTTAAATCCATATTGAAGTTGAAAAGAATTTATTTGAATTTTTCTAAATTAGCTTCACACAACCCAATGTTAAATTCCCTAGGTGTCCCAACTATTGGTTTAGGTTTGTAATCATGTGTAACCCTTTCATAAAAGTAAACAATCCACATAAGAATAAAGACCTATTTCTCTATGTATTGACCACATGAATTTCTAAATATTTAGGTCCAAATGTGACCTATGAACTTGAAAATTCAAATCACATAAGTGGGGGCTTCAAATGTGTGTGAGAAAATTAGGGAATGTGAGGAACATGCCCTAGTATTGCTCAGCCAAATTTGAGCCCAAATAGCTAAGTATTTAGAGAGAAATTAAAGAAAATAATAAACACTCAAACTAGAATTACTCTTTATGCATATAACAAAATTATTTAATTTTATTTTTAATAAAAAATCTATAATCCTTAATTTCATGAAGCTCTTACATACAAAAAATATTAAGTTTTTTATTTACTATGATTTTCTAAAGTTATATTTATTTATTTCCTCTATAATATTAAGTTTAAATTAAAACTTAGCTGGTGGCACTGATTAGGACAAGCCATTCTTTGTGACAGAAGGCTAGTGGTGGCTAGCCACTTAATCATGTTAGTAAGGTTGGTAGCCATCTGATCTAGCATGGGATGGAATAAGTCACTACGATTCAATCAAATGATCTCACAGCTTGGAGTCATCAGATTGAGCAGATAAAATAACTAAATCACTACCTTTGAAAGCAAATAGAAGAAATCTAATATCTACAATTTCATCTTCCTCCTTAGCTTAAATGAGAGAGGGATACTTTATTTTGATTCAAACTCAATATATAAGGGATATCAAGCCCTACTTTTACTCATAAAGGTCCTTATGAACATATAGATCAAGGGTATAAAGTATATATGGAGACTTCATACGAAGACTCTAAGAAAAAATTTTAAAACCTAGACTAATAGTTAGGGATTACATTTTACCTGCGTAGGAGGGGTCTCAAGTAGACATATAGGGCTCATTTTGCTCCTTGGACAAAAAGGCTCAACTTTACTAACAACTAGAAGCTTGGAGGAGCATTGGATGATAAGTTTGAAAAGTTAAGATGGATTTAGTCTTGGTTGGTGCTGGAACTCACCATCGATGACATGTAAATGGATGGAAGTGCTCGGGGAATGTAGGTGGAGCTTTGGAAAGAAAAAATGATAAGAGAGTTTTCTTGGAGAGGTTCAAGAGAGGTAATAATTCATGTATGAGAGTTCAACCAAGGTTTACCCTATTTCATACCCTGGTAGCTTATCTAAGGGTTGGGATCTCTCAAAATAGTTGCATAGATGCTTGCCAACTATTCAAGGCTATTAAGGGCAATGAGGTAGTTTGAAGAACTTGAAAATGACTTTGTCTTTTTTTTAAAGGGGACAATATGGACAAATAAATGTGTCATTAATTCACTTTATATTTCTTCAATCAAATCTATATAGCTAAGAATTATACTATTTTAAAAGATAGATTAATGCTTGACTATCAATTTGAAAAAAGAAATAAAGTTTACTCTCATAATCAAACACATTATAGGAAACATTAAATTCTTCTAAAAAATAAAAAGAAACATTCACCGATCATTTTGATATGAAACTAACCAAGGAATTAAACTACGTATGTGCCTATAAGATTTTCTCATACTTTAGGAAAGTATAGTAGGGTTTATTTTATTTTATTTTTAATAAGCTTTCACTTCCCCCATAGAGTGAAGCTATATAGTTAATTACATCTCAAGATAAGTCTTGAGAAAACACTTGAATAAAGTAGATATAAACTTTTAGATTTACAAATATTTAACTAAAGATTTATTTTCTTATTCTACATAAATGAATGAATAAAACTTGAATAAACCCTGAAGATTGCTTTTTTGAAGGGGTTTATTGTTTTAAGAAAATATTTAGATTTAGATTTGAATTTCATTTTAGAATTTATTTAGATTTTAATAACCCTCCAAGGAGGACATAATGAGGTGTGTTTGCAATCTAGACTTATGCCTACTTTGAGTGGAATTTCAGGTAACATTTTAAACACCAATCAATGTCTTTTTAATGTAATATAGGTAGGGTTTTGAATTAAGGAGATTTTATTTTAGAATTTAATCAAAACATTTTTAATATTCAAATGCATTTAACGAGTGTAATTCATGATAAATGTATAATTTATATAACATTATATAAATAAAACTTTTGTTCATTGATTTACAAAATGTATAATCAAAGCATCACAACAAACCTGAATTTCAAATCTTATAAGAAATGTAGATTTAAATATGATTACATTTTTATTCATGTCTTATGGGTCCTAGTCTTCTATAGAATTCTCAAAGAGATTGTCTCTAAAAGAAAGAGATTCCTTTTGGAGCTCTACAAATGTATATAAACAATCAACTTCAAATATTTTATAACTCTTGACACATTATAGCTAAATCTAAATATACATTAGATCTAAAATTTATATTTACATTTATAATTTACACTTCATATTGCTCTTAGATACATTCAACTTTATACGTATAAGTAAATACTTCCACTAACTCAATAAATGAAAATGCATGATATTTAAAAGTAAGTTGCACTACAGGTAAATATGTAGTGCCAGCATCGATCAATGTAACAAATGTACGTAAGACATCTAGAGTATAAAATGTAAAAATACAAACAAACTAGATACCCTCCAAGCAAGGCATCTAACACAACAAACCAAAATAAACCATCAACCAAGCCTAGGCTAGAGTTAGTTGTCCTAAAAAATCATTTAAAGTGTGTATAAAAGTTGTGTGGCTTGGATAGGTCCAAAGCATATTTTTATTTGAAATTATCCATCATTTATATTTATTTGTTTAAGGTCATAGAATATTCATTTGTTAACTCTAAATTTTAATGTTTTAATATTTAATTATTTAGCTTTTAAAATGTTTATTTTATTTAAACTATTTTATTTTATATTTAAAAGAACCATGTTAAGTAATGACCTCAGAATGTTTGAAGACATTAAATGCCATATCCTAAGACTGATAATTGTAATGCATTTGTTCCTCTTTAAAGAGATAGAATAATTACAAAGCGTCTTTACATTTCACTGACCTTTTATTTAATAATTTATTTTATTTTAAAGAACCATGTTAATTAATAACCTCAAATACATTTGAAATTATTAATTTTCAAAGTCTTAGGCTCTATAAATGAAACACATGTGCTCCTTCCTAAGAGATAAATCAAACACATAAAGCTTGATTTATTAAAATTATTTACTTTCATATTCATCTATTTAATTTAACTTATTTAATTTAACTTATTTATATAATTTAAATTTGATTTTCTATTTTAATTTTATATTACACACACACACACACACACACACACACACACACACACACACACATATATATATATATATATATAATAAATTAAATTAAATTTATCAATCTCAAATTTTTATCTATTTTAAAATAAATTAAATTTATTTAAATTTATTTTATTTTATTTTTTTATATTTATTTATTTAATTTAAATTTATTTAATTGATTTTAGATTATTTATATTTATTCATTTATTTACTAATTTATATTCTTTTTATTTTTTTCTATTTTATTTTAAATATTAATTTTCTTACTTTCTTCTTTTATTTATTACTTAAGTTGGCCAAAGTATAACTTTAAGTTTTTTTTTATTTTAAGTTCTAAGTTTTAAAAATTTAAACAAATTATATATTTTATTTAGAATTGAATACAATTTAGTTTATATTTTTAGGATTTTTATTTATTTAATTATAATTTTTACAAAATGAATATATTTAAATGAGTTATTTAATAAAGGTTTTTAAGGTGATTTTGATTGTTAAACCAAATCTAATCCAAACAACTTGAAATAATTGCTAGAGCTCGTAAATGAACTAAGATGATACATACATGAGGTTGAAGTCATTTGGAAATATTTTATTTCATGTTATTTTATTTCCATAATTATTAAATTTTTGCTATTTTTTAATTAAATTTTTTAAAATTTGTTAATAAAAGGGCTTTTATTTTAATGTTAAATTTTACTGAATTTCAAGATGGATGCAATTTATTTTATATTTTTCTAATTTAATTTGAATTTTTTATGATTTATTAAAAATACTTTATTTTTGTTAAAACCCATGAAAAGGTTTATGCGTTAATTAAGAAGGATATAAAAGGTCCTTAAGGGGGACCTTAGCTCTCTAATGTTCAAACGAGCTACAAAACAAATAAAAAGAAAACCTATCATACAAAAGTCCCCTCTAAGAAAAATTACAAAAAAAACTTAATAACATTCTAGGGAGGCTAAGAGCCAGCACCAAAAAAAAAGATCAAATTAATCACATTAAGCATAATCTTTCCCAAAACTGATTAACTTGCAATCCAATGCCACTAGCCAGTCCACCTGCACAAATTAAAGGATGCAACATAAAATAATAATTCATAGAATAACATAGTAATAAAACATAAATTGGATAAAATAAAAGCATAATGATTGAAGGAATCAAATATATATATATATATATAGCAATTGTTCCCTACTCCACCTGCAGGTGATAAAAATAGCAACCCACTAATTAAGAATACATCAGAAACACAAACACATTACCATGGCTAATAATATAGAGTTGAGAGCAGCACCCTAAACTAGGGACAATGAGCTGCATGGGCTACACAAAGATAATGGACAATAAATAGCCCAAAACACAGCTATAACCGAGAGAAGACATATACATGATAACAACATCACATAACAGCAGGTGCAAACCACCCCTCAAATAAAAACAAACCTCAATATCCATCAGACCCAAAGCATTATAACAAAGAATGTTAATTAAGCAGTGAAATAGTAATGAAACATAAACCTAAAGGATAGAAATAATAATAAAAATATTAGTGATTGTTGGTTTCTATTTCTATGAATGGTTTTCCTGCTGAGTTGGTTGCGTCTGCTACCATTGTTGGACCTTGTGTGGTTTCGACATTAGATTTGAGCAATTGTGGAGATGTTATTACCAAGGCTATGAAAATCGAACCGGACAACGAACAAGAAGGAGAGGTTCATGGTTCGACAGGTTCAATCGATCGAACTAGATAATGTAATAAATAATAATATTATTAAAAATAATAAAATTAACATAATAATAATGACAATTTAATCTTAAATTTTTCATAATTCTAAGAATTTTCAGACTAAAAATAACTAAAATTCATACATATATAATATATTACATAATTTTAAATTAGATACAAATAATTATTATATTTATGTTATATATTTAAATATAAATAATTACTATTTTTAAATTTAAATATAAACATCTTCAATCTTTAATTTTAATTAATGTTAAATAAAAATTTAGTTTATATATAAAAATATAAATTTAATATAAAATAATTACTTTTTGTTATATATTTAAACATAATTTACATCTATAAATTATATATAAATTTTACATTATAAAACTATATTTATAAAGTCATACAATATTATTTTTTAAGTATTTTTAATTTTCTATCATCTAATTTCACATTTAGAAAAAGTTTTAGAACTTTAAAAATTATAAATAATTATTTTTATTTGAATAAATATAAATATATAATTAATTATAAATTTAAGAAATTTAAAAATTGTTATGATGATTTTTTATTTGAATATTCTACAAAAAAAATTTCTAATAAATTCTCATTCAAACAAGTCTCATGAACAAATTGCTGAAAGTTGAAACTAAAAACTACTAGTTATTTAGTCCCACATCACTTATGAGTTTTATATTGTGTTGTTTTTATACCTTTTTGGTATCCATGGGTTAAGAGCTCACATGATATTATGGCATCATAAGAGTAAGATTATTATATTTAATATAATATAATTAAATTTTTTTAATTATATCATTAAATAAAATATATGATATTTTAATTAATTTAATATTTAATAAAACATTTTATATTAAATTAAATTATTTAAATATATTATTAGTTGAACCGAGTGGTTCTTAAGAATCAGGACTAGTTCAACGGTCGGCCAGTTGAACCGGCGGTTCAAACTAATTTTTACCAGTTTGATTAAACTGATTCTTCAAGAGGACCGAACTGGCCATAAGACTAGTTCATAGTTGAACCGGTCGAACTGGCCTTTCCAGATCAGTTTTCACAAAAATGGTTATTACATAAGATTATAGGAATGTCACTGCATCTTTACATTCAATTGTTGTTTCTATATTTGATTGTAGGTATGAAAATCCTACTAATGTAGCCTTTTAGGATATCTCAAAATATGCTAACTTCACTTCTAATGTTTGCTAAAATGCCTCATAAGAAATTACTAATTTAAAAGACCAAACTACTCCTCTACAATAGCCATCCAAGCTTTCTCTTAGTCCTAATCTAGGCCAAGACCTCCCCAATGTATGAAATAAGATGGATGTTATCAAAATTGATAATGTATCTAAGGTGACAATTATGTCAAAGGACGGTTATTCTATCACTTTAAATATGAAGTCCGTCCATGCCAACTTAGCTAGCTTTGAAAGTTGGCTTTTGGGAAAGCTTATCAGAAGAAGATTACCTTTTTTTGTGTTAAACAACTAATTGAAGTAAAAGTGGTCAATGATTGGGGACTTCCAGCTTCTTTCCATCTCTCCAGACACTTTTATTTTCCTTTTTGAATCTACCGAGGCTCGTGATGTTTTCCTTATGAGTGGGTCATGGATAGTTGGTGGATTTATTATTATTTTTTATCTTTGGTCTTCTTCCTTCTCTCCCCAATCTATGATGGGTTTATCTTCTCCTTTGTGGATTCGTTTTCCTTCCTTACCTCTTTTGTATTGTGACAACACCAACCTTGCTCGAATAGATTCTTTTTTTGGATAACCTCTATGGGTTAATGCTCAAACCAACTCTTGGGGGAGAAATACTTTCACTCATGTTTGCATGAGGATAGATCTTTGTGCCAAGTTTCCTCCTGGAGTTTGGATCTCTGGGCTTTATGTTAAGTTCTTTCAAAGAGCTGAATATGAGGGGATTTCTCACATTTGATTCCATTATGGCCTTATTGGGAATAACATAAGTCAGTGCCCCAACATTCCTCAAGCATCCAAGCTATCCTTGCATCAACCTCAAAGAAAATCTACAAAAATGAGGGATAAATTTATTTTGTGCAAGGATAGAAGCAATCCCTCTTTTGGTGGCCCTATTACCACTAATAGCTACCCATCTATGTAAAATATTGACCCAAATCCATCTTCCACAATCTAGTTATTCCACCATTAGCCTCAATTGGGAAGTGAGCATTCTATCATGTAATGTGCAAAAGAAGGGCAAAATCCTGAAAGCTTTGGGCCTTGGAATCTAGTTACTTTTAGAAAATTTAGGAGATATAAGAAGAAGAATTCCAATGTTGGTATAGGGGGTCAGAAGGCTACTCCCTCTATATCAAGTAGGGAAGTTACTATACCGGCCAAACAAGTTGTTTCATCTAGGGAAGACAAATTCTTTAACATCCCATTCAAGTTCTCCACTGAGGCTTTCCTCTTGCATCCTAGGCATGCTGGCCCAAGGAAAGATGGAGTCTCTATGACTCATTTGCTTAGAAATTTCAACTCTTGGGGCCAATTACTGATCAACCAAGTAAGCAAAAGAAGGATGGTGGTGGGGATAAATCTCGTTGAGGTGTTCATTTATTTTATGGGTTGTTTAAGCTTGGTCTAGGTTTATATCTTCTTCGTGTTGTTATGTTGAGTATGGCTTCTTTTTTATGTCTCTTACTTGTTGGAACTCATTATATACTTTTTGACTTTATTTAGACAAAAAATCTGCATCATTATGGAGCTACAATTTAACTACATAACCAGGACTAGCATAACCATAAGGCAAAAAAAACCAAAAAACCAAATCCAGTGAGGAGACCCTAGGATAACCAACCTAAGAGAAATAGGGCCAACAAAATTACATTTCAAAAAATGCCAACATGCCACAAACCCCCATGACTAAAAGTTCATTTAGGCTGTTAAAGCTAATAGAACTATCACAAGGCTAACCAAGAGGGGGTGAATTAGTTATTTTAAAAATTTCTTGGATTTTGGAAAACCTTTTAAATGTTATGAAATATAAAATCACTAATTCTAAAATATGCAGATGTCTATAGAAATAATTTTTACAGATAATGTTTAACTACAAAATTTAAAAGCAGTAAAAAAAATTGCATGAAAAATAAAATTAATATAATAACACAAAATTTTATAGTGGTTCGGTCAAAATAGACCTACATCCACTCCCTGTAAACTCCTTTTCTAGGTATTGCACTAAACACAAGTGACTCTCCTTTTTCCTCAAAGAAAGGAAGAGAAGCCCTCACCTCTTCCACCAACCAGGTGCGGTAGAGAACCATCGCCTTTTACATTCTCCAAGTGATGGCAGCATACCTTCTCGTCTTTTTTCATCCTCCTGGTGAAGGTAGAGTGCCATCATAATTTTTTTCACCCTCCTGGTGAAGGTAGAGTACCTTGATCCAATGTTAAGAATCTTCTCTTGAGAGTCTCCAAAGAAAATGGGTAGAAACTTAAAGCATATAAAGAGATTCTCACTTTTGGCAACCTTCTGAATCTCTCATAATTTCCTTTCACTACATCTCTCGCTTAAAAATGTCTCCCAAACTCACTCTCTATCGTCTCTCTCAAAAGAAATTCATAGCCAAAAGATAATATGACAATTTTTAGGACTCCTTATATAGAAACTACATGAAAAACCATCCAAAAACTAAAAATTAAAAGTCAACCAACTTAACTTTTTATTGTATGATAAGTTTAAAAATTAGGGATTTGTTTGTTATGAACTGGGATGAACTTAGTTCCATACACTGTCATTCATATGTACGAATTTAGATCATACTATGTGAATAGTTTAAAAATAAATGTATTGTATGGTACAACCATGTACAATCCTAATTTCATACACTACTAGTCGTCTGTATGATCTAACATCATATAGCACAAATAGTTCAAAATGAACTAGTTCATATGGTATGATCTAAGGTGAAAGGAATTTCAGACTCTATCAGTCGTCTATACGACCTGACATTGATAGTACAAATAATTCAAAATGAACTAGTTCATATGGTATGAACTGGGATGAAAGGAATTTCATACTCTATTAGTCATTAGTATGACCTGACATTGTATAGTACAAACAGTTCAAAATGAACTAATTTTTTATGATACAATATGGGATGAAAGGAATCTCATACTTTGTCAGTCTCCTATACAACCTCACATCGTATAGTAAAAACAATTCAAAAGTTTTAAGCCTTGATTTGAGTAACTACATTATGGAGGAAAATTTATCAAATTTTACAATTCAATTAAATATAGTATAGTATGATCAGACTTAAAAATTTTACAACTCTCCCCCTATGTGTGTGTGTGAATAGTTACCCAATTACAATCACTCTTGGTCAAACTCAAGAATAAAAAAAAAAAAGAAGAAATATACAGACTCTATTACATGACATCCTATTCTACCCTTATCTTTACGTCTTCAGTAGTTTGGAGTAATAAATGAATTCTTTGAAATGTTAGTACACACAAAAAAATAAGAAATATCAAATTCATGCTAGGAAAAATAATAAAATCATAAGAATAATAATATTTTTCTATCATTAAAAAATAACATTCTCAATCTTATTTCCAACAACAACACCCTAGCAATAACAAACAACATACAACAACATAGATAATAAAACAATTAATACCCGACCTCACAAAAGCAAAAGGGAAAATGACCCGAGAAGGAAAACCAGCAGTAGGTTAATAGGAACGACCCAAAAAACCAAATCAAAACTCAAAGAGAGGAAACCCACAGTATTAATAGGATCTAATGTAAGGATGACCCAACCATTCTAAATGAGCCAAACCCATAAGTTTGGTTAGTAAAGAAGACCCATTATACTCAGTAAAACTAATCAGATTGCAAACCATATTAGCCAAATAATCAACAGGCAAATTGCCTTCCCTTAAAATATGAGATATAGAAAAGGAAATGATGGAATGCCAATGCTTTATTTCTCTAATAAGATAGAAATTATAAGGATTGGAAATTAAGTTACCCTAAATATAATGAATAAGAAGGATAGCATCAACTTTAATCCAAATATTAGTGAATTGTAAACCATACTAAAGAGCTCGTAATTTAGCCATAATAGCAGTCGTAGAATTTGAGGGACAAGAAAAGGCCAAAATGCCATAGCAATTGGAATCACAAATAAGACCTCCAAAACTAGCATTAGTTTTTTTTTAAAGAACCGTTATTATTGAGTTTAAATCAACCTTGAATAGGTTTAAGTCATCTCACAATTCTTTCTTTGAAAACAGGGGAGGTGAAAGAAATTGTAATACTAAAGTCAATAGTAGTATGATAAAAACCATGGAAGTAATTAACCTTAATCAAATTGGTCAAAAACACTTACACCACTTTCTCCTTAACTTTAGATATTATATACAAAACATTCATAGTAACATCATCATGTTTAGAGTCATTCGTACTCCATAAAAACCAACATATAATAATAGGTAAGTCATTATTAATATGTCCTTTAATAGGAACAAACTAAGATTGTAAAATATCATTGATGCAACTACAATTAGTACACAAATGAGCACTAAACACATTATCAAAGTATAACCAAACTTTTAGAGAAAAAGGGCCACTAACAAAAACATGGTTCAGGCTTTCAATGTAGTAACAACATTGACAATTAGAAATGATGTAAAAACCATTTATTTATTAAAATAGAATCCATAGGAATATAATTATATAAAATTCTTCACATTAAAATAGAATAAGAGGCAGGAATAGCCTTGTGCCAAATAGCCAAAAAAAGCAAGGATTTAGAATGAGTTTGCCTTATGAAATGTTAAACCTCTTTAAAAACAAACTTAATATCATAAGAATTGGTAAACATCAACAATCCTCCTTCTCAAATTAAAGGGGAATTTTGTTAATGAGGTTAATAATAAATTCAGTAACCATTTCACTAAGCACATTCCAAACCCCATGCTGAATAAATTGTGAAACTTTGCAAGCACTAGTAGATTGAGTGATTAACAAATTGTTAATAGAGAAATTGTCTAACCATTTATCTTGTCAAAAGAAAATGTCACCAACCCCAATCCCCCATTGAATGAATTGCTCAACATCCCACTTAATAGAATAGATCCATTTCAAGTTATAGGAATCCCATTTTTTAAAATGGCAATTAAGAGGATGCTTCCTAGAATAATACTTAGAAATCATGAAATTAACCCAAAGGCTCTTCTTAGACCTTAAAGCATACCAAAGCTTATAGGATAAAGCATGAGCCATATCTCCAAAATTTTTAAAACTTAACCTCCCTTCATCAAAAACCCTAGAACATTTATTCCAAGAGTAAAAAATAAAACCATTTTTATAGAACCATTACTAGTAATAAAAAAGTCATTAGCAAAACTCAAATAAGAAATAGGAAAACCACCAATGGTTTGAAATTACAAATTAAGATGTTTTCTAAAAATCCCATTTAGACCTATAGAAAGAAATTCCACATCAATGGTAAACTAGGCAAGAGATAATGTATACCCTTTGCCAACTTGACTTATGTTGGGTGAAAATGCTAAAGATAGACACAATTAAGAATTAGACTCTCTAAATATATTTCTAATGTAATGCATGCTGGTTGAAATACTCAAAATCATGAATGTTTGAAATTTTTAAAAAGGCTTTAAAATAGTTTTTTAAAAGACTAGGCTTCCCCAAGTTTAGCACCTCATGCTCATAAGACAGATTATATGAACTCTACCCATATGTGAGGAAGTGCCTAAAATAGGGAAAGAAGAATACATTAATATGTATGTGACCTCGGGGGCAATCCCCATGTATCCAGGCTAAAATGAAAAGCATCACACAAACGCCAAAAAAAATAAGAAAAGCACGCAATCCTATATACAATCAAGTCAACACATCAAATATAATAAAACTAATTAAAAAAATGTTCATAGGTAAAATATCTTGCTTATTAGAACCCAAAAATACAAAAATTAAAGTGGTCGAGCACCACTGACCACAACATGGATTTTAATCCTAATATAGACGCAAGTGACTTTGAGTAGGATACTCTTTATCTTCAATTCTTCAATCTTTCCTCCTTCGGGCTCCTTGGATTCTTCGTTGGCTACCCAAATGGAAAAGATAATTTTTCTCTTGAGGGGGAAGATTACTCTTTCAACTTTGGGTATGAAAAGATGATCCAAATTTGGACTTCCAAATGAAAAAGGACTATCCCCCTAAGGGTTATCCTTTCCTCTTTGGAAACCAACCTTTGGATCTGTGTATCCCAACTTAAATATACACTTTCACAACTCAATACTTGATCAAATTACATTAATAAAAAATTAAAATTCTAGACTCTCCTGAAGGGTTATCCTAAGCATTTAAATAATAAAACACATTCACAAGAATTTATGTATATGTGCATAAATGAAGTAAACACACTTGGCCACGCTCTTTTTTATTTTGGGACTAAGCAGCTAAAGCACCTATAGCAATTATATTTATTATTTATTTTGCCCCCTTTATTTCCTTACATGAGTGCGGGCACCTACAAAAAACTCTATGAGCATCAAGATCATTCTATCTAAAAGGTAATCTAATCATCATACACATCATCAATCTATAGAGTGTAGTAAAATTAAGTAGACACAACAAGCAATTTCAATCACAACATGCAATAAAATTTCAAAATCTAGCACACTGCATAAAAGTGAACACCAATCTAGCCTAGATCTTGAGTCAGTTTACTAACAAACCATCTGAAATATATGTAGTAGGTCATGTGGATGGGGTAGATCCTAAATTGGGTAGTTTATTAGAGTTGTCTAATGTCTGAGTTTTTTAAGGGATGAGGGAGGATTTTTAATTAGAGTTTAAATATTGATGTATTAAATCTTCATTTGGATATATATTTTAATTGTTAAATAATTGCTACCTTTATTATGCACTAAGGCCCTGAAGTTTATTTCACCTTCCTTGGGGCTAAGTTAATAGCCTCATAAGCCTGGGTTACCCAGTAGCAATTAGGTTTAATTAAGTTAATTTAGTTGGTTAGATTATTTTTATTAATCAAATTAAAGATTTTTAAAATTTTGATGAACTATTGAATTTTTAAGAATTATTGGAATTATTTTAATTATAATAATTAAGAGGTTAAAAGTTGAATTTTTAAATTAGAGTTAATTTTGGGGTTTAAGATTTTTAATAAATATTAGGGCTTGTGATTAGTAGTTAGACTATTAGCATGTTCAATTTTGAGTTTTCTATAGAAAGTTATGGATTTTAGAAGTTTATGCTAATTTTGAATTGGTTTTAACCAAATAGTTGACCTTTTGACTTTCATTAAATTTTGAAGGTTTAACATTTTTGTAAAATATTATACTTTAATTTGAGTTAGGTACCTTTAAGTTTGATTAAATTAGATTTTTTGGAATTAATTATTATTTTATGAAATTTGGGTATTTATTAAATTATTTTAATTAAAGACCCTTTTAGTGATTTGAACCCAAATGGACTCAAAACTTCTTGAAATCACCCCAAAGATCAGAAATGATCTCAAGAGGGCAAGTGTTTGAGAATTTATTGGGATTTTTCATTATTTTTAATTTATTATTTTAATTAAAATTTTAATTTTTCTTAAATCTTGAATTAAGTTGAAATTAAGGGCTTGCTAAATGGGTTTTCATTTTTTTTCTGGATTAAGGGTTGAAATGTGATTAATTAGAGTCATTAAGTTAATTTTTTGGATTTAATAATGATTTCTAGTGAATTATTTAAGGCTCTAGATAAATTTTAAGGGAAAATTTTAAAGCTCCTAATTGGTGGACTAAATGAATCCCAAATCCAATAAAATTTGGACCATGAGATCAACCAACTTAAAGGTCCAAACACACTAAGTTTGAAACCAAATGGAGCTCTTTAAGGTAGCTAACCAATCCACCTAAGGTGACTTCTAAGTCACCTTGGAAAAATCCTAGGGATCTATCCTAAGCTCTGATTAGGGAAAAATTAGTAGCTCTATACTCCCTATACTAAGCATCATCATCGCACCAAAACACAAATCCTAATTCTCCTTGTACAGATCATAAACCAAATTCAAATCCAAGGGTCAAACCAAGACCCTTAAACATAAATTGGTAAAAAATTTCCTTTAGACACCTTAAACAGGGGAGGGAAAATTTGGACATGTCAGGGACATGTCCAAATTCATTCCCAAAGTCCCAAGCCATAGTAACTTCAATCAAGCACATAAATATAATAATAAGCAAAACATTCAAACTAAAATTAAGATTGATATAGACACAATTAAGGCTTGGGATCATAGGGCTTTCGTAGATCTCTCAGAGATCTTTCCAATGAGCCAAAGAACACCTAAAATATCATATGGTCAGGATTAAATATCTTTTAGAATTACAAGATTTAATTCGAGCCGTTGATTGAGATCAATGGCTAGGATTACATCTTCAACCTCACACTTGAACTCAAAGTCGTAGACATTCCCTAGTGTGATTCGAGCGATCCCTCTGGTGAAATCTCATAAAAATTCATAGAAAGGATCGGGATGATTGAAACTTTCAATCCAACAGTGGAAATCTATTGAGTTGAAGATTCTCTTCAGACTTGACCACCACTACCTATCTAAGAGCTCGAGAGAAGGTTTATATTATGGAGAAAGTCCCAATAAATGGGTTTTTCTCTTCAAAAGCTTTAGAAGATAAAGGAAAATGGTTCTCCTTCATGTGTCGGGGCTGGTGGATGGTCAGAATTAAAACTTTGAGCGGATCGTGCAAGGATTCCAGTGGAGTTTGCTCGAATAGATGAACATGAGAGGCTGCGAGACTAGGGGAAGCTCAGGATCACCCAGAGATCTCCATGGAATGATTCTAGGAGATTGAATTTAAATGTGGATGTCTGGTGGACTTCCCCTATTCAGCTTACTCCAGCGAGCTTGGATGGCCGGGAATATACAAGTAAACCATTGGATGGCCTCCCCAAGGTCTGTGAGGTTGAAGCTGGTAAGCCCAACCTTTGGAAGGCTTTAGATCAGACCCAAAGTGTGGGGACCAATGGAGCTCATTCTCTAATTATTCCGGTCATCGCCAGCCAAGATCTTGGTAGGGCTGACCTGGAAAGGGTGATGGGGATATGATGAGCTCGAATGTAAGCATAGTTGGACTTGTGGGAGTCCAATTCATTTTGATGGCTCGGTTTGACCCAAACCTAAATGGTTTGGATCAGTTTGGGCTTAACCCAAGGCAAGCCATACCATGGGTCGGAGGTGGGAGGCAAGTTAGGCTCTAGTGTACCCAATATAAGTGGTAATTAGGTTTGAATTTCCCTAAGGTGGGAGATAGCTAGGTTTAATGTGGCTTTGACCATTTTTGCTAGCCTAGAGGTTGGCCTAAGTCAAACCAAAGGCTGGGCTGACTAGGGTAGGTGCATTTGACCTAGGGCCACCTAGTTGAGGTATTGGCTTGGTTCAATTGGGCTTAAGATGGGAGTTGCCTCAATCCCAAGAGGTTTTGACCACTTTTTTTTATCCTAACTCATAACCCAAGTTGACCCAATGGTTGGGTTGACTAGGGAAGGTGTATTGGGTTAAGGGAAACCCAAGGCCACTATGGGTTAGGTTTAATTGGGCTAGGATTAGAAAATAGCTCAAGGGGAACCTTTGTTTGGACACTTAGGTCAAGTAAAATGGCTAACCCAAGTAAGACCAAGGCTTGGGTCTCCAAGAGGGCTCTCTTCGGCACCCAAAGGGTTACCCCATAGACTTGGATGAGTTTGGATAGACTTGGGGAAGGGATTTGAATGAATGGGGGTGTATGGAAGGTTTGGTCGAAGTTGGTTGACTTGGTCAATCAAGTTCACCTAAGATCAAAAGTTGATTCCATTGAGTTTAAATTGATCATATGAACTAAATGGGTATGGTTGCAAGCCAAAAGAAGGGCTTTTGGTTGGAAATAGGTATTTAAACCCCTTAAGCGCCACCTTGGTCAACCATGGTTGAATTAGTCAACCAGGATAAACCTAAGTGTGGGTTCAGATCCAATGTGTTCCTAGTGGTGCTTAGGATTCATTGGGATGGGTTTTGAGGGTTGTGGTAGGAAGGTTGGATTGAACTTAGGGGAAAGACTAAAATATTTTGGTCATTTTGAGCCCTGGTCAATTTTGGGTCAAATTAAATCAAAAAAGTGTAGAGTGTTGATCAATAGGTCTTAATGAAGGTCATGGAAGTGCTTGGAATGTTTGAAAATGGTTGCAAGGCAAAGATCCATAGGATGGCAAGTCCAGTGGCATGGGTTGTAAATAATTGAAGGTTTTGCAGCCTTTGGGAAAAGATTCTATTTAAACTCTAAGAATGTCATATTGAGCTCAAATTTGGATGGTTAACCTTAGAGACATGCCTAAAAAACATGCAATTGATAAACCCCCAAACAGAGGTCATTAGACTAGGTTTCATGAGGTTTGAAAATTCCCCTAAAAAGGGTTTCAGGACCTTAGCCCTTGGATTTGGTTTGAAACCTTATAATTGGATTGAGTTTTGGATTTAGATGATTAGGGGTGGCTTATCCATACCAGTAACAATCAAATAGATGCTTGTTAATGGTTGGATGAGATTTGGAAATTGATTGAATGTTGATTGAGAATTGATTGATGGTTGATTGGTGGTTGATCCAAGAATTAGATTAGGAGGTGGGATTGAATTTGATTGAGGTTAGTTTGGGTCTTATCCAGGACCTATGTGATCAGGGAGTAGAGACTTCCCAATCACTGGGTCACTTGAAAGAAACCTAAGTGGGTCTTAGTGACCTCATACAAAAATGAGGTCAACACTGCAACAACAACAACAACATCAAGCCTTTATCCCACTACGTGGGGTCGGCTACATAAATCCTTTTTCTCCATTGTGTCTTATTAAAGGTCAAATTCTTGTTTAAATCTAATAAAGAAAGGTCATTCCTAATATTTTCTAACCAAGTCTTTTTAGGTCTGCATCTACCTTTATTAACATAAGTCAAATCTAATACGTCTACTCTCCTAACTGGGTCATTGTAAGGCCGCCGTTTTATGTGACCAAACCAACTAAGGCGACTCTCTCTAATCTTATCTTCTACTAGAGCTACTCCAACCTTTTCACGTATATGCTCATTTTGTATCCTATCTCTAAGGGTAAAGCTACTCATCCACCTGAGCATCCTCATCTTTGCCACACTTAACTTAGTATTATGCTTCTCTTTTAATGGCCAACATTCAGGACCATAAAGCATTGCAGGCCTCACTACCATCTTATTGAATTTTCACTTAAGTTTGAGGGGTACTTTTCTATCACACAACACGCCAGATACATTCCAAAAGTTAAAAACATGATATCAACACTATTATGATGAAATTCATTCCAAAAGTTAATAACATCTTTTTTAGGTAATAAAGCTATGGAAGTATATGTAAAGAATTTTGAATATGGATTACCCATGAAGAAATCTACTACAAAATTCACTAAATCACCTTTAATAATAGCCCAAGACATCAGGAAAAACTTGGTTGTAAACCCATTAGGGTTTGACACAGAATCAGCATTCATGCTTTTAATAGTGAGCCAAATTACCTCTTTAGAAAGCACCTTAGTAAGAATCATATTATACTCCTTGGCAATAAGAGTAGGAATAAAAGAGAAATCAATAATCAAATTAAGATAAAAATCTTTTTTAACATATTTTCGAAATAGTCAAAGCCATAATCATTAATCAACTATGGTAAATCATTAGAAGATCCATTAAGACTAGTAATTTTATGGATGTAACAAGCAACTTTTTTGTTATTATCAATATTATGAAAGAATTTGATATTTATGTCGCCCTGAACCAAAATATAGAAAAAGCCTTTTATCTCCAAAAAAACCTTTTAATTTTTTATAAGATTAAATAATTTTTTTTAGTTTTATTCAATAAAGAGAGGTTCTCAAAAAAGGAATCAGTCTTATACTTATTATCAGTAATAGTAACCATATTCTTAGCCTACATAATGTTAGAAAAAATGTTCTTGAAAACACATTTGTTCCACATATTTAAATTTATCTTAAGTCTCTTAAGCATAAACCACAATCTAGTCATACCCCCAACATTATCATTAAAAAGAAAAATGCCAATTGCTCTCTAAAATATTGAGGAAAAACTCATCAACAAGCCACATGTTTTGAAACTTAAAAGGTGGATGATTATTAACAATATGCATGGAAATAATTAAAAGAAGAGGATAATGATCTGATAAAGTTCTATTAAAATGCTCAATGAGGGTCATAGTAAAAGAAGAAATTCGCACATCATTAAGCAAAATATGATTTAATCTTTGGCGCATAGTAGCCTTATTCCAGGTAAAAGTAATTTCAGTGAAACTAATATCATGTAAGTTTCAATTTAAAATCATGTCATTAAAATCTTCCAATGCATGGAAGTTAGGAGGTTTCCCTCTAATTCTTTTAGCAATATTGGAAATATTATTAAAATCACTACCAACCATCTAAGGAGCATTTAAACTAGAAGAAATTTCAGAAAGCTATCTCCAAAAAAAAATTCTTTCGAATCTGGAGCAAGAAGTATAAATAAAGGATGCATAACAAGAGAATTGTAAAAAATTAAAATTAGATTCACTATTTGATGAAAATCATTAATAATATCTAAATTCACCAAATGCTTCCAAAAAATCCAAATTTTATTAGAGCAATTATCAAAAGCCAAATCAAAGCACAACTTCTTATGGGTAACATCCAATTTATAAGAAGAAATTAAAGGCTCAATTAAAACAAGAACATTAATATTATGAATCCTATAAAATTTTCTAACCCAATCCCTAGATAGGGTAACACACACCCCCCTTATGTTTCATATAAGAGCTTTAACCATTAGAGAAGAGATATTTGAGGCACGCGTAACTCTAAGAGTGTGACCAATAATACTCTTACTGCTCTTATTTTTCTTCTTTTCAACTATAGTAACACTTCCCTCATTATTATCAACATTTTCTTTTGAACAAGGGGGTGACATAGAAACAATGTTTATACCTTCTTGATTATCCATAAGAAAACCATTAGCTTGAGGCAAACTCTCCTCCTCCTCAATAACAACGTCATCAATAAATTCATATTTCTATGATTTAAAGAAAAATGACATTGAGGTAAAGTACTAGTAACATCATCATTATGCAAAACCTCATCTCGTCCCCCTAATTCTACAAACTCCTTAGAGTGTGAGCTATTAGGAACACTAGATCCACCATCAATATTGTTACTAATTAATCCACATGTTAAAGGAAAAATTGAACAAAGTTTAGTGGCGCATTCCATAATTTGTGTGTTTTTCCCAGGTTTGTCAAATTCCCTAATGAATTTATCTGAAGGTAAAGTTTCTAGGACATCCTCAGAATCCATATTGAGAGGACTCAAATGAGTATGAACATTAGCTCCTTTATCATTAGATTCTCCCTTGTTAGACTTATCCATATTTTCACTTCTATATTAGGCTTTTTTAGATGCACATGAACCATGAAATGTTCATTTATCGAATGACCATGGACCCAAAATGAGCACAAAAATTAGGTATATTTTCAAACTCCACTTTTTGTAAATAACCAGACATCTCTAATCCAAGCCAAACGTCTTTTGGATGTTTTTTGTAATATCCATTTCTACAAGAATCCAAGCTATAGAGGGCCTCATCTGAGAAGCCATTGATTGATCTGATTGTAATGTTCTACCAAAAATTGAACCTAATGCATATAAAATGTGCAAATTAAAGAAATGTAATCATAAATTAAAAAATAAAGCCATATAGGAATAATCAGAGATTCTTCCTTAATATCAAAATAAGGAGTCCATTTTAACAATCTCATTTGGCAACTGTTTATGTAATGTGTTATCCTTGCAAATACATGGCTATAGTCCAAATCATTTGAGAGTTGGATCGCTAGATGACTAGCTTCCAATAAACCAATGGAGAAAACAAAGGACAGCTTCAAATTATATAAAAATAGCTAGATAGAATCAAGATTAGGTTGACATATAGAAAATTTTCTAACTAGAGTAAATTGGTAAAGAGAAGCTAATTTAACAATATCTTCATCAGACATTAAAATATTTATAAAACCTTTTATAGAGGATTTAGGAAAAGCAAAATATATGATATTTGGAAGATGAAGCACCAGCAACCACAACAACAAAAGAATGAGATTTAGGGGTGCTTTCATTACCATAAAACTTGCTAGAGGCCTATCCCAAGGATTTGGCGGAGAGGAAGATGGACCAACCGCCAACCCAACAGAGCCACAAAAACCTAAGGTCGAGATGCCTTAAGGATGAATGATGGAATGAAAAATAGCAGTAACACCACTTAAAGAACAAAATGAGTAAATCCAACCAAAAGCTACAATGGAAACCACGATCAACTACAGGAGAAACCGCAATCACCAGAGCAAAAGAGCACACAAAGAGAGAGAATTTGAATGTTGATGAATTATTAAAATTACTTTTTTTAGTTAAAAACCAATGGAAGGGCCTATGAATTATTAAAAAAAAAGATTACAATGTCTTTAATGGGGATCTTCAGCTCAGCAATGCTCAAACCAGCTACACAAAAGCAAAAATAAAAAAACTACGAGCCAAAGGTCCCCTCTAATAAAATAATACTTGAAAATATAAAAAAATTCTAGGTCTTCCAAGAACCAGCACCAAAAGAAGAAAGATCTTGAAATTAGCATTATGCGCATACTTTCTACCAAAAGTAGGAGTCTTGTGAGCAAAAACCACATTGCAACACACCTGAAAAAAGTAGCGGCTAAAAAACAAAATGTTACAAAATAAGATATAAAAATAATTTAATAAAGTAAGTAATTGAAAAATAAAAATAAATTTGTAATTGATAATAACATGTGAAGAATGAGACAAGCACCACATGTAAATGCAACCACAAGGAAGAGAAGATGTTACCATAAGCAATAAGATAAAATCTACACATATCCGGGTGTAGCATAGGAAAAGTATAGGGCCCATACAAAAATTTAGCCCATAAAGCATCATTAACCATCACGCAGGTATAACACCAAACATAATTAATAGGAGGCCAATAAAGAGCACATAAAGGATCAAATTTTAGTAATAGGTGTAAGCAGAAATTGTAATGACAAGGAAACATAAACCTGCATTCACCCAATACATATAGTCCATTATGGTATAATAGCAGCTCCACAAGAGAGTTATTAAGATAGTAAAAGAGCAGCCATAAAGAAACACATGCAAACAGCCCTAGGGAGATGTTACCGAGAATGCAAAGAAATATAAATTGCCCGTCAACCCCCAGATCAATACAAAAAAGTATCAAAACCAATAAAGAAAGCAGGAATTCATTGGTCTTAATAGTAGAAATGAGCAAAAACAATGAAACTTTCTAGCTCATCAAAGTAGTATCTGACTTGTCTTGCAAAAAATTACCCCACGAGTTAAGAAAATCAGGAAAATAATAACTAAGCACTTGTTGCTCAAACTCAAACCACCTCCAAAACAACAAAAAATAAAAATAGACCTTGTAGACGTAAATAAAAAGGCCAACAAAAACACAACTCTACCACATGATCCACCTCAGTAGATGGATATCATAGAAAAAGCTAGATAGAGCCTCAATAGGAATTGAAATACTAAAATAATTATGAATGTAGTAAATCTGAAGCTCAGTAACATAAGAATTAAAAAGAGACAAATTGGCCCAGTAATGCCAAACATTATTACTAACATGAAATTTAACTCTCAACCCACTAATATGACCCCTCAGCCCTCTAATAACCAGAGGAGGAGAATATGAGCATTATAGGTGAAAAAAGTTAAATCCAGCAAGAATCAATCATAACCATACCAAATAAATTTAAAAACACCCCAACAGCAAAATTGGGCATTAATACACAAACCCATAATCTTGACCAACAACAAACAGACCTCTAGGAATATATAAGGAGACCCCCAGATAGAGAACATGAAAAATAATAAATGAAGAAGAAGCATAATACTCAAACAGTTCCACTACAAATGGGATACATCACCCAAAAAATATCACGACAGAACACCAACAATAAATAGACTGACCACAACTAAAATTTCCCCATACTAACTCATAAAATTTGATGAAGTACTGCATAAAAAACCATAAATAAAAGATCAACAAGATAGGAAATATATATATATATATATATATATATAAGGAAGACTAGAGTGATCCAATCTAACCAAACCTTGAAGCTTCCTAGGTAAAGTATTTTTAGAAAATTCATTAAAACCATTCAAATTACACCCAAGTTTGGCTAAGAAATTAGCCATAACATTAGCCTCCCGCAAAATGTGAGAAAGAGAAAGATATCAAAGAGAGCCAATGTTTAATATCTATAAGCAATTAAAAATAAGCAGGATTGAAAATAGAATTCCCTTCAATATAGTGATCAAAATCTTAGCATCTACTATAATTTCGAATAGTAGTAATACCTAAGGAAATGCATAAATGAAGACCAAAAAGAAGGGCTTCAATCTCAGCTTTAATAGCAGTATTAGCGTTACTAGGGCCCACAAAGGCAACAATCACCTAACCTTTGAAGTCCTTAATAATACCACCATAACTAGCATTCAAATCGTTAACATTAATATAAGTAATGAGTTTAAAATAGCCCTCATGAGGCTTCAACCACTTAATAATTCTTTCTTTGAACTAGAGGAAGAAGATTGAAAAGAAACACAAAAATTAGCAGCAATAAGATAAAAACCTTTAAAATAACCGACTTTTAGTAAATTGGCGGCAACCAACTACATAATTTTTTTATCCTTAACTTTAACAATAATAATTAAAGCATTCATTTTAATCCCCTCATGCCTAGACTCGTTTCTACACTTCCATAAAGACCAAAAAATGATGACAGGTAAAATTTTTCTAAAATGGCCATTAGTAGAAATAAACCAATCATTATTAATGATAGAGGAATAATTAGCAGAAGATTACACATTAAACATGTTATCAAAATATAACCAAATATTCATAGCAATAGGATCTTAAAAAAAAAATATGATTGGTGTTTTCAACATGATAACAACATTGATACTTAGAGATAATATGAAAACCCTTTTTCAATAAGATAGAAACATGAGCCAAATAGTTTTGAAAAATCCTCCACATAAGAATAGAGTAAGAAAAAGGAATGCTAGCTTGCCAAATAACCGTACAAAGCAAAACTTTAGGGTGAGCTTGCCAAAATGAATTCCAAATTTGCTTTATAACAAACTTACCATCATTAGAAAGATTAAACAAAATGCAATCCTCATTAATCAAATGTATGGGAATCTTGATGATAGAATTGATAATTAAATCAAGAACATAATAAGAAAGCAAATAAATATTCCAAACCCCATTAATAATAAAATCTTTAACTTTGCAAGCAAAAGTGGAGTTAGTGTTTAATAAGTTATGAATAGAAAAGTTACCAAATCTTACAAAAAAAATGTTACCAACCCCCATCCCCCTTTGAATAAATTGTTCATCCTCCCACTTAATGGAGCATAACCTTTTCCAATTAATAGAGTCATGTTGCTTGGAGTGATAAATGAGAGGTGTTTACCAACACGGTATTTAGAAAGCATAAAATTAGCCCACAAACTTTTCTTATATCGAAAAGAAAATAAAATTTTAAGGGAGAAAGCTTTAGACATGTCAGTCAAGGTCTTAAAACCTAAACGGCCCTCATTCAAACAACCAATTAGATTATACCAAGAGCCCCACAAAATAGCATGCTTACCATCTTTAGTGCCCCAAAAACATTTATTGAAAATTATTTCCATTCTATTAGAAACATTCAAAGTAGGATATAAGGTGTGTAAAGGATAAATATGAATAAAAAATAAAACAAGTTAAATAAGGACTAATCTACCATCACAAGATAGGAAATTAAATGCCCAAGATGAAAGTTTCCTATGAATAGTAGAGAAAATGTCATCAAATAAATGAGAGCATTTCTTACTTTGTAAAGGGGAGTGCCTAAATATTTCATAGGTAAACATTTAGGAGAAAAAGCAAACTTGATTTCAATACTAGTAATTCTCCTTTGAGATATAGATTTGGAAGGAATGAAGCAACTCTTGGAGGGGTTAAAAATTAAAAACACTATGCTGAAATCTATTGAGAAACCAAAATAAGATGTAAAGCATTTTGATAGAGACATTAGTAAAAAAAATGAAATCATTAGCAAAGCTTAGGTAGGTAATAGGAAAGCCACAGGAAGTCCTAAACTGTAGATTAGGATGGGATCTAAATAACTCATTAAGCCCTCTAGACAAATATTCCATATTAATGATAAATAGAGTAGGAGATAGAGGATTACCATGTCTAAAACCATGAGAAGAATTTAAAAAAACCATGTGACTTACCATTAATCATGATAGAAAAGAAATAATTCTCAATACAATTCTTGATTAACTTAATGAATTTCATATTAAAACCAAAAAACTTAAGTATATTGCAAGGAAATTCCCAATTTAAATTATCATAAGCTTTGGTAATATCAACTTTAAAGATAATATTACCCCCAATAACATTTGCATGTAAATCATGAACTAATTCCTGGGCAAGCAAAACATTATCAAATATTGACCTACCTTTAACAAAACCCATATGTTCCAAAGAAATAATCTTAGGTATAAATAAAGCTAATCTTCCCATAAGTAACATAGCAATAAGCTTATTGAAGAAATAACTTAAACTAACGAGACAAAAATCATTCTAGTAATTAATGACATTTTACTTAGGAATTAAAGCAATAGAAGTAGAGGTGAAAATTTTAGGGTAAGGGTTACCCAAAAAATAATCCACAACCGCATTGAATAAGACCCCTTTGATTATAGACCATGCTTTTTGAAAGAATTTAGTGGTGAAACCTTCAGCTCTAACCACAGCATATGAATTCTTACCTTTCATGGTCTATCGGATTTCCTCTTCAGTGGGAGTCTTAGTTAGAAATAAATTATCCTCCTTAGAAATAATAGATGGAATAAAAGAGAAATCTATTTTCAAATTAGGGAAAAAAACTTTATTGAAGGTGTTTTCAAAATACTCAACACCAGAATGAAAAACCAAATCAGGATTATCAATAACCAAACCATCAGGGGAAGTAATTTTATGAATCTGATTAGTCAACTATTCGTAGTTATCAATACTATGAAAAATTTTGGTATTATGATCACCTTCCAATCGTAGAGGCCTTTTTTCTCCAATAGGTCTCTTCTTTTTCCTGAAGTTTGAAAAGACTGGTTTTAGCTTTATTAAGAGCAAACAAATTCTTAGGACATGTATCATGCATATAATTCTTATAAGCAATATCCATAGTTTTTTCAGCTTCCAAAATAGAAGTAAAAAATATTCTTAAAAATACATTTATTCCACCATGATAATTTATGTTTAAGTCTCTTTAGTTTAAACAAAAATCTAGTCATACCCTAAATTTATCAAAATGGAAAAGAGGCGCATAAAGTGAAAGAGTAGAGTATCAAACTCATGAAGAAGTGCTTTGCTAAATTATAGCATAACTACTACTGCTTATTTTAAATGCATCACTTATCCTACTAAAAAAGAAAATGACGTTTAGAGTTTTTGTCATTAAAAGAAAATAAAGACATGCTAAAAATATTTTTGATACTTCTGAGAATAAAATGTTTTGGACTAATGAAAAAAAATAATTAATTTTTTCTTATGAGACTCTAAAATATAGATTCGGATCAGAGAATATGCATCCCTAGATCTTTGTTGAGCTGGTAAGGGTGAAAGAAATGATTAAGACCTTCTTATAGTTTTATTATCTCCATAGAACCAATAATATTCAGACATTATATGTTTAAGCTTTCCAATATTCCATTTAAATACTCCTCAATATTCTAATATTCCTCTATCGAGGTTATACATCATACTATATTTTAACTGCACAAATGAATGGTGTATCCATTAAATAAAGTTTAAGAGATTGAAAATATCAATACATTCATTAAATCACAAGAGTTTATATTAGTGCATATTATACTTTCTGTATAGTTAGCCCAAAATAAGAGAATTATTCATACATTGAGGAAATAATAAATAAACTCATCTTCATTTTATTTATTCAAAGAAAATATATAAGAGAAGTAAAAAGAAAATTATCACCTGAAGGATCAAATCATCTTCTCCATACACCTTTTACCAATCACAGAGTTACTTAAATAAATCGGCTAAGATCTATATAATGAAAGTTTCATGCACTTCTCAAGCCTCCCTTAAAATTTACTTTAAGGGGGCAATAAACAAACTAACTAAAAAATATAAGAATTCTTTCAAGTGAAAGAATTCTCCAAATAATATAACTTAAAAAAATATTTGTAGTTAGTACAGAGTCGGGTTCAAGAACCGTGGCATATGACAAGGTGGCACCATAATGGCAAAAGATGGGTTTAGTCTTCTTTAATGATTTGATTTTTATATTGAATTAGATTGATATGAAATTTTATGCATAAAGATTGGAAGGCTAATCCTTTTGATACAAGTAATAGTCTATCCAAAAGCTATTTTAAAATTTTCTAAAACCCTAATAAATTTACTTTCTTAATCTTTTTAAAGTTGTTGAAATGATTACAGGTAAAGTTAAACTTTTACTAAGGAAAGATTGCTTAAGAAGGTTGGCCAAAGCCTTAAACTCTAAGTTACGGGCTTCTTCAAAAGAAGGTCTCAAAGTTTTACCCAAAGATGTAGTCTCTAATGTTTTTGACTTCTCCTTAAATGCTCTAGTAATGCTTCCAATAGATTGAACAGATTCCCTTAACTCCTCATTATTCTCCTTAACATATTCTTCCAACAAATTCCCTCCAAATAAGTTTTCTTCCTTAACATATTCTTCCAACAAATTCCCTCCAAATAAGTTCTCTTTGAAATTCTCCACTATTTAGTGTCTTCCAAATCAACTCTAAAGAAGTTTCTTCTTAATTATACCACTATAATTTTTTAGCTAATGCTACCATTTCAAATTATACTATCTTCTTTTTCTTGTTCAAAGTATCTTTCACGTACTTAGTAAAGGTGGGTATCATATATAAGGCTTTAGAAAAGGGTATGCTAATAGTCAATTTCATAAACACCTTTAACAACTTAGATAAATTCTTGTCTAGATTTTTTTTATCAACCTCTATGGAAAGTGTGGTGCTTGTCTCTCTATAACCTTCTTAATTGTTATTTCAAGTTCTTTAATAGGTTAAGGTTATTTAATAGGGGGTTCAATCTCTAAAGGTTTCTTCCACACCACTATCCTTTTGAGGTAGATCTTTGTCCTTATATGAGTTTCCAAAATCTCTCTCACTCATAAGTTATATATTATTGCATTGTTCATTCAATTTTTTATTGTTGATCAACCTAATAAGATGCTCCGTCTGATCTTCTATTTTTTAAGGGTTATAGATTAATAATATAGTTGAATTTTCAATTGCATAACAACTTTTTCCAATGGCATCCTCCCATTCCTTGCAGAAATATTTTGCTCAAAATATAAGGTGTGATGCTACAACACTACACTGTATGGCACTATGGTGCACATACATTTAGGATCTCTAAAAGAATTATGACATGTATTATACCTATGTCGTCCAACTCTAACTCTGATAGTTTCTAACTTGCTTGAAATCATAGCTACCTTAACAGTAAGAATAAACAATGAATCAAAATCATAGACTCCAATTATACTCTTAGGATTCACCCTATCAGCATGCCACATAAAATTAGTTGTAGTCATTTCCTCTATTAGTTCAAATGCATCGTCAAAAGGTTAGACAATAGAGATCCCAAGCTATAGTATCTATAATTGTCCTAGGAGATCTGACTAATTCATTATAAAAGGTATAAATAACTAACGAATCAAGTAAGGCATGGTGAGGGCATTTGCTAACCATTTTATTAAATCTCTCCCAACTTTTATAAATTTATTTTTATTCAAATTGGATAAACAAAGTGATACCATTTCTAAGTTTGGTAGTTTTTAAAGGTTTGAAATACTTAGCTAGAAATTTATGTGCCAACACATTCCCATTCAAAGTGGTTATAAATACTGGGGGAAAAGAGTTTAACCACATCTAAGCCTTATCCCTTAGATAAAATAGGAACAATCTAAATCTAATAGTATCATTATAGACACCATTATATTTAAATGATGCACAAATTTCTAAGAACTAGTTAAGTATAAGTTGGGATATTTAATAAAAGTTCTTGCCAAATTAGAAATTTTGAACCATTTGAATTATGCCCATTTTAGTTCAAAACTACTGTCCTATATAGTAGGTCTATCAATACTCTAATGACCTCATTCCACTACAAGGTTAGCTTACTCCCTAAGTGGTCTAGAATGGTCATGATCTTATACTGGGTCATATATTTTTTAATTTTTTTAGTTTTTCAAATATTTATTAGGATCCTTTTTATTTCTGGATAAAAAAACAAGGGCTCCTTACTAGATCTATCAAGCATAATACGGAGAAAAAATAACTGATAAGACAAATCAAAGATGAAAATAACAATTTGTTTGATCACATTGAGAAAGTTTTTCATAAGTTTTTTTGTGAAAAAATGGAAAGTTAGAGTCTGTAAATTGACGGGTTAGCCTGAAATTGCTGAAAACCAAAAATTATCTCAATTAGATGTTGATCTCATGAATATAGAGTTTATAAAGGAAGAGTTAACAAATTCTATTTTTCAACAATGTAATAATTAATCTCCCAGTTTGGATGGTATTACTACTTCATTTTTTAAATTTTATTAGAGTATTGTGGATGAAGTAACATGCAAAGAAATTGATAGTTTTTTAAAATATGTCTTATGAATGATGAATGAAAATATACCTTGATTGTTTTAGTCCCAAAGATGAAAAATCCAATTGTTCCAGCTAATTACAAACCTATAAGTTTGTGTCAAACTAATTATAAGTTGGTGGAAACTAAGATAGTGAATAGATTGAAAGGACATATCACAAAAATATTTTTTGAAGAATAAGTTGCTTTCATTCCAGCGAGATCGATGTCTGAGCACTGTTTTCTAGCTCATGAGATCTTCAACAAATTTAGGATCTCAAAAAATAAGAAAGGCATGATGGCAGTCAAACTGGACATGGAGCGAGCTTACGATAACAAGGGTTGGCTAATTTTAAATCAAGTTTTAAAATTGTTTGGATTTCCTTTGAAGTTCTCCAAGTTAATCATGGAATGTGTAAGGAATGTCAGGTTTTTGTTCATTTTTAATGGGAAATTTTCAAAATGGATTAAGGCAGAAAGTGGGTTTCGCCAAGGATGTCTGCTATCTCCTTATTTATTCAGCATGTGTTCTCAATTATTATCAAGTGCAATTAAATAAAGAGGACAAGAGTTGAGAGTTCAGATTTCACCTAGAGATCAAAAGGTTACACATTTTTTTATATGTCGATGATGTCTTAGTTTTTGCTCAATCATCCAATAGATTAGCCCAAGTTGTGAAGTGTATTGTTGCTGAATTTTGTGGTTGGATGGGGTTGAGAGTAAATAATTCCAAATCTCAAATCTTATTCAGTAATTTAGTTAACCGTCCAAGAAAGAATCAAATTATGAGGAAATTAGGTTTCAAGGTGGTCGAGGAGTTGCATTACTTGGGTGTTAAAAATTGTTTTGAGAAGATTGAGAAGATCTAATTTTCGGTGTATGCTGGATCATGTATTGGAAAAACTTAATGCTTGGGGAAGTAAATCTCTTTCAATGGCTAGTAAGATCATTCTTGTAAAGTCTTCTCATTTATCATTACCAAACTTCTTATCAACACATTCCTTGTTTCCAAAGAATGTATTGTATGAAGTGGATAAATGTTGCAAAGATTTTATTTGGCACAAAAGTAATGGAATGAAAGGGCTACATTATATATCATGGGATGAATTATGTAAACCGAAATCTATTAGAGGCCTGAGTTTGCATTCATCCGCTCTTAGAGCTGGCCCTCTTAGATCGAGATTGACTTGGAGATTTATTCAAAATCCATATACTTTACTTATAGAAATATTAATGCTAAGTATGGTGATAATATTATGAATGGTGATAGCAGAAGAGGAGTCTCTATGGCATGGAAAATTTTGATTGATGGTGGAAAATTCCTCAAACCATTTGTAAGATGGAAAGTGGTAGATGGAAGGACAATTAATGTTCTAAAAGACATATGGGTGTTGGATAAATGCTTGTGTACTTAGCTAACACTTGTTGATTATGTGGGATTGGAAGATGTAATGCTTCTTTAATTCATCTTAATAGATGGCAGTTGGAATGTGGAGGAGCTTCAACAGTTTTTTCATGAGGACCTTATTTCATCGATCTTATAAGTTCCTATCAATTATGTCATTGAATATGATCATGTAGAAGCTATATACCATCATACAGGGAGATCAATTACTGCTCTTTCATATGAAGAGTCAATAAATCGCTATTCTAAGGAGGGAGCTTTTGGATATTCAAAGTGGTTAAGGAAGGTGAAATTAAATCCTCGAGTGGAATTGTTTTGGTGGAGGATGAGTAAGTTTGTCATTCCAACAAATGAGTTTCTTAAACACAGGAAACCAAGTCATAATGATTTATGTGCAAGAGGATGTCAAGAAGTTGAGAGTTATACTCATATTGTGGTTCATTGTAAATTCTTAATTAAGATTTTTTTGAAGTTAAGAAAATGGGGTTTTAACATTCCTACATTTCAATCATTGGAAGGGTGTCTGCGAGAACTCAGAAGTCTTTTGACTTGATCTTCTAATATGGTGAATTTGTATTATACTACAATTTTTTTTATCTTGGAAGAACAGAAATGCAGTGGTACACAGAAAGCCTACTCTCCCAGCTTTAGTAGTTACAGCAAATGTTTTTTCTACAACCATGTTACATCCATATCCAATATTAGATAACTGGGGTGTTAATCTCCTTAGGGAGTTTAAAAACTTTTGGCACCCTCCACCGCTAGGTTGGATTAAAATCAATGTGGATGCAACTCTTTTGGAATTGAACCTTGCTGGAATTGGAGGTGTGTTTAGGGATCATAAAGGAAGACTATTACTTTCTTTTGGGGAAAAAAGAATTCATTGGGATGTGGCAGAACTTGAGATGGAGGCTATTTTGACTATAAGGAAATTCATTCAAAGTTGGATGATAGATAGCAAAGGAGTAATAATTGAAGGTGATAACTTCAGCATCATCAAGTTTATTCAAGATTCTTTGAGTAAACCAAAGTGGCAAAGCGACACTTGGTGCATAAAGGATTTATTGATTGTAAATGATTTTAATAAGGTGAACTTCCACCATGTTCATAGATAATGTAATAAAGTAGCCGATTTATGTGCTACTTTGGCTTTAGAAGATAGTTTCTTTTTTGATAGTTTTTCTTTTGGTGATAGTCCTTATTCTTTATCTAGTTTGTTAAAGAAGGAATATGAGCCTTTTTATAGCTTTTAATTAGTTCTTCTTTTAAAACAATTTGTAATTCTCAAGAAAAAAAAAAAGAGAAAAAATAACTAAAAACCATAACAAAGTAATCAAATAAAATACTTTTTCTTTATTTTTTTAAATTTTTATCAAACAAAACAAAGATACATGATGCAAGAATGTCTAAATATGCACTTATTTCAATAATATAGTCAAAATTATAATATGCATGTTAGTTCTCCTATAATATTGCTAAAAAAAAAATGATGTCAAGAGTTTTTGTCACTAAAAGAAAATAAAAACTTGCAAAAAAAGATTTTTGATACTTATGAAAATAAAATATTTTGAACTAATTAATATAATAATATAGTTTTCCTAATTTGACTTTTAATTGTAAATGTGGATCAAAACATATGCATCCCAAGATCTTTGTCAAGCTTACAGAGGTGAAAAGAAAGGTTTAATGCTTTCTTAATGTTTTACTACCTCCATAGAACCAAGAATATGGAACTATAATATATCTGGACATGCTAATATTCCATTTCAATATTCTTAATTATTCCAAAATTCCTCCATCTAGGTAACACACACATGGTTATTTGTTGGTGGAATTTTGGAAAACGGGTTTTGAAAAATATTAGTTTTCTTTGGGAATTTTAAGATTAAGGTTGAGTTCTAATTCTAAGGTCTCATCAACCCGTTAGAAAGAGTATATCACCCCGAAGGACGAAAATAAACTTTCATAACGGTGTTCAGACTTAGAATTATGTAAACTCATCTTGAATGTTATGATCGGGTTCTAAAGAGAACTTTATATGGCCCCGAGGGGACAAAATATAGTTCAATTAAATACCCAATTACAACATTCAAGAAATACGATCGTCGCGTTCACATCCAAAGCCTTATCGAAGAAGGATGTATCTCCCCAAAGGGAAATGAGACCATTCTACGATAATCCTTCTAATGCAACTACGACGATCACTACTTAACTTTTCCCAAGGAAGTCTAATAAAATTTTGGAAATTAATTTTTTTAAAAAAAATCAGGTGTATGTGGTTCCAAATCTCCTACGAGCGCAAGCCCTCGTAGTTAATTACATCGTAGGGAGACAAAAATCTCCTACGAAAACTCCCGATTAAAATGGTGGCAGAATTTTGTTAGAGTTTCTAGGAGTGATATCAAAGTATGAATATAATTATTGGAAAATCAAAAGGGAATGGATCAAGATTGAGCAGTTATTAACGGAGTTAAAGGAGAAGAAGTAGGGGACACTTTGAGATTCCAGAACCATCCGGAAGTGTCCCAACTTAATCTAAGTGTTGGGCTTTATGTTTTGGATTTGAAATGATGTTTAATTAGAGTTGAGCATTTTATTAGAAGTTTGGGACTGTATTCCCGAAATTTGGGGTCTTATAATCAAAGATCTGCCCCATATCCTAAATCTATTTTGGACACTGGACCACATTCGTCCGATCCTAACTAATGCAGTGCAAGATCTGGACTTACCCCGGCCTGGATTGGGGAGCCAGCTAACCACCTAATCGATTTAAAATACATGAATCCGGTCTTTTATGAAAGAGTTGTAGGGACGTTATAATTAAAGTTTTGAAGAATTGGGGCCGACATCTAGAGATTCTCCTAATTGACCCCTTTGACTTATGTTGGGTGCTAAAATGCTAAGGACTATGATATTAAAATTTTGACTCTTTTAATTTGTATCTAATGCAATGCATGCTGGTTGACAACTTCCAAATCAAGTATGCTTGAAATTTTAAAATAGGCTTATAAAATAATTTTTTTAGAAGACTGGACTTCCCCAGGTCCGGCACCTCGTCCTCATAGGTCAGACTATCCGGACTCTACCCGCAGGCGGGGAAGGTTCAAATCAAAATTCCTCTAACCCTTTGAGTAAACATGGCATACATACACAAATAGCAAGCAAACAGGTCATTAGATCTAGGAGAGCCTAGGCTAGGTGGTGTGTGCACCTTAAGCATGCAATTAACTAATTAACATAATTAAGACAAAATTAGTAAATAATCAAGAAATGATTATCCACTAATCATCCCCTTTATTACTATTCAAACATGGTCATCCTACATTTAAGATCTCAAGTGACTTCTAAAACATTTAAAGATTTACATATATATAGTCTAAAAATAGGTTTTTAAAATATATATATACAAATGGATATATGTATATATATATTTATATATATATATATATTATAAAATAATTAAAAATATTATTAAAATACATTTTGATGAGTTGAAAGGACCACTGATCTCCAGGGAAGTTTGATAATAACAAAAGATTTTCCTTATAATTTTCAAAATATTTAATATTTAATTAAATATAAAAAATAATTAATATGCTCCAATAATTCTAAATACTATCAAAATCTACTCAAATAATGTTGAAAATTTTTCTGGAGATCAGCCATGCACTCAAAGACATGCATGCCAAATTTCAGATAAAAATAATTTGTAAATAATTAATTAAAAATATAATACCCTTTTCTGTATTTCTCAAATTACCAGTAAAATAATATGTAAAAAGGTTTGATTTTATTTTTAAAATAAACTAGACGGAATTCTGAAGAGAATGATATATTATACTTATTTTTTGACCTTATATTCGATTTACTAAGATTTTTTGAAGTTTCAGTAATTAAAATAAATTAAAAATACATTTTCCCTAATTAAACGGCGGCGGTCAGACACGCGGCACGCGCGGATTCGCGGGATCGAAACCGCGTGACGGCGGGGACACGCGTCGGCCGCGGGCCGCTTCACGCGGTTTCCACTTAACCACGTCAGCGGCTCGTGGCAGCTGTTGGATTAACCGCTGGTTCTATCTAACGGCTGAGATCGGATCCCGTGGTTTGATCTCAGCAGAAGAAGATCAAACGGCGGGGGTTTGATCCCGCTGTTCCGAATGGACGGCCCTGATCTCGCCGGTCGATCAATCGAATGCTAAACCGAATACACGGTCGAACCAAGGCGCGGAACGGCAAGATCTAGACCGTTGATCGCGTGATCAACGGCCTAGAAAACGTACATCTGCAGCGAACTGCGAATGACGCCCTAGAATCAGTTTTTTGGTTCGTTCTCCCGATCGGGTGGACCAAATCACTTGAAATTTTAAACTTAGAGAGTAGGATTGAACAAAAATAATGGGGAAAGATTGGTTTCAGCCAAAGCCCTAAAAACATGAAGCTATTTAAATCTAACTAATGTGAACTAGATCTAAGGTTTTAAGGAATTATACCGTTAGATCTTTGAAATTTCTGGATGGATGAGCTTGTAGACTATCCAAGTGTAGATTCCCAGCGCAAAATTGAGCTCGAACACGCCTGGATCGGCTGCTGCAAGCCTGGGACGGACTAGGTGGTGGACTCGCCGGAGAACTCGCCGCCGGTGACGTGCAACCACTTGGATTTTGTAGTGGGGAGGTAGAGAAGGCTCTGGAGATCCAAACCGAACTAAGAACTTGCTCTGGGAGGCTAGGGTTAGTGAGAGAAGGTGCTTTGATCGAATGCCTCAAAAGTCACCTTTTTCCCTATTCAAGCGGCCTGGGCTGGATTGGATGGCTGGGATCAACTCCTGGACTCTCCAGATGATGCCACCTGTCCCTAGGAAAGCTGGAAGGCTGCCGCAAGGGCTGGACACGCCTTATTCCCATTGGGTGGACTTGGGATGAGTGGAGGGGAGCATTGCCACTTATGGCTAAACCAGGGGTGGAGCTCGGTTAGGGAGCCTATTAGAGAGCTTTATCTCTCACTTAGGGCTAACCTAGACGCCTAGATTAGCGAGAAGGAGGCTCACGTGTGAGTTGGCCATGGGGCTCCTCCATGAAGCCTTTGTTGACCGAATTGACCAGTCAAAAGGTCAAGGGTGCTGAGGTGGCAATGGGAGATCAATGGCTATAGGTTGGAGAGGCTCCAAACCTAAACTCATACTCTTTGAGGTCAAATAGGAGGTTTGACTAATTCAAAGAGGTGCTTAAGGCTTTGTTGACTTGGTTTGACCAGTCAACAAAGTCAAAGTTGGTGATGTGGCATTTGGAGGGGTAAAAGGTCATTTAGGATAGTTTGGTTAAGAGTCAAAAGTCAAAAGTCAAGGGTAGGAAAAATAGGAGCCAATGTCACTAAGGATTGAGGGTTGACTTGGTCAACTCAAGTTGAGTCAAGTTGACCAAATGTCAAGTGACACTTGAGCCTCATCCAAGAATTGATTTGAATAGGTAATAGGGGTTGAAGAGCTCAGATGAGTCGATTTAACCCATTTAGACCCTCTAAGAGCAAATGGGTCAACCTAAGTTGACTGGGTCAACCAAGTTGACCCAATGGGTGAATCTGGGATGGACAAATTTGAAAAGATATTTGGGGACCATTGAGGGTGGTTCCTAGATCTGGGGAGGTCAAATTGACCAAAATCCCTATTTGAGCCCCTAAGGGCCTGTTTGGTCAACCTGGGTTGACTTGGTCAACCAGGTTGACCCAGGGTCTAGGTTTGGGCTCAATAAGTTTGAAATGATATTTCAAGTCCAAAGGAAGTGGTTGGATGGCCTAGAGGGGTCATTTGGGTCAAAACACATGTTTGGACCCTTAAAGGGCCTCTTGGGTCAAACCAGTTGACTTGGTCAACCAAGTTGGCCCAAGGGTTGGAAATAGGTTTAAAAGATTTGAAATGACATTTGAAATTTGTTAAAGGTGGTTGCATTCAATTTGGAGCTCATTTGGTTTGAAATCCCTATTTGAGCCCCACAGGGGTATTTTGGTCAATTTTGACCTATTGATCAACTATGGTCAAAGATGGGTCTGGAAAATGCAGTTTACTGCTCAATGGGTTAAAATCAAAGGTCTGGAGGTCATTGGAGGGTTTGATGAGGATTCCAGGGTCAAGATCTCAAAGGGGTTAGGTTCAGTGGCATAGGCTGTAAATATTTGAAGGTTTTACAGCCTTTGGATTTTGATTCAGATTCTGGGGTTAGAGACCTCAGAATGAGCTCAAAGTTGGAGGGTAACCTCTAGAGACATGTCTTATCACTTTACAAGTGATAGACCTTGAATCAGAGACCATTTGACTGGGTTTTGAAATGTTTGAAAAATCTCTAAAAAGGGTCTTTAGGACAAGGCCTTGAGACTTAGGATTTGAGTCTGGATTTCTGGATTCTGAAATGAATTTCAGGTTTGAATAATTAAAATTGAAATATCTAAACCATTTACAATCATGTTGTGATTGTTAATGGATGGATAGGTTCAAGGCTAGATTAAGGATAGGATCAAAGTCTAGGTTGAAATTTGGATTCTCAAGTGGGTTGAGTCAAAGTTTGGATATGTTTGAAATTTGAATTAATTTGGATTTGAATTGGATGGGGTTTGAGATTTAAATTGATCACAGGTAGGAATCAAATTGAAATTGGAGTGGATCAAATAGAGGAATTGATTTGAGGTTGAGGTTGATCAAGGGTGGAGATTGATTTGAAGTTGGAGTGGTCCTAAGATCTAGAAGAATTCTAAGATCTAGGATTTAAGGGAATCCTAGGCTCTAGAGTAGGCTCTAAGGTCTTGGATCTAGAAGGATCCTAAGGTCTAGAGTGGATCCTAGGGTCTAGGATTAAATCTGGATTCTGGAAGGGTCTTAGTGACCTCATACAAAAATGAGGTCAACAAATGGACCCCCAATGTGTGTAGTAGAAGGAACTTCTGCTGCACACATTGGCGTTGACCGAATGGAAATAGAATTTTGAGAATGAAAGGGAGATCATCTCCCAACCTCAAGCCTATAGGATGCTAATGGAAGGCTTACACCTATTAGATAAGGAAAACAGGTGAAACCCAGGTAGGGAATACCTAACCTTGGGTCTAAGAAAGGGCAGCACCCAACCTTAGGTCTACAGGATGCTGATAGAAGACTTACTCCTAGAAGACGAATAACCTGGAAACCAAGGTAGGGAATACCTAACCTTGGGTCTAAGGAAGGGCATCACCCAACCTTAGGCCTATAGGATGCTGATAGAAGACTTACTCCAAATAGGCAGATTAACTGGAAACCAAAGTAGGGAATACCTAACTTTGGATCTAAGGAAGGGCATCACCCAACCTTAGGTCTACAGGATGCTGATAGAAGACTTACTCCTAGTAGACGGATCAACTGGAAACCAAGGTAGGGAATACCTAACCTTGGGTCTAAGGAAGGGCATCACCCAACCTTAGGCCTATAGGATGCTGATAGAAGACTTACTCCAAATAGGCAGATTAACTAGAAACCAAAGTAGGGAATACCTAACTTTGGGTCTAAGGAAGGGCATCACCCAACCTTAGGTCTACAGGATGCTGATAGAAGACTTACTCCTAGTAGACGGATTAACTGGAAACCAAGGTAGGGAATACCTAACCTTGGGTCTAAGGAAGGGAATCACCCAACCTTAGGCCTATAGGATGCTGATAGAAGACTTACTCCAAATAGGTAGATTAACTGGAAACCAAAGTAGGGAATACCTAACTTTGGGTCTAAGGAAGGGCATCACCCAACCTTAGGTCTACAGGATGCTGATAGAAAACTTACTCCTAGTAGACGGATCAACTGGAAACCAAGGTAGGGAATACCTAACCTTGGGTCTAAGGAAGGGCAGCACCCAACCTTAGGCCTATAGGATGCTGATAGAAGACTTACTCCAAATAGGCAGATTAACTAGAAACCAAAGTAGGGAATACCTAACTTTGGGTCTAAGGAAGGGCATCACCCAACCTTAGGTCTACAGGATGCTGATAGAAGACTTACTCCTAGTAGACGGATCAACTGGAAACCAAGGTAGGGAATACCTAACCTTGGGTCTAAGGAAGGGCATCACCCAACCTTAGGCCTATAGGATGCTGATAGAAGACTTACTCCAAATAGGCAAATTAACTGGAAAACTAGGATGGTTCCACGAAGGGCGTACTCCATCACTAGCGAATGGGAATCAGGATGGTGCCATGGAGGGCGTACTCCACCACTAATCCCCAGGTGAAATGCCAGGGTGGTGCCACGGAGGGCGTACTCCACCATTAGCGGGTCTAATCCTAAGGGAAGGAAAGACCTAACCTTAAGGAGAAGGCTAAGAGTGATAAAAAAAAGACCTTAAAAAAAAACGATAGAATCAAGTTGCAAATCAAGAAAATGAAGTTTTATTAATTGATAAAATGAGCTACATCAAGCATAGTATTTCTTAAGGAAACGCCCATTGACAGGTAGCATTGGGTGGTTCCCTTTACAATCTACTAACTGATACGAGCCTCCTTCGTAGACAGTCTCTACAATGAAGGGTCCTTCCCATGTAGGTTCAAATTTGCCTCCCAGCTTCCGATGGGCCAAGATAGGCCTCCGAAGGACCAATACCAAGTCTCCCGCTTGGAAGGTCCTAGGTCGCACTAACTTGTCATGGGCTTGAACCATACGGGATTTATACAACTCTAAACTTTGTTGAGCTTGGAGACGTCGCTCTTCAAGGCCTTCGAGTTCTTCCAATCGTAGTTTTGCATTTTTTTCATTTGTAATTTGATTCTGAACTGCAATTCTGAGCGAAGGGATTTGTATTTCCAAGGGTAAAACGGCCTCGGATCCATACACTAGTGAAAACGGGGTGGATTGGGTCGGGGTTCTATAAGTGGTACGATAAGCCCACAAAGCTTCCACCAACCGCTCATCCCACTGCCGTTTTTTATCATTAAGGGTCTTTTTAACAATTTGCACCAAGGTTTTGTTGAAGGCCTCGGCCAATCCATTCGCCCGAGGGTAATAGATCGTCGAATATCTCCAATCAATATTATGGCGCCTTACAAAACTATTGATTTTCGTAGACTTGAATGCGGACCCATTATCGGATATAATTCTGCGAGGTACGCCGAATCGATATACAATATGGTCACGAAAGAATTTTAAGACATGGTGTGATGTTACGTTTCGTAGGGGAATTGCTTCCGCCCACTTTGAAAAATAATCAGTCGCTGCTAATATGAAACGATGACCTCTCGTGGAGGGAGGGTCAATCGGCCCAATGATATCCGTGCCCCAACTCTCGAAGGGCCACGAGGCTATCGTAGGGTGTAACACATTAGGCGGCTGATGTAAAACCACACCATGGACCTGACATTGATGACAGTGCTTTGCATTATTCATGCAATCGTCGATCATTGTAGGCCAATAGTATCCAAGTCTTTTAATCTTTAATTTCATTTTTGGACCCGATTGATGTGCACCGCACAGTCCTGAATGAACTTCATTAACAATTTTCTGGGCTTCTCGCTTGTTCAAACAGCACAGCCATATGTGATCGAAGGACCGACGGTACAACAAATTGTTAACTAGTGCATATGATAGGGCACGTTTCTTAATCTGGTTGGAAAGTGATTTATCCTGGGGAAGCTTCCCTTCTTTAAGGTAATCAACTAAGGGTCGTCTCCAATCGCCTTCTTCGTCAGTTGTCGAAGAGGCAGAAAGGATCTGAAGGGGAGTCTTACTAATGTGTTCCAAATCTATAAGGGAGAGGACCTTACGACCCTGTATCTCTATAGGGATGGAATCCTCCTCAGGACATGCAAATTCTTTTGCAAGTTTTGCTAAGGCATCCGCCGCGGAATTGCTTCCACGGGGAACCCTATACAAAGTAGCAATGGGGATTTGTTCCAATAAGTGAAGTGTGTACTGGTGATATCTTAGGAGATTCGGATTCAAGACTTTATAAGTTCCGGCGACTTGGTTAATAACCAGTTGGGAATCTCCAAAGATCATAATCTCTTTAATTCCCATTAGAATTGCAAGTTCCAAACCAGTTATCAGAGCTTTGTATTCAGCTTCGTTGTTTGTGCAAGGCTCCGATAAGTGGTATGAAAAATGCATCATTCCTTTTTCTGGTGTAATGAAAATTAGATCGACTCCAGCCTTTCCAGGAATTACAGATTGTTGGGTCGCAATCCTACGAGAGGATGCTGCCCCATCAAAATATAATTCCCAGATGGCCTCGCCAGATTCCCCCAAACTCATGATTTGTTTGTCGGGTAGGCCATCATTCAGAGGAGAATCTGCCGGCAGCGGGTGTGCTGCCAGAAAATCGGCGACAGCCTATCCCTTCACAGCACGAAGGGAAGTGAAAGTAATCTCAAATTGCAACAATATCATAGACCAGCGAGCTAAACGTCCTGACAATGTAGGACGGGTCATAAGATATTGCAAAGGATTAAATCTTGAAATCAAACTGATTGAGTGGGAGAGCATGTAATGCCTCAGTTTCTGAGCTGCAAAAACCAGAGCAAGACAATGCTTCTTAATTGATGGGTATCGAATTTCAGTAGGAAGGAGTCTTCGACTAAGGTAGTAGAGGGCATTCTCTTTTCCTTCGCCGTTAACTTGAGCCAACAGGGCACCTAAAGACTCATCTAGAGCTGTGGTGTAGAGGATTAATGGCTTTCCCGGAATCGGAGCTGCCAAGATTGGCGGGTTAGAAAGGTATTGTTTGATATCCTTAAAAGCATTCTGACACTTCTCGCCCCATACGAATTTAGTATCCTTTTTCGCAAGGACAGAAAAGGGTTGACATCTCCCGGAAAGATTAGAAATAAACCTCCTTATATATGCCAATCTACCTTGTAGAGACCTTAACTGAGTAAGGCTCTTAGGGGATGGCATATCTAAGATGGCTTCAATTTTAGCAGGATCTATCTCGATTCCGCGGTGCCTCACTACGAATCCTAAGAATTTTCCCGAGGCGACGCCGAAGGCGCACTTCAAGGGGTTCATTTTTAAATTGTAGCGGCGCAATCGTTCCAAAACAACTCTTAAGTCATACAGGTGAGCCTCTTTAACCTTGCTCTTGACAACTAAATCGTCAATATAACATTCAACTTGATTATGAATTAAGTCGTCAAAGATACGGGTCATGGCCCGTTGGTAGGTTGCTCAGGCATTCTTTAAGCCGAATGGCATTACCTTATAACAAAATATTCCAATAGGGGTTCTGAACGCCGTATTTCTCTCATCTTCAGGGGCCATCTTGATTTGGTTATAACCCGACGAGCCGTCCATGAATGAGAAAATAGCATGTGAGGAGGCAATGTCCACCATGAGTTCTGGTATTGGTAAAGGGAACTCATCTTTAGGACATGCCTTATTCAGATCCCTATAGTCGACACAAATCCGAATTTGACCATTTTTCTTTCGAACTGGCACGACGCTGGCCACCCAAGAGGGATATTGCTCCTCTCGAATGAATCTGGCTTCTGCCAATTTCTTAACTTCAGAAACGACTTGTTGCTCAATCTCTAAGCGCATGCGTCGAGGAGCTTGTTTAACAGGAATGGCATCATGCCGAACCCCAAGTTTGTGAACTGCTACCTCAGCAGGCAAACCTGGCATTTCGTCGTATGTCCAGGCAAAGCAATCCCTGAACTCGAATAACAACTGGATTAAGTCTTGGGTTTCACCCTCGCTCAACAAAGTACTTATGAAAATCGGACGGGGGTCATCATCGTTTCCCAGGTTAATTTCTCTCAACTCATCGACTGTCGACTTAATTTCCTCTTCAAATTCAGGGGGTGCATCCCGAACTTGAAGATCATCGGGATCGTCTAAAGTCTCCAAACAGAGTCCATCTAGAGGACAAGGAGGATCTGTAGGGACATTTGGAGAATCGAGATGGTAAGTTATCATTAGGCAATACTCATCATCATCGAATGAACTAACTGTTCCAAAGCCAATACCACTTGTTGGATTTTTATTTATTTTTGTTCGCCAAATATTCTCGTGGTATCTAGCTTGACCCTTAGTCCATCGGTATGGTATAGAACCTTTAGAAAAAGTGTTTTTTACACAAACAGGGAAGTAGCCGAAAGGTAATTCCATTAATTCATTAAAATCTGCCTCCTCAAGGGTTACATCACCTTCGTCCCTTGCGGAGGAGGAGCCAGGAAAGAATTTCTGGACTTTCTTAACTTCACCATCCAAGTTGGGGGCCACTTTGACTTCCAACCCTACAACCCTGCCTGCCGACAGTGGGGTCAGAGAAAGGGCCTCAATCCTTCTAGTGAGCTTTTCATACATTGTTAATTCAGGCTCGTCACTTTTAGCTTTCGAAATATCTACCTCAGGGTCACTGTCCTGGTCTAAGGTGAGATCAAATTTTGGAGGAGCATTTATGTTTTGATAATCGAGAGAGAGGGCAGTACCTTGATTTTCTAGTTCACCATCAGAATCTGATTCCAAATCAATATACACAGGTGCTGCTCTCCTATCTAATGAAGCATGGCCTCATCCTCGTGCCCTTAAAGCCATCCTCCCACCTCTTTGAGGTAATGTGCTTGGAGGCCTAAGGACAACGATATCAAAGTCGCCTTCACTACTCGATTGCGTCATTTCTTGATTGATATTTTTATCTTTTTCTTTCTTTTGGTCGAATTTTTGTCCAACCATTTTCTCCTCAAATTTGATCTCCAGTTTAGAACGGGACGAGGACCCTTTTGGTATGAAATATACAGCATCTTCGTAGATCCCAATTTCTTGAATCGAGAATGGTTGCAAATCACCCTTAATCATATGTTCAATGCCGTCTCGTTGATACTTAACGCATTGATGCAGGGTAGATGGAACCATTCTATATTCGTGAATCCAAGGTCTACCTAGAAGTGCGTTAAAGGACGTAGTCGAATCAATTATATGAAATTTAGCTTCAGTTTTTAACCCTCCTATTTCCAGGAGTAGAGTGATTGAACCTAAAGCTCTCTCGCCCTTCTCGTTGAACCCATGAAGCACCAACCTGTCGGTTGAAAGCTTGCTAGTATCAACTCTGAGATAAGCAAGGGTCTTTATGTTCATCACGTTGACCGATGCACCCGGATCAACAAGGACTCTCGATAACTTGAAGTTTCCCACATCTACAGTAATGTAGAGGGGACGATTGTGGTCAGCAGTTCCCAAGAGTAAATCTTCATCTGAAAAGGTAACCCCGGGGACCTCTTTGAAGTAGAGAGCCTCACCTTCTGAAGTTGCAGCCAACTGTGTTAAACAAATCTCGGGATCGAGAAGTGCCTTAATTAGAGACTCCCTCATTTCTTTGGAGAGAAGGAGGGCGTCGTAAATACTTAATTTTGCTGGCAACTTCCTAAGGTGGGCTAGAACATTGTAATCAACCTTAGGAACGACAGACTCGAAACCCGGAGGAATTAAAGGGAATTCTGGTTGTTGAGGGGAATCTGGATTTAGATTTTCGGATGAGGATTGCTTGCCTTTGTCCTGAGGGGGCAACCTGGGAGATAAGACTTTACCGCGACGGAGTTGCACCTGCTCGATGTCTTCGGGCGGGCAAACTAGAGCGGTGTCTACACTCACTGTAGGCATTGGATCGTCGTTTCCCGAAAGAGAGTCAGAATCTGAAAACTCTATCTCGATAGGACTCCCCTGAAAATCACACTGGGGAAATCACTTTCTGATAAGGCTTCACATTCGACATCTTCTTGAATAGTCGATTCGGGGAGGTCGGTTTGATTAACCTCAATATTTATTTCATTAGGAGTTTGATTCAGAACAGGAGAGTCATCAATTTGCATTTGAGATTCATGGTTAATCATCAAGACAGAAGTAGAAGGATGTTTTTTATTCATCTTTTGACCCTTCGCCTTTGATGGGGCAAAGTAAAAGTCAGATAACAAAAGAGGGGAAAGGGTTTTAACACCGCCATCCGCCATTCTAATACATCTCTTATCTACACACTTCCTCTCTACAAAATCAAATTTCTCTTCTTTTACATTTTTCTCAGTAGTTCCTAAGACTACTGGAGAGGGAAGTGGCTCAACATCCTTCTGCGAAGCGTCCAGGTCAACCTTCCACACCGGGGCCTGGGCTATCATAGTCAGCTGTTGAGAAAGACGAAAAGACTTGTTAATCGATTTTTTAAGTGCCCAGGACAAAGCAATGTCCCAACCATCTTAGACAAGACAAGAAGAGTTAAGAGGATTACCTGAAATGGTCTTAATTGAAACCTTTTCTGGATCGACCAAGTATTCCTTAGGTATTATGATGTTACCTTGGGTGTAGTTCCTCTCAAGCCAGTCTTTGAACACAATGCAGTCCTCAAGAGGGTGACTAAGCATCATGTGGTACGGGCAATACTTGGGATCATCTTTCTTGCTCTCATCCTCAGGCCTCCTGGCCTCTGGCAACTGAAAATCTGGTTTCTTTAACAGACTCCTGAAGATCTTCTTAACTGACTCCCTTTTAAATGGACAAGGCTTTGCTAATCTCTCTCTAAAAGGGATGAAGGCGGGATCTCTCGTATACTGAGGAACTATCTGAAAGGGCTGCTTCTGAGGCGGCTGTGGTGGAAGTGGAGTGCTAGGCTGACTAATCACTGGCCTCTTTCCTTTATCTACTGCTGAGACCACAGCTTTCTTTTCAAATTTTTTCACCAATTTTGGACCCTTCCTTTCTTCAGACTGCTCTCGTAAGAATGGCATCCTAGGAGCCTCTTCCTGTAAATTGCTAGCCTTATTAAGAAGTTTCTCAAAAGTTTTAATAGTCAAACCCTTCAGGAGAAAAGCAACAGGGCCGTGGATATTCTTCAAAAGAATCTCCACAGCATGTTGCTCTTGCAACTGGGGTTCACACTTCATCGAGAGGTTTCGCCACCTCAAGATGTACTCAACCAGAGACTCTCCCGGCTTTTGCTTTTCAACCACGAGATCGCCCACGGTGGTGCGTTGTTGCGCTCCAGAAAATCTCTTAAGAAAGAGGTTTTCTAGGTCGCTAAAGGTTCTTACTGAACAGTTGGGCAGATCGGCGTACCATTCAAAAGCAATGCCGGATAGACTACTTACAAATTGGCGAAATAGTAGAGCATCTGACCCTCCTGCATTACAACAGCTTGCTCGGAAATGGGCCAGATGCTGTCTTGGATTTTCAATTCCAGTGAAAACTTTAAAAGTTGGTGGCACAAAGCCCTTTGGGTAAGGAACTAAGTCATATTCCTCGGGGTAGGGTCTACCCTTTGAAATAGACACAGTTCCTTGAGCATGGGCTAAGGCCTCCCTTACCTGGTCCTCAATTAAGTGCTTGATATCCTTCTGGGGTAGGATCGGAGGAATGGTGGAAGCTGTAGGGTGAACTGGAGGTGTCTCTACTGGACATGGAGAGGTCACAGGTGGTGACTCGAGAGGTCTGGAACTAAATTCTGCCCTTTTGGCCTTTTCTGTGAGCTCTCAAGCTGATTGGTGGATCTTAAAAGACTCTTGCTGTGATTTATCCAACTTTTCTTGCATCTCTTTAACTTGTGACATCATGCTAGCAAGCTAAGTCTCCAAGTTTTTTATGTGTTCTTCATCTCTATCTTTCACAGACTCATCTGAATCTGACTCAACAGCATGTGGATCATCATCTTTAGCAAATCGACGCTTGCTGGGCTCAGCTTCTTTATTAGACCCTCTAGTTTCAACCACATGAATGCCCCCAACATAATCATCTTCATCTCCAAGGAGATCATCCATATCAGGGTCAAAAGAAGCCATTCCTTCTTTGTTCAACAAAATGTTTTTATTTCTTGGACTACCTCCTCGACCGGTCTATCCCCAATTGACTTAGGATCAAGGGGTAAGTATCCTTTATACTCAGTCATATCAAATAATTCTTCAGAATCCATAAGGGCAATGATTTCTGTGAGTTTTGGATTAGGATCTGGTTGAGACTTTGTATCCGGTTCATCTTCCATTTCTAAATCCTGGTCAATTCTCTCCTCTTCGACTATCCCGGAGCTGGTAGTTAGAAGAGTGGCATCCTCTACAGGAAGAGGGACATATTCCTCAGGAGAAGCAGGAGCTTGTAAAGTGAGAGTTCCCACATCTGGTAAGGTAAGGTCCTCAGACACCTGACTAAGGGGCCTAGGAATGACACTCGGACTTTGGGGATCATCAACTGGGGTAGCAGGAATGGTAACTATTGGATCCGGAGTTAGACTGGCTGTGGTAGGACTGTCAACTGTAACAACTGGAGTACTAGTCTGGACATCCATCAATTCAACTAAACTCGGAGTAGGGTTGGCTGAAACTCGTTGGAGCTGCAGAATGAACTTAGAAGTTCTAAGAGGTGGTGGCAGATTCTCCAACTTAGTTCTCTTTGGCACATATCTCTTTTCAGGGGATTTAGGTCTTTTTCCTTTAAGGTCCACAGACTTTTGAACTTCAACCCCCTTTATTTTAACAATCACTAAGGCCAATCTTACAGGTTTATGTGGGGGTACCGGGGGTCTACCAGTAAAATGGTGGCCTCTCTCGAACCCAGTCAACACAATACCCTCTGTTTGAGAGGACGGAGGGCGTGGCACCCAGTGATATCCATCAACCAGTACTGAAGTAGCAGGCTGTCTAACATACTTCTTATTCTTTCTAACAAATTGTGGGGTTAAATTTTTTGCTTCAGACACTTCTTCCTTCAACACTTCTTTTTGGAAGCGATGTAAGATCACTCCCTTCAATTGATTCACATATTCTTCTTTAGTCTGTCCAGACTGTGCAGCGCAGGTGTGAATTATATTTCTCAAAGTCCTTGTCTTTTGGAGATGTCTTTCTTTCTGAGTTTTCTTAGTCGAGTAGTCGACTGGGCATGGTGGAGAACGAGCTATCCTAGCTATCCTCTCCTCCCCTTGAGCTGAAGCCAGGGGGTAAAAGCGACTCCCCTTTAGGAGGGGAGAGGAAGCAGGAATAGGTAGCTCCTCAACAGCCTCAGGTTCTACTTGAGCTAAGGTCTTAAAGGGTAGAACTCTCTTAGCCTTAGAGATTTTCTTTCTAAGTCTCCTCAAATTGTTCTTCTAATGATTCTTAGTGGTAAATCTAAGTCCAGAACTAGACCCTTCTTCAAAAACAGACTTAATTTCAGTGGGAGGCTCAACAACTGGTTCAGACCGTTTCTGATCATCACTGACTACTGGCAAGGTGGGTGCAGATCCCACAATCAACTCAACCACTGGGGGAATTTCCTTACTGGCATCCAAACTAATAATCTGGTGTCCATCCATAGAGAGCTCTAGAGTATTAAATCCCATTACAAAAATAACAGTGCTCCCTTGGTCATTAATAGTTGAGGACAACTCTCGGTCAAAGGAGAAAATCAATTGGCCAGCCATTTGAAATTTTCTGAAAGTTAAAGAAAATGATTGAAATTAGATCTACTTGAAAAGAGTGGTAAAAAGCATTTTATTATTATTTTTTTTTTGAAAATATGACATATGTTTGCCCACGAGGAAATCGTATGGGGTAACATATGACAACTTGGAGTTTAAGAAATTTTTTGAAGAAATTTTGAGAATTTGAAAGGGGTTTTCTTACAGGTTCCAAAACACAACGGACAGAGTTTACCCTTGCCCGAAGGCTTATGGAATTGTGAGAAAGCCTAAGTAAAAGGAATAGCTTAACCCTCTCCACCCTTAGAAGTCAAAGGGAAAATGAGGGGGTTAATACTAAAGTAGTTTGGAATGAAATCAAAAATTTTGAATTCTTTTCAACTTTAAGGGTTCATATGTTGAATGAGAAATTTATCGACCATAAACCCATAAGATTGAAAAGGATATACAGAGATCTGATTTGACACTGTCGCCTCACAGGCTATGCTGGGGCAGAAGGTCAAAATCAGAACAAAAATCTAGATAAAGCCAAATTTAGAGGTGGAACCTCTCTTTTAATATTTTGTTATTATTTTAGATGTTGGCCACACTCACCCAAGGAAGAAATGAGCAGAGGGACCAACGGAAGAAATGATAGTTGAAACTACCGATGAAACAAAATTCTGCCACTATTGAAGATGGGAAGAGAAATTTGGTCCCACCGGGCATGCCATTTTTTGTTGGTGGAATTTTGGAAAACGGGTTTTGAAAAATATTAGTTTTCTTCGGGAATTTTAAGATTAAGGTTGAGTTCTAATTCTAAGGTCTCATCAATCCGTTAGAAAGAGTATATCACCCCGAAGGACGAAAATAAACTTTCATAACGATGTTAAGACTTAGAATTATGTAAACTCATCTTGAATGTTATGATCGGGTTCTAAAGAGAACTTTATATGGCCCCGAGGGGACAAAATATAGTTCAATTAAATACCCAATTACAACATTCAAGAAATACAATCGTCGCGTTCACATCCAAAGCCTTATCGAAGAAGGATGTATCTCACCAAAGGGAAATGAGACCATTCTACAATAATCCTTCTAATGCAACTACGACAATCACTACTTAACTTTTCCCAAGGAAGTCTAATAAAATTTTGGAAATTAATTTTTTTAAAAAAAATCAGGTGTATGTGGTTCCAAATCTCCTACGAGCGCAAGCCCTCGTAGTTAATTACATCGTAGGGAGACAAAAATCTCCTATGAAAACTCCCGATTAAAATGGTGGCAGAATTTTGTTAGAGTTTCTAGGAGTGATATCAAAGTATGAATAGAATTATTGGAAAATCAAAAGGGAATGGATCAAGATTGAGCAGTTATTAACGGAGTTAAAGGAGAAGAAGTAGGGGACACTTTCAGATTCCAGAACCATCCGGAAGTGTCCCAACTTAATCTAAGTGTTGGGCTTTATGTTTTGGATTTGAAATGATGTTTAATTAGAGTTGAGTATTTTATTAGAAGTTTGGGACTGTATTCCTGAAATTTGGGGTCTTATAATCAAAGATCTGCCCCAGATCCTAAATCTATTTTGGACACTGGACCACAGTCGTCCGATCCTAACTAATGCAGTGCAAGATCTGGACTTACCCCGGCCTGGATTAGGGAGCCAGCTAACCACCTAATCGATTTAAAATACATGAATCCGGTCTTTTATGAAAGAGTGGTAGGGACGTTATAATTAAAGTTTTGAAGAATTGGGGCCGACATCTAGAGATTCTCCTAATTGACCCCTTTGACTTATGTTGGGTGCTAAAATGCTAAGGACTATGATATTAAAATTTTGACTCTTTTAATTTGTATCTAATGCAATGCATGCTGGTTGACAACTTCCAAATCAAGTATTCTTAAAATTTTAAAACAGGCTTATAAAATAATTTTTTTAGAAGACTGGACTTCCCCAGGTCCGGCACCTCGTCCTCATAGGTCAGACTATCCGGACTCTACCCGCAGGCGGGGAAGGGTCTAAAGCAAGGAAAGAGTAATGCAGAAATATGCATGCGACCCCGGGGTCGATCCCCGGCTAATTCCCTAGATTCGTTATCTTTCTATGTTATTTAGACTCACTAAAATTTTAGACTTTTAAAATTATGAGTAGAAAACTTTCACACCCTCACGAGCCACACGTATCCAGGCGAAAACAAAGAGCGGCATGCAATCGCCAAAAAATTAGTAAAAACAAGTAATCCTAAAGGCAATCAAATCATCACATCAAATATAAATTAATTAATAAATGTCCATAGGCAGAATTGCCTTGCTTATTACAAACCAGAATATTACAGAAAGTAAAGTGGCCGGGCACCACTGACAACAACCCGGATTCTAAACCTAGTAATGACGCAAGTTATTTTGAGTGGGATACTCTCAATCTTCAAATCTTCAAATCTTCAAATCTTCAATCTCATTCTTCTTTGGACTCCTTTTTTTCAATCTTCTTGGAATCTTCATAGTGGATTATCCAAATGGACAAGAGGGCACTTCCCTCAAAGGGGAAGGCCACTCTTTCCTCTTTGGGTAAGGAAGAGGTATGATCCAAATTTGGATTTCCAAATGGAAAAGGAATATTCCCTAAAGGGGTATCCTTTCCTCTTTGGAATCCAAGCTTTGGATCTATGTATCCCAACTCAAAATCAACTTTCACAACACTTGACACTTACACAAATTACATTAATATCAAAATAAAAATCTAGACTCACCTGCAGGGTTATCCTAAGCAATTAATATATAAAAAGCAGTTATTCCCAAGTAGTTGTATATGAGCAGAAAAGAAAGTAAACACACTGGCCACGCTCTTATTATGACTTGGGGGCTTTAGCAGCTAAAGCACCTGTGCAAAGAATTTATAATATTTATGCATTTTTAGATTTGCCCCCTTTTTATATTGCCCTGCATGAGCGTGGCCACCTGCAAAAAATTGTGTCAACATCCAGATCGTACCTAACCTAAGGGTAATCTAGTCGCCAAACACATCAATCCATCCACAGAGTACAGAAAAAGTAAGCAGACACAACAAAGCAATTTCATCCACAACATGCAGTGAGAACTACGAGAAATCCGGCACACAGCAGTAAAGTAAACACCGGCCTAACCTAGATCTAGAGTTGGTTGTCCTAACACATCATCTAAAGTGTGTGAGAAAGGTCGTGTGGCTGGGATAAATCCTAAAGTGGGTTATTAGTTGAAGTTGTCTAAAAGTCTGGGTTTGTTAAGCCTTAGAAGGGGATTTAAATTAAAATTTAAATATTAATGAATTAAGAATTTTAATTAAACATATTTTAAAACTTAATTGATTACTACCTTTGTTTCACACCGAGGCTGTGAAGTTTATTTCACCTTCCTTGGGGCTAAGCTAATAGCCTCGTAGGCCTGGGTTACCCAGTAGCAATCGGGGTTGATTAAGTTATTTGAATTGGTTAGAATTAAAAAAGTGGATTAATACAAAAATGAGTTAGTTACTGACTTTTAAAGCTTTATTAATTTAAGTTTGTCATCAATTGATTCGTGGCGTTGTGCCACCAGGCTCGAGGAACCAGCCTCCTTAGGACACTTAACCCCGCAGCCCGAAGTAGTCCAGCCGATAAACCAAATTAATGTAGTTGGATTAGAGATTTTTAAAATGTTAAATAATTAAAAAATTAATCTATTTTAATATTTAACACCCCTTAGAATTCATTCGTGGCGTTGTGCCACCAGGCTCGAGGAACCAGCCTCCTTAGGACACTTAGCCCCGCAGCCCGGAGTAGTCCAGCCAATAAACTTCATCTTTAGGATGGTTGTTGTGTTTTAAAGGATTTTTTAAGTGTTTTAAGCATTAAGCTAATATTTTCTGAGTTTTAGAATGATTTTGGGTTTTAAGAATATTTTAGAATATTTTAATCATTTAATTAAGGGGTTGAAAATTGACTTTTTGATTAAGCCCAAATTCTGGAATGTTTGTATTTTATTAAAATACTAGACCTTACTACGATCAGTTAGAAGGTAAGTACGTTGAAATCGGATTTTTCTACATTTTATAACGAAGGTTTGAAGTTTTGAACTAGTTTTGACTTAAAATTGACCGATATGTTGACTTTTTGAAATATTACAGATTTCTGGAATTTAATATTTTTAATAAATATTAGAGCTTATTAGGAGTTGAATGCAAGTGAGTTTGGGTGATTTGGATTTTTCTAGAATTAGTTATGAATTATTGAAGTTTGGGTATTTTAATGAATTTTGGGAATTTCTTAATTAGAAAGCCTCTTTCGTGATTTTGCTTCAAACAAATTCCCAATCTCTTGAAAACACCTCCAAAGGTCAGAAATAACCTAAGGAGGGATCCCCAAGTTTTTGGGAGATTTTGGGATTTTTTAATTATTATTAATTAATTATCTTAATTAAATATTGATTTTCACTTAAAATTAAATTAGGGTTTAAATTGCTGTCAAATCAAGGGGCTTTCAATTATCATGGATTAAGGACTGGATTCTGGTCAGTTTGAGGGTTTATATGTAATTTTTGGATTTAAATTGGATTTATTACAATTTTTAGAAGTTTTAAAGGCTTAATTAAGGGTTTAGACTTAGGAAATTAATTAGTGGTCTTAATGATTTCAAAAATCAGTAAAATAAATTGTCTAAGGCTAAGAATGTCACTAAGTTTAAATGGTTCAAATTCCAAGTCAAAAGGATATCAATTCTAAGCACAATAAATTTTCTAAGTTTTCTACTCAAAGTTCCTAATTATTGTTCTTAATTGTGTCACTAGTTTTGAATAGGTTCAAATCAAAATTCCTCTAACCCTTTGAGTAAACATGGCATACATACACAAATAGAAAGCAAACAGGTCCTTAGATCTAGGAGAGCCTAGGCTAGGTGGTGTGTGCACCTTAAGCATGCAATTAACTAATTAACATAATTAAGACAAAATTAGTGAATAATCAAGAAATGATTATCCACTAATCATCCCCTTTATTTCTATTCAAACATGGTCATCCTACATTTAAGATCTCAAGTGACTTCTTAAACATTTAAAGATTTACATATATATAGTCTAAAAATAGGTTTTTAAAATATATATATATACAAATGGATATATGTATATATATATATATATATATATATATATATATATATATATATATATATATATATATATATATATATATATATTATAAAATAATTAAAAATATTATTAAAATACATTTTGATGAGTTGAAAGGACCACTGATCTCCAGGGAAGTTTGATAATAACAAAAGATTTTCCTTATAATTTTCAAAATATTTAATATTTAATTAAATATAAAAAAATATTAATATGCTCCAATAATTTTAAATACTATCAAAATCTACTCAAATAATATTGAAAATTTTTCTGGAGATCAGCCATGCACTCAAAGACATGCATGCCAAATTTCAGATAAAAATAATTTGTAAATAATTAATTAAAAATATAATACCCTTTTCTGTTTTTCTCAAATTACCAGTAAAATAACAGGCAAAAAGGTTTGATTTTATTTTTAAAATAAACTAGACGGAATTCTGAAGAGAATGATATATTATACTCATTTTTGGACCTTATATTCAATTTACTATGATTTTTTGAAGTTTCAGTAATTAAAACAAATTAAAAATACATTTTCCCTAATTAAACGGCGGCGGTCAGACACGCGGCACGCGCGGATTCGCGGGATCGAAACTGCATGACGGCGGGGACACGCGTCGGCCGCGGGCCTCTTCACGCGGTTTCCACTTAACCACGTTAGTGGCTCGTGGAAGCTATTGGATTAACCGCTGGTTCGATCTAACGGCTGAGATCGGATCCCGTGGTTTGATCTCAGCAGAAGAAGATCAAACGGCGGGGGTTTGATCCCGCTGTTTCGAATGGACAGCCTTGATCTCGCCGGTCGATCGATCGAATGCTAAACCGAATACACGGTCGAACCAAGGCGCGGAACGGCAAGATCTAGACCGTTGATCGCGTGATCAACGGCCTAGAAAACGTACATCTGCAGCGAACTGCGAATGACGCCCTAGAATCCGTATTTTGGTTCGTTCTCCCGATCGGGAGGACCAAATCACTTGAAATTTTAAACTTAGAGAGTAGGAATGAACAGAAATAATGGGGAAAGATTGGTTTCAGCCAAAGCCCTAAAAACATGAAGCTATTTAAATCTAACTAATGTGAACTAGATCTAAGGTTTTAAGGAATTATACCGTTAGATCTTTGAAATTTCTGGATGGATGAGCTTGTAGACTGTCCAAGTGTAGATTCCCAGCGCAAAATCGAGCTCGAACACGCCTGGATCGGCTGCTGCAAGCCTGGGACGGACTAGGTGGTGGACTCGCCGGAGAACTCGCCGCCGGTGACGTGCAACCACTTGGATTTTGTAGTGGGGAGGTAGAGAAGGCTCTGGAGATCCAAACCGAACTAAGAACTCGCTCTGGGAGGCTAGGGTTAGTGAGAGAAGGTGCTTTGATCGAATGCCTCAAAAGTCACCTTTTTCCCTATTCAAGCGGCCTGGGCTGGATTAGATGGCTGGGATCAACTCCTGGACTCTCCAGATGATGCCACCTGTCCCTGGGAAAGCTGGAAGGCTGCCGCAAGGGCTGGACATGCCTTATTCCCATTGGGTGGACTTGGGATGAGTGGAGGGGAGCATTGCCACTTATGGCTAAACCAGGGGTGGAGCTCGGTTAGGGAGCCTATTAGAGAGCTTTATCTCTCACTTAGGGCTAACCTAGATGCCTAGATTAGCGAGAAGGAGGCTCACGTGTGAGTTGGCCATGGGGCTCCTCCATGAAGCCTTTGTTGACCGAATTGACCAGTCAAAAGGTCAAGGGTGCTGAGGTGGCAATGGGAGATCAATGGCTATAGGTTGGAGAGGCTCCAAACCTAAACTCATACTCTTTGAGGTCAAATAGGAGGTTTGACTAATTCAAAGAGGTGCTTAAGGCTTTGTTGACTTGGTTTGACCAGTCAACAAAGTCAAAGTTGGTGATGTGGCATTTGGAGGGGTAAAAGGTCATTTAGGATAGTTTGGTTAAGAGTCAAAAGTCAAAAGTCAAGGGTAGGGAAAATAGGAGCCAATGTCACTAAGGATTGAGGGTTGACTTGGTCAACTCAAGTTGAGTCAAGTTGACCAAATGTCAAGTGACACTTGAGCCTCATCCAAGAATTGATTTGAATAGGTAATAGGGGTTGAAGAGCTCAGATGAGTCGATTTAACCCATTTAGACCCTCTAAGAGCTAATGGGTCAACCTAAGTTGACTGGGTCAACCAGGTTGACCCAATGGGTGAATCTGGGCTGGACAAATTTGAAAAGATATTTGGGGACCATTGAGGGTGGTTCCTAGATCTGGGGAGGTCAAATTGACCAAAATCCCTATTTGAGCCCCTGAGGGCCTGTTTGGTCAACCTGGGTTGACTTGGTCAACCAGGTTGACCCAGGGTCTGGGTTTGGGCTCAATAAGTTTGAAATGATATTTCAAGTCCAAAGGAAGTGGTTGGATGGCCTAGAGGGGTCATTTGGGTCAAAACACATGTTTGGACCCTTAAAGGGCCTCTTGGGTCAAACCAGTTGACTTGGTCAACCAAGTTGGCCCAAGGGTTGGAAATAGGTTCAAAAGATTTGAAATGACATTTGAAATTTGTTAAAGGTGGTTGCATTCAATTTGGAGCTCATTTGGTTTGAAATCCCTATTTGAGCCCCATAGGGGTATTTTGGTCAATTTTGACCTATTGATCAACTATGGTCAAAGATGGGTCTGGAAAATGCAGTTTACTGCTCAATGGGTTAAAATCAAAGGTCTGGAGGTCATTGGAGGGTTTGATGAGGATTCCAGGGTCAAGATCTCAAAGGGGTTAGGTTCAGTGGAATAGGCTGTAAATATTTGAAGGTTTTACAGCCTTTGGATTTTGATTCAGATTCTGGGGTTAGAGACCTCAGAATGAGCTCAAAGTTGGAGGGTAACCTCTAGAGACATGTCTTATCACTTTACAAGTGATAGACCTTGAATCAGAGACCATTTGACTGGGTTTTGAAATGTTTGAAAAATCTCTAAAAAGGGTCTTTAGGACAAGGCCTTGAGACTTAGGATTTGAGTCTGGATTTCATGATTCTGAAATGAATTTCAGGTTTGAATAATTAAAATTGAAATATCTAAACCATTTACAATCATGTTGTGATTGTTAATGGATGGATAGGGCCAAGGCTAGATTAAGGATAGGATCAAAGTCTAGGTTGAAATTTGGATTCTCAAGTGGGTTGAGTCAAAGTTTGGATATGTTTGAAATTTGAATTAATTTGGATTTGAATTGGATGGGGTTTGAGATTTAAATTGATCACAGGTAGGAATCAAATTGAAATTGGAGTGGATCAAATATAGGAATTGATTTGAGGTTGAGGTTGATCAAGGGTGGAGATTGATTTGAAGTTGGAGTGGTCCTAAGATCTAGAAGAATTCTAAGATCTAGGATTTAAGGGAATCCTAGGCTCTAGAGTAGGCTCTAAGGTCTTGGATCTAGAAGGATCCTAAGGTCTAGAGTGGATCCTAGGGTCTAGGATTAAATCTGGATTCTGGAAGGGTCTTAGTGACCTCATACAAAAATGAGGTCAACATTATTGTATGGATTAAATAAAGTTTGGGAGATGTTAAAAAAATCATTACATCCATTAAAGCACAAGAGTCTATATTAGTACATACGATGCTTTCTATATCATTAGCCTAAGACTAAAGAAATAGCTAGACATGTGTCTTCATTTTATTAATTGAAACAAAATATAAAAGAGAAGTAATAAGAAAATTTACACCCAGGAGGATCAAATGATCTTTTACACACTCCTTCATTCCCTAATCATAGAGTTACTTACATAAACATGCTAGATCTTCACAATGAGAGTTTCTTGCACTTCTCTAGCCACCCCAAGACTTTACTCTAAGGGGGAACTAAAGAAACGCATTATAATTACAAGAATTCACTCAAGTGACACAACTCTCCAAATAACATAACTAAAAAAAAATTAATAAATAGTGCAAGATTGAGTTCATGCATTATGTCGCTCGACAAGGTGGTGCCACGGTGATGAAAAATGAACTAGCACTTCGGCACTGCAAAGTCTGCACTGCTACGATGTTGGCTACTGTGGCACAATTACTAATTGAAATGGTGCATCTTTTTGCTAAATTAGCTTGGCTCCTTGAGTTGGTAAATGCTTCTTCATGGTATTCCAAAAGTTTGAATGTTGTAGTGCTCCAATGGGGGATCTGGCACTAAGGTATGGAAAGGCATGGCATTTTGATGCTTATTTTTAAAGACATCCAGTGTCATAGTGCTATTTTTTATGCTATGTTGTTAACTAAAAAATATCTGTGGTACTTTTAATCAGAGAAGACTGGCACTGCAATGTAGGAAATGGATACCTTGGGGTGGTTGAACTCAGTGCAACATACTTATAAAAGTTACAGTCATGGTACTACTTAACACTTGTAATTTTTTTCCATTTAAGTATCTTTCCTCCACAAAAACAACAATAAAAACATATTTTCACTAAAATTTAAATACAAAAAATACATTATTTAGATTTAATAGGGGCTAAGCAAAGCATTGTGGCACTTCATAAAGAATTATAATGAAAGAAGTTGTCCCATATAGTAGTGTTGAATAGAATGAGCCAGCACTATAGAAAAGATCAGTTTTGGCACCGCGACGCTACATAGAACAACACTAAAGCAATGTACGAGTAAGAATAGTGCTACGAAGCTTAAAAAAATAGTGATAATGCATTGCAACATATCAATCTTCTCATGGCATCGACACAATAGTGCCTGATTTAAATGTTATGATGCTTGGTAAGTAAGCACTGCGGCATTAGGCTTAAATTAGAACTTATATGAATTCTAGAAAAAAATAGATATATACTAATATTTGTCATAACCATAAAACATATAACACACACATTACATTTTTCATAATTACAAAACAAATAAATAAAAATATTAGAATTACGAAAAAAGCAAAAACTTTAACCATAAAAACTAAGTCTGAACATCAGTACAATTAGGTTGCCTCCCAAGTAGTGCTAAACTTATAGTTTTCAGCCAGACTTGCCTATATTTTTCATTTTGGCTGAGATGCAACACCATCATTTGTAAAGTTGTCCATAATAATATCCTTCCCTATTTCCTTAAGATTAATTTAAGTATTACTAGGAAATATTCCATAAGGTCTACTAATAAAAGAAATTGCATGCTATTATAATTAATTTTCCAAATTTTTAATCAAAGTAGCTTGACTTTACAATTGAGTACTCAATTGAATTACTACCTCTTCCAAAGGTGTCTTCCTATCTCTAAATTTATTATTTTGATTAAAAACTTCATAAAAAAGAAGGTCTAGGGTTTACTATGAAAGTTCGTTAGGCATCTTAAGCCATATAGAACTGGCCCAAGCTAACCAAGAGGAGGGGTGAATTGGTATTTTAAAAAATTATATTCACAAAGAAGTAAAATCACATAAACCAAAATCACACCACAAGAAAAATAAGTGCATAAATTAAAGTGCGGAAGAAAAAAATAAGAACACAGAAATTTATGGTGGTTCGGTCAACTCGACCTACGTCCACTCCCCGGAGGCGCCCTCCGAGTATTGCACTACAATCGTGACTCTCCTTTAGCCCCTACAGCTAGGTGGCGAAGCCTTTACAAAGAACCTCTTTTTGCCACCCCGGCAAGGCAGAGAACCTATCTACTTTTGCTTCCTGCTGAAGTTGGCAGAGAACCACGATTAGTTGCTGAATCCTTACCTCTACCAACCCATCCACGGATGAGAAACTCTAGATGAAGAAGAAGTAGAATGATCCTTGAAGCAACCCTTGTGAATCCCCTCACAAGCTCCCCCTCACAAGATCCTCTCTCTCTCTCTCTCTCTCTCTCTCTCTCTCTCTCTCTCTCTCTCTCTCTCTCTCTCTCTCTCTCTCTCTCTCTCTCTCTCTCTCTCTCTCTCTCTCTTTCTCTCTCTCTCTCTCTCTCTCTCCTCAAGGTCTTCTCAGGTCAAGGCAGCAGCAAAAGATTGTCAAAAATGTTGAACAAGAGCCCTTAAATAGAAGAGCTTCAAAGGAGCTCGTTAATTACAAGTTGCTGACAATATCGTCCAGGACGATATGGAAATCGTCCTGGTGGATCAGTACAAATCTCAGAAGATCAACCAGAGCATCGCTCTGAATACAAACTGGATGATTGAAAATTGGCTTGATCGTCCAGGACGATATCACGATCGTCCCGGCCGATCAGTTCAAATTAGAGGAAAATCATCCAAAGCATCTCCTTGAATTTGTGTTGGCCGATCCAAATAGTCTAGGAGTAACTAAGGTTTTTGAATAGATCATCCTGGCCGATCCTTAGATCATCCTGGACGATGTCATCATATCAATCATCCTTAATTACTTCCTTGATTTGTCTGATTAATTAAGGCATAATTGTGAATATCGTCCAGGCCGATCAAAGATTATCTTGGCCGATTTCCAAAAATACAGAATACCTTAATTGTTTATGGCGGCAATTTCCTTCGGTTTTGATCCTATCATCCTGGCCGATACACATATCATCCATGCCGATTGGCTATTGACGGCTGCCTTAATTAAGAACCCTTGATTAGATTTTCTATTTTAAACCCGATCGTCCAGGATGATGTAAATATCGTCCTGGCTGATTTGAGTAAAAATAGAAATTCTAAGTCACTCAAGTATGTGTGTGTAGGGTTACTTTGCATTAGTTACACCAAAGATTACAAATGACTCAAGAAGAAAAAATAAAATTACAGACTAACTCAACCCTAATCTACCCAATCCTGAGCTGGCTCCGTTTTTTTCATCTGATCTTTGATTCCTGAAAAGTCAGTAGTAAAGGATAGTCCAAGTCAAGTAAGAGTGTTTGCCAATCATGAAAACATGGTTCATAGACCTGAATTTGTAACAATCTCCCCCTTTTTGAGGATGGCAAAACACTACGAAAAAAATTAAAAAAAATAGCAGTGTGGTGCAAAGTGTGGTGCAAGAATAGCAGTGTGGTGCAAGACACATCCTAAAACTACTCCCCCTTTTGACATCTCAAAAAGGAGGGAACCAAGAAATATTTTTTTTTTTGTTTACCAAGGCATGAAGATGATGTAGTATTCCATGTGATTGATTTTAAAAACTTGTGAGTTAATGAGTTCACAACATCAATAATCCAAAGAACGGTAAAATATCCGATCATGATTACCCTTAGCTCAGATTTTCTCTTAGGATATAATCGTCTTTTGAAATCAATGACCTAACTCAAAAAATCAATTGGATATGAGGAACAAGAATCCATTCATCACTTGGTTTAAGAAAAAAATATCTTATAGAATAATGAATCAAAGTAAATTTATCACAACCTCAAAACAATCGAAATCAAGCCTTTGATACATGAAAACTTCTAAATTTTTAAAGGATTTGAAAAGAGAGAGGAGCTTGTTTTTTAGTGGGCTCATTTTATGCCTCTTGTCAATTGATTGGAGCTTGTGCACATCTTTTGCTTTTTGATATATAATTTTTCAATTTGGCGTTATTGCGCATCTTTTGTTGGCATCATTGGCCAATTTTTTTTTTTTTTTTTTGCAAGCTCCATTCTCTTTTACAACTCTTAAAAAGTGCTTAGTTGTGAGTGTATCTTCTAGATATTAGAGAATAAGGGCTCTCTCTCTAACATAAAGAAGAATTATCACAAGCAAAATCAATAATCAAAGACAAGAGTAACGAGGGATCTTGATGTGACAAAAGGACTTTAAATATTATAAATACAAGATAGATTTGCTTAAGCAAGCTTAAGAAAATATCTTAATTTCATACACAATTGTTAATTTGAAATATATTTTTGATTAGAAAAGAAAACTATGCCACTAAAATAGGTTAGAGAAAGAGACACAATCACAAAATATTTTTACCATCTAAGAGATCAATAGATGTAAAAACATTGACTACAAATTTTCAAAAGCAATGATAAGGCACATGATATCATTTCAGCAATGATTTTGAAAACTAAACTTTAAAAAGCACACAAAAGAAAGTAAAACACACCAAAAAACTAAGAGCAAAGCAAAAAAAAAAGAGCAAAAGAAAGAAAACAAGTTAAGAGAAAAAGAATAAAAGCAAAAGAAAGCAAATTAGAGATCAAGTTTTATGCATTTATGTCAATCACACCCAATCTGGTCCTTAAAAAACTGAAAGTGTTGAAGTCCAGTGGTTTAGTAAAGATGCCAGCCATTTGATTTTCAGTTGTCACATGGTGTAACTCAATATCTCCCTTAGTCACATGATCTCTAATGAAGTGATCAATAATGTCAATGTGCTTAGTCCTTGAATGTTGGATAGGATTCTTAGAGATGCATATGACACTAGTGTTGTCACAAAAGATTGAGATGGTGCCTACAGGTAATCCTAAATTCAATACCTGTTGTTTCAACCAAAGGACTTGGGCCACATAACTTCCAAGAGCAATGTACTCAGCTTCAGCAGTGTAAAGTGCGATAGAGTTTTGCTTCCTACTATACCATAAGACCAGAGATTGTCCTATGAATTGACAAGTTCTTGAAGTGTTTTTTCTATCCACCTTGCATCCTGCAAAATCAGAGTCAGAAAATCCAATAATCTCAAAAGAAGTGTTGTGTCTAGGGTACCAAATCCCTAAGCCTTGGGTCCCCAAAAAATATCTAAAAATTCTCTTAACTGCAGTCCAGTGGGACTCCTTAGGGTCAGCTTCAAATCAAGCACAAAGGAAAACATTAAAGATAATATCAGGTCGGCTCGCAGTCAAGTAAAGTAAAGATCCAATCATACCTCTATTTTTCTTCTGATCAACAGACTTACCACTTGGGTCCTTATCCAATGGAGCACTAGAAGTCATGGGAGAGTTAATTAGCTTAGCTTTATCCATCTCATACTTCTTCAAAAAGTCCTTTATGTATTTTGTTTGATTTAAAAAGGTTCCATCCTCCAAATGTTTTATGCTAAACCCCAAAAAATAGGACAACTCTCCCATCAAACTCATCTCAAATTCTCTAATCATTGTTTTAGAAAACTCATCATACAATTTCTTATTAGAAGATCCAAAGAGTATATCATCCACATAAATCTGAATAATGAGTAAATCATCTACAACTCTCCTAAGAAAAAGGGTGGTGTCTACGCTCCCCTTGATAAACTCCATCTCTAGTAAGAATGTGCTAAGCCTCTCATACCAAGCTCATGGTGCCTGTTTTAACCCATACAAAACCTTTTTTAATTTAAAAACATGATTTGGAAATTGGGAACTCTCAAAACCTGGGGGTTGTTCTATAAACACATCTTCTTTTATTTCCCCATTTAAAAAGACAATCTTGACATCCATTTGAAAAAGCTTAAATCCTTTATAAAAGACAAAGGCTAATAGCACTCTAATGGTTTCCATTCTAGCTACAGGGGAAAAAGTCTCCTCAAAGTCTATCCATTCAATTTGGTTATACCCCTTAGCCACCAATCTTGCTTTATTCCTAACCACCACTCCTTAATCATTCACCTTATTCTTAAAGACCCACTTTGTCCCAACTACACTTTGTCTCTTGTCTTTGATTATTAATTCTGCTTGTGGTAATTCTTCCTTATGTTAGAGAGAGAGCTCCTATTCTCTAATATCTAAGAAGATATACTCACAACTAAGGTTTTTTTAAGAGGTTATAAAAGAGAATGTAGCTTGCAAAAATAAAATAAATTTGGCCAATGATGCCAACAAAAGAAGCGTAAAGACGCCAAAATTGAAAATCTATAAAAAGATGCCCAAAGCGCCACTCAATTGACAAGAGGCATAAAATGAGCCCACTCAAAAGCAAGCTATTCTCTCTTTTTAAATCTTTTAGAACTTAGAAGTTTTGGTTCTCAAAAGATTGAATTCGATTGTTTTGTGATCGTGACAGATTTACTTTGATTCATTATTTTATAAAGATATTTTTTCTTAAACCAAGTGATGGATGGATTTTTTTTCTCATATCCAATTAATTCTTTGAGTTAGGTCATTGATTTCAAAAGACGATTCTACCCTAAAAAAATGTCTAAGCTAAGGGTAACCATGACCGGATATTCTACTATTCTATGGATTGTTGAGATTGTTAACTCATTAACCCACAAGTTTTTAAATCAATCACATGGAATACTACATCATTTTCATGCCTTGTTTAAAAAAAAAAATTAGTTTGCTATTTTTTTCTTCTTGCTTCTTCCTCCTCCTTTTTGATATGTCAAAAGGGGGAGAACTTTTTATGATGTCGATCTCAAAATTTTACTGCTAACTATCTTCATAGTGTTTTGTCATCATTAAAAAGGGGAAGATTGTTGCAAATCTATTTTCATGTCTTATGTTTTGATGATTGACAAACACTATTGATTCTCTTGGACTACCTGTTACTTCTAACTTTTTAGGAATCGAAGATCGGACGAATAAACGAAGCCAGTTCAAGATTGCGTAGGTTTAGGGTTGAGTCAGTCTGTACTGTGTTTTCTTCTCTTCTTGAGTCTATTTCTAATGTTCAAAGAGACTGATGCTAAGTAACCCTACACATACATACTTGAGAGACTTAAAATTTCTATTTTTACTCATATCTGCCAGGACGATATTTACATCGTGGACGATCTGACTTAAAATAGAAAATATAAACAAGGATTCTTAATTAAGGCAGCCGTCATTAACAGCTCGTCCTAGACGATACGTGTATCGGCTAGGACGATAAGCTCACAACAGAAAAAAATTTCTGCCATAGACAATTAAGGTATTATGTATTTTTTAATAATCGACCAGGATGACCTTTGATCGGCCTGGACAATATTCACAAATTATGCCTTAATTGATCAAGAAATCAAAGGAGTAATTAAGGATGATTAATACGATCATATCGTCTTGGACGATCGCAGGATCGGCCGGGACGATCTATTCAAAAACCTTAGTTACTTCTGGACGATAAATATCAGCCAGCTCGAATTCAGGGCGATGCTTTGGACAATTTTTCTCTGATTTGTACTGATCGGCCTAGACGATTGTGAGATCATCCTGGACGATCAAGCCAATTTTCAATCGTCCAGATTTGTATTCAGGGCGATTCTCTGGTCGATCTTCTTAGATTTGTACTGATCATCCAGGACGATGTCCATATCGGCCTGGACGATATTATTGACAACTTTCAATTTATGAGCTTCTTTTGCTACTGCCTTGACTTGAGAAGACCTTGAGGACAGAAAGAGAGAGAGGATCTTGTGAGGGGGAGCTTGTGAGGGGATTCACAGGGGTTGCCTCAAGGATCGCTCTGCTTCTTCTTCGTCTAGAGTTTCTCATCCGTGGAAGGGTCAGTAAAGGTAAGGATTCAGTATCTGATTATGGTTCTCTGCCAGCTTCAGGAGGAAGCAAAAGGAGATAGGTTCTCTGTCATGTCGTGGTGGCAAAAAGAAGGTTCTTTGTAAAGGCTTCTCCGCCTAACTGTGGGGACTAAAGGAGAGTCACGAGTGTAGTGCAATACTTGGAGGGTGCCTCCGAGGAGTGGACGTAGGTCTAGTTGACCAAACCTCTATAAATTTCTGTATTCTTATTTCTTGCTTCCGCACTTTAAATTTCCGCGCTTATTTTTCTTGTGGTGTGATTTTGGTTTATGAGATTTTTACTTCTTTGTGAAAAGAATTTTTAAAATACCAATTCACCCCCCCCCCCCCCTCTTTGTTAGCTTGGGCCAGTTCTATAGGGCTTAACATCCCTAATGAATTTTCATCCAAGACGATGTAAATATCGTCCTAGCCGATTTGAGTAAAAACAGAAATTCTAAGTCACTCAAGTGTGTGTGTGTGTGTGTGTAGGGTTACTTTGAATTAGTTACACCAAAGATTATAATTGACTCAAGAGGAAAAAATAAAATTACAGACTAACTCAACCCTATTCTACCCCATCTTGAGCTGGCTCCATTTTTTTCATCCGATCTTTGATTCCTGAAAAGTCTGTAGTAAAGGATAGTACAAGTTAAGTAAGAGTGTTTGTCAATCATCAAAACATGGTTCATAAACCTGAATTTGCAACATACTACAGGTTGTTGAGGATTATTTTAATTTTCCCCTTGATTTGATTGACATGAATTCCATTGATTATTACAACAACATTAGTATTAGACAAAATAAAATTAGAGTGTTTCCTCCAATCTGGATTATAAGTATTGGAATAGGGATTTTTTTATCTTCCAATCAAATTCACATTCTCAATCCCTTAAACATTATTATCTCCAAGAGAATCAGAATAAAGCTCTTTTAATTACATAGGGGATCCTGATCTTGAACTAACTCAAAAAATATCCAACTTTTATAGATATAGCAGCTACCTGAGCATTCAAAATAGATAAGGAATCTAACTCAAATACACTCCAACTAATCTCTTAGGATTCACCCTATCATAAGGTCACTAGAAGTTATTTGTAGACATTTTCTTAATTAATGCATATGCTTCATTAAATGGCTTAGATATTAAAAATATTCTAGTTATTGTATTAATTTTTAACCTATGGGATCCTAATAGTCCATTATAAAAGGTTTGAATACTCAAATAATCGGGTAAATCATGGTGAGGGCATTTTTTAAGCAATTCTTAAATTTATCTCAACTTTCATATATCAACCCTTTTTAATTTGGGCAAAAAGATGTGATGTCATTCATAAGCTTGGCTATTTTAGAAGGTGGAATATACTTAGCTAAGAATTTATGTGCCAACTCATTCCAAGTGGTTATGGAGTATAGGGATAAGGAATTCAACAACAACTTAGCTTTGTCAATTAGTGAAAATTGAAATAATCAAAATCAAATAGCATCATCACTAACACCATTATACTTGAATGTTGCATAGATATCTAAGAAGCTAACTAGGTGTAAGTTGAGATCATCAGTACGAGTTCCCCCAAACTATGAATTATGAACATTCTAAATTAGGGAGGGGATTTAAATCAAAGTTATTAGCCTAAATAGTAGGTCTATTTAATACTTTGGTGAACTCTATCTACTACAGAATTTGTATACTCCCTAAGATTTTAGGATGATACTAATCTTAAACTGGTTCAATAATACCTAAAGCTAAATACTTTTTTAGATTTTCTAATTTTTGTAAGGGTCCCCTATATTTTATGTTACATAAAAAGAGCTCCTTACTAAATCTACTACATATACAACAATAATGCTAGATTTATATTATAGAAAATAAACAACAAAAACAACTAAAGATTTTTCTTTCTTTTTAAAACTTAAAAAAAAAAAAAGATATAAGATACAAGTAGGATTAAATATACAACTAGTTCAACAATATAGCTTAACTTGCACTATGCACATTACTTCCCCGACAACAATGCCAAAAACTTGATTGAGTTCATACGAGTAAGTCTCCATGGATTTTGTTTAATATGTGAATTAAGTCTAAGCTCTATGATGAAATATGTTATGCTTAGATTTTCTTTTATATGTAAGACCCCTAAAATACACAAGTGCAAGTGTTGATCTCATGAGGAAGTATTTTGTTAACTTACAAGTAAACTAGTACTGACTATTATAGCTATAATATTTTATCTTAGAAATTGAAGATAAGGGTTGAGATTCTATTTGTATAGAGGATTACAAGAGAAAGGTAAGATACATGATAATAAAATGTTTTGTACTAATGAATGCAAATTACTAAAGTTTTATAATGAGACTCATTTGTTGATGTGGATCAGAGCATATGCATCTCTAGATCTCTACCAATCTTGTAGGGATGTAAAGGAAGATTTTGGCCCTCCTATAGTGATTGTTTCTCTATAGACCCTAGAAGTTTAAACATCCTATATCTAGGTACGCAAAGTAATAATAAAAAAAAAAGACATGCAAATATTTTATTCCAAAACACCTATATATTCCAATATTCCTTTATCAAGGTAATATATTACAATAGTTTTTAACTACAAACCTAGACACTATATGCATTAATTTAAGTTTGAGATATATTAAAAAATCTATTTCTCATTCAAAGCATATGAGTCTACAATAGTACTAACTTTGAAATCACATTATTAGTCAAAAACTAAGGAAATAGTCAATCCTAATATGTAGGGGTGTCAATTTTGGGTTACGGGTCGAGTTCGGGTCGAACCTGAAAATGACCCGACACTATTTGAGTTCGGGTCGACCCAACCCATTTTTGCAAATGGGTTGATTTTCTAGACCCAAACTAACCTGACCAGAGGACGCCGTGGATGCGACATGGCTTGGGTCACAACGCGGCGCAGAATTGCCGGATGCAGACACCGGACGTGGCGAGGAATTGTCGTGGACACTGGCGAGGTTATGATTGATATTGGATGCGACATGACATGGCCTCGGTAAGCGATGCAAACTGGCCTCCGGAAGCAACGTGATGTAACACAGCCAGGCAAGCGAGCAGGCGAGCGTCGGGCAGGTGGGGCAGATGGGTTTGTGTGTATTCCGGGTCATTTTGGGTTATACCTGGGTTTCTGGGTCAACCTGAACCTACCCAAATTTTCAAACAAGTTGATTTTCAAGACCTGAACTCGACCCGCTTCAGGTTCGGGTCAACCCAAACCTGAAATTTTTGAGTCGGGTTCGGGTCGAGTTTTTGGGTCGTGTCCAATATTGACAAGTCTACTAATATGTAAAGAAAGCAAACTAGATTTTATTACTTTCATGAATGAGAAAATACATGAGTTAAAGTTATTTTTAATGTCATCCATATACTATAAAAGTACTCTACACACTTATTTCTCCTCTAAATATCTAAATGATTACAAAGTCATAGGCTAATAATTCTTAAATGTAGTATTCTTCTCTCATTTAGCCTTCATTAGACTTTACTCTAAAGGGGCACTACAGCCTAGTCTGAAAAATGATAGAATTATAGATGAACAGACAAAACTCATAAAAACTTGGAATAAAAAATTATTTATACTTATATAGAAACGGACTCAAGAGCCATGGTGCTTGACATGGTGGCATCATGGCATTACGAGATGAACTAGCTCCTCAATGTTGTTGGCTTGCTCCGCTAAGGCACTGCATTGATATAAACCATCTATTGGCTAAATCGGTGAGTTTCTTTGCTAATTCAATGTAGCTCAATCTTTCATTAATCAATCCATTATGATGCTGAAAAAGTTGAGAGACGCAACACTTGAATGTGCAATTCGACACTGTGGAGTTACAATGCTTAATGCTCCGATGCTCAAATTCCCAAAACTTTGCTAATTTATGGGATATTATTATGCATTGTAGAGCTGACCTTGACTCTGCCTAGGTACTATAATTTCTTAATTTAGCACTAAGGCATTGTGTATGCTATGACACAAGTAGTTGGACTGCGGCGCTGGTTAAACATTTGTGAATTTTCTCACTTTTTTCTTGGGCATTTCTTACACAACAAGAATTAAAATAACATTATTACTAATATTTATTTATTTATTTGAATAATTATATATTACATTGAAACTAAAGAGAATTATAAATGATCTAGGTGATAGAAACTCAATCACAATCCTCCCCAACCAACTCTAAAATTGATGGGTGAAGATTATTAAGAAAAGAAACGTCCCAATGGAAATTCTCAAAATAGCTAAAGAGGCGCAATAATCAGCCAACTTATTACAATGCCTAGAAAAAAAAAACAAAAAATCACTTGGTTGAACTCCCTAAGAATGGATAAGTCATCCTTTAAGTTCTCTAATTCTTGACAATTAATTTTCTTTATTGAAATATGAAACATTTTCATAATGTTCATATTATCTCCATTAATGATCATGCCTTGAATATCATTAATCCATCCTTGAAATACATCATTACTTGCAATAACTATTAGCATATCCAACTGTGCAATATCCCAATGTAATATTTTTTTTCCCAAAAGCCTTAAAAAATATGCCTTTGTTATCCCTTATGACACCTCCTATTTCTACTTGATTTGAATTGAAAAGTGCTACATCTACATTAATTTGAATTGAAAGTTTCTACATCTTAAGCATTCCCTAGCAGCTATAGACTTTCCACAATACATCACTGATTTATTATTGTTAATTATTTAGCCTGCCCATAAATTGTATTCAATAATAGTCCTTTTAGTCCTCTTCTCTGAATTGGACAAAGCTTCAGCAAAAATTAACACATCATCTGAATATTAGAGATGGAAAATATATTTAGTCTTGGGTGTTATTTTTAATACTCATTCCCACCTCTTTGATGAAAAGCCTTAGATAGCAATTTAGAGCATATTATAAACATATAAGGCAACAAACGTCAACTCTGCATGAATCCACTTTTTGCTTATATCTAATCATTTCTTCTTCCATTTATTAGAATTTAAAATCTTGCATTGATCACATTGGATAATCCAATTGAAGAATTTGAGAGGCATACCCAAACATTTTAAAAATTAGGATAAAGTTGACCATCCCATACTATCATATGCTTGCTCTACATCTAGTGTTAAAGCATCAATCCCTTTTTGGAAGCAGAAAAACTAAATTTGCAAAATATCTATTGAGCTAAAAAATAGTGATTAGTCATAGATCATCCAAGTATAAATGCAATCCACTCTTTTGATATAAGCTTTTGATTGCAAATCTTCAACCAATCGAGAACCATTATTTCATCCACTTTATATAAAGTATGACACTCGCTAATAGGTATGAATTTATAAGTCTCAATAGCATTTTAGACCTCGAAAATAAGCACTATCATGGTTACCTTCCAAACTGAATGCATAACTCCTATTTTTAATAACCATTGTAAAGCCTTCCAATGATCTTCTTTAACAAATTCTGGATAAGGCTTTGATAAAAGAATGAGTTATCCCATCTACACCCAGAGATTTGTTAGCACCCAAACACCTCATAGCTTCTCATAACTCTTCCTTAGAAAAGGCAGCATCCAACATAGTTTTCATCGTCTCATCCCCTTGATGCTCCATTTTGTACTTTGACAAACCATATAAAGAACAACATCTTTTCTCCACTTGCTCTAGAAAAACCTATAGAAATTTGATTCAATTTCTATAGGTTGTTCAACCAACACCCTATATACATTCTTGACTTAAAAGATCTGGTTATCATTTCTCCAAGCTAATGCAAAAGCATAAAAAAACTAGTGTTAGCATCACCTTCTTCCAACCACCTAGCTTTATCCCTTTGCCTCCAATAAGTAGCCAGCCATGTCAATGTTACATTCAACTCCTGAACATTCCCTCATAATTGAAGCAATTTCTCCATACCAAGGTCTCCACCCAAGCATTCATCATGTAGCTGCAAAATTTGCTTTTGAAGCATTTCTTTTAAACTCGTTAACTCTTTGAGCTTATTCTTACTCCAAAAATAAAGAGCACAAAGAAATATTTTTTAAATTTCTTTTGAATAATCTTAGCAGCATCTCCAAAATCATGCTTCCTCCAAGCCTTATGAAAAATGCCCTATGAAGCTAGATAAGAAGTCCAAATGTTCTCAAAACGAATAGATTTATTTTAAGGAAAAATAGAATTATTCATTTTTAATACAATTGTACATTGATCAAAAGACACCTTGGCTAAATGCCTAACCACATAATATATAACACACTTGAGAGCTTCATAATTCAGTAAACACCTTTCCAACTTCTCCCAAATTCTAGATGATACTTCCTTGTTGTCACAACAAGTCAACCAAGGTCCAATAGTCCCCACATCATGAAATTCATTTTATCCATGAATCTCTCATTTTCTGAGGCCCTCAAGATGTTATAAAACTTTTCCCACCTCTTTTCTTCTCTTTAAAGATTATACAATTGAAATCTTTGCTTGTAATTCTTGGAAGATCTTTAATAGTAATAGATTCCATTTTATCCCACAAGCCACTTCTAAGATGAATATCCTTATTCCAATATACAATAGAGATCAACCATTCACCATACTTTGGAGTCTTCAATATGTCAATCACACATTGACTAGAAGCATCAATGAAAGTGAATGAAGTTACCTCCCTTTTCAATAGCACTAAAATACTACCTAAAGCTCTATTAGCAAGATGGCAATGAAACTCCCATCTATCTCCAATTATCCTATTGATCTCAACCTTTTCAACTGAAGATAACTTTGTCTCCATTATCCCAATAAAGAAAATATCATTTGCCTTCATAAATTCCCTCAAGTAAAGGGCAACCTCCTTTTTCCTGGCTCCACTACAATTATAGAAGTCAATTGAAGACATTAATAGTATAAAGGGGACATGTCTTCGCCTAAGAACTTGTACCCACTTTCACTTTTCTTTTTCTAGGATTTTCTTTCATAGGACCCAACATTTTTAATTCTCTATTGAGCCTTGTTCTTATGCTTACTAATTTTCCTCCTCCCAAACAATTATAAGAAATCTTGGATGACTCCTTAACATCTACCTTCTTCTGAAATTTCTAAATTCACATAAGACTTGCCTTTCCCCTTCAAAGTTTTATCATAAAAAGAAGGTTGCTTATCAATTTTATTTGAAATAGAACTCTCCTCCACAATGCTATCTTGCATAAAAAGAGAAAACGAGTTTTTAAGAATAGGAAAATTATTAATGTTACCTCCAACCTCTTTCCATACATTTCTAGCTTCTACCTTGACGAGATATTTCTTTAGAAGAATGACATTAACATCAAGATTTCTCTGTGCATGAGGATGCTAATATTATGTGGGAAAAATTGGCTAGAGATATTAAGAATATTGCAAAAGATGTACTTGGAGTATCAAAGGGAAAAGCTCCTAATAGTAAAAATAGTTGCTGGTTGAATCCTAATGTGCAAGAAAAAAATAAAAATAAGAAGCTTTGTTATAAAAATTGGTTTAATTTTAAAAATTCTGAAAATTGGGAAATATATAAAGTGGCTCGTAAGGATGCTAAGAAAGCAATATGCGATGCAAAGGCATTGGCTTTTAGTGATTTATATAATAGATTAGATACTAAAGAGGGAGAAAGATATATGTATAAGTTAGCCAAACAAAGAGATAGGAGTAGTAAGGATTTAGTTCAATTGAAGTGTATTAAAGATGAAGATCAAAAAATACTTTTCTTAGAAGATGATATTTAGCAAAGATGGATGAGATATTTTGCTAAACTTTTTAATGAAGATTGTGAAAATAAGATTGACTATAGTGACCTTAGCACCCTAAATGAAAATAAAGATTTATATTTTTATCGGCGTATTAGTAAAACTGAAGTTAGAGAGGCTTTAAAGAAAATGAAGGGTGGAAAAGCTGTTGGACCTGTGATATTCCAATAAAGGTGTGGAAATGCTTAGGAGATGAACGAATTTCATGTCTTACTAAACTTTTTAATACTATTTTGAAGACTAAGAAGATGCCAGATGAGTGGAGAATGAGTGTGCTAATTCCTATTTTTAAGAATAAAGGTGATGCACAAGATTGTGCGAATTATAGAGGTATTAAGTTAATGTGTCATACTTTAAAACTATGGGAGCGAGTTATGGAGCATAGGTTGCGGTGTGATACTAATGTTTCTCAAAATCAATTTGGATTCATGCCGGGTAGGTCGACTATGGAAGCCATACATTTATTAAGAGGTTTGATGGAGAAATATAGAGAAAATAAGGAGGATCTATATATGATATTTATTGATTTAGAAAAAGCATATGATAAAGTTCCAAGAGAAGTGCTATGGAGAGTTCTTGAAAAAAAAAAAGGAGTCAATAATGCTTATATTCAAATCATTAAAGATATGTAAGCAGGAGTTATTACTTGTGTTCAAACACAAGGTGGATTGACCAAGTATTTCCCTATTTCGGTTGGGTTACATCAAGGATCAGCCTTAAGCCCATATCTTTTTGTTTTAGTCATGGATGTTCTCACTAGACATTTGCAAGAGGATGTACCTTGGTGTATGCTTTTTACTGATGATATTCTTCTTGTTGATAAGACTAGAGAGGGAGTTGAAGGTAAACTTGAATTATGGAGGTCAACCTTAGAGTCTAAAGGTTTTCGCTTGAGTAGATTTAAAATGGAATATATGGAGTGTAATTTTAGTAGTAATAGACCTAGTGAGGGGATTGTGACTTTGGGCGAACAAGTCATTAATAAGAGTACACGTTTTAGATATCTTGGATCTATTTTTCAGAGTGATGGTGAAATAGATGGGGTTATTATCAACAGAATTCAAGTTGGATGGTTGAAGTGGAGGAATGCATCGGGCTTGTTATGTGATAGAAATGTACCCCTCAAACTTAAGGGAAAATTCTATAAGATGGTAGTGAGGCCTACAATGCTTTATGGTGCCGAATGTTGGCCTTTAAAAGAGAGGCATAATACTAAGTTAAGTGTGGCAGAGATGAGGATGCTCAGGTGGATGAGTGGCTTTACCCTTAGAGATAGAATACGAAATGAGCATATACGTGAAAAGGTTGGAGTAGCTCCAGTAGAAGATAAGATTAGAGAAAGTCGCCTTAGATTGTTTGGTCACATAAAACTGCGGCCTTGCGATGACCCGGTTAGGAGAGTAGAGGTATTAGATTTGACTTATGTTAAGAAAGGTAGGGGTAGACCTAAAAAGACTTGGTTAGAAAATATTAGGAATGACCTTTCTTTATTAGATTTAAACGAGAATTTGACTTTTAATAGGACACAATGGAGAAAAAGGATTCATGTAGTCGACCCCACGTAGTGGGATAAAGGCTTGATATTGTTGTTGTTGTTGTAATGACATTAACATCAAGAAGGTTTACTTTGATTGGAGCAGCCTCCACTTCATTATTATGAGCAACATAATCCTTTTCTAAAATTATCCACTTGGGATCATCCATATCTTTAACATAAACATCAACTTTCCCTTTGACATGAATAGCTGTAGCACTAGCATGAGCAGTAGCTAACTTAACAGCTTCTGGTTTTTTAACATAATCTTTCTTAGCTACACCTCCGAATTTCCCTCCAACTGGCTTTTTTAAACTTATTCCTACCATATTTGACATGAATCTAAGGCCCATAAGAACTTGAATCATTTTGGCCCTTTGGCATCCCCCTTTCAACCTTATTAATATTAGACTTCTCAGTAACATTCTTCTAACCCACGTTAGGAAAATTTAATAAGTTCTTGTCACCTACTTGAATCAACTCATTGCAGTTCATTTGTTTGTGTCCAATTCTGACATAGTTGAAAAAATTGAAAATTTTCTCATATTCCACTTTTTGAAAGAATCTTCTATGTGAACCTTCTACCCTTACCATGGTTGGCAAAAGGCATTTAAGATTAAGCTGAATAAAGACTCTAGCAAATCTCTCCTTCCCCAATTAAACACTTGTGCATTAATAAGCATAAACAACCCAATCCTTGAGGCTATTCAAATTATATTCATTTAATCCCAAAATTGCAGAGGGAGATGATGATGCAACTGAATCCATATAGGAGAGGACAACCCTTTCATAGTCAATGGAGAAAATTGGAGACCATTTATCCTTTACTATAATGTGAGCACAAACAAACTATGGTCCACCACTTAACACAATCTCCGTTGCTTCAATTGATTGAAATGAACATAAAATCCAATCTATACTTAAAGTTGTTAGCTGGAACGACCCACAATGACCCCATTACCTCTTTAATTCATTATTTATGACAGGGAAAGAAATATTCTTACCAAAGACTTTAATAACATGAGCATTATCTAATTTCTTAATATTTGCCTACTCATTCTCAAAGTGAAGCTTGATAGTAACTCCATCTTCAAAAAACTCTGTAAGAGATTTAGGGTTAATTACCTTATGATGATAGAGTGTCTTCCAGGCATTGCTCTAGGAAACATTTTGAAGAATCTCCTTCTATGTTTGGGACTTCTTGTTACCTACACCGACCATTCTGATGCATTCAAAATCTTTAACATCAACTTGGCTAACCCTATGAATGTGATTTTTTTACATTTAGTTATATATCCTCCGAATCTTGATTAGCTTCCCCAACAATTCCATGACATGGAATTACACCTTCAGGTTTCCCTCTCTGAACCCCACCACTCTCAAATATTGCAGAGAGAAACCTACCATCTTCTTTAAGAACTAAACCACCGCCTCCGAGCTTAATAACTTGTTATCATTGAAGGCAAGATATGAGGATGATGAAGACTAATTGTCATTAGAAACATTAACCTCATCCATCAAGATAACCTTCAGAACATCATCATGGATATCCTCCTTAGATTAACCAACTTTGTAAGAAATCACATGCTTTCCTTTACTAGAGCAAGACACATCCTTGGAATGAAATGGAGCACCAGTCAAGTTAAAATCTTTGATAATCAAAGCTCCACCACAATAACCGCTCCCGACACTTCCTTGTAGACCTCTTCCACCATCAATAAGAGATATCCCCTTAGAACCCTCCACACCACCCTTGACACTGAAAGAGCCGGCAAGAGTGGTAAGCACGCCAACCCAAAAAGGCCGTCGATCTATCCCCCCCCCATGCCGCTCCATAATGGCATTCCCACTAAAAACCTACAATAACCAAATTCAAATTAACACAACCCTTTTTCTCTTCTTAGAGATTATCTCTCTAACCCTCACCGTTTCCATTTCACTTCACATTTTTAAAAATTGTGCTAAGTTCTAAAAGAAAATTTGATATTTAGGATAATAAAATACTACCAAATTTACAAAATTTACACGAAACACTACTATTTGAGATGGTACTAAACTACCAGTGACTTCCTAGAAAGGAAGTTCATTGTCTTCATCTCCTCCTCATTCAATGCTAGGATTATCGCCTTGCTATTTGGGAAAAGCAATTGGATAGTTGGCATAAACCATTTAATCGAGCAATAAACAAACACAAATTTTTCCTTTCAAACCCACACCTTGTTGGCTAGGCTACTCATTATCATCATCGTCGAGGAGAATTTAATGCACCAATCCTTAAATGCCTTATTGTAAAGACATAACAAAATAGGGTCATCATCCATGCCATCTTATGCTCTCATAAGAATTTAAAAAATAATATAATGTTCACCATAAAGTTGGTTGGAATCTGGTGGGGGACAATTCCATAATAATTCAACACTTTTGTGAACTCGCGATAAAAAGGTAGTCGTAAGCTAGGATAAAAGTGGTCTCATGGGATGTAAATCTCTTCTTCATAAAATGCGTTCAGGTGCTCATCCTTTAAAGGAATTCTCACCTCATTCTGATATTCTAGAAGTAATATGCCATAAATATATGGTGAATAATTTTGTGGGTAACTATAAGGACTGTAAGTTGACAATGTCTGTGAAAGTCACTCTGCATTTATGAAGAGTTTCCATGTGATCACTAAGCATTCTCATTCTAAAAAATGGAAGATCAAGAGAGTTTCATTAAAAAACTAGCACCCATATAGGCCCAACCAAAGATGCTTTACATAAAGAAGAGAATGCATGAATATCAAGGCTCTAATCACATCAATATTAAATACTTTGATTTCACTCTTCTATTTCATCATTACCTTAAGATTAAACTACTTTCTTCTTATTTATACTAACAAGTAGCCGTAGATTAATAAGTAAATACAACATGCATGAGTAACACACCACATACCTTGCTACAGAACCTAGCACATTAAGAATACATCAAATCATATAAAGTCACCACTCAACAAAAGAATATCTAACTCTTCATTCAAGGGTAAGAAGCTATCTATATACACTATAGAAAAATTTAAAAAAATGAAATTGTTCTATTTTTTCTTCTCATCACTAAATCATATACAAATACTTTCCATTGTTATAAAATCCTGACATTAGAAGTACAACACAAACCAAAATAAATAAAACACTCATCTAAACCATTTCTTAAGGTTTTTTTTTTTACTTAAATGCCATAGTATAAATACATTAAAATAAAAGAAAAGTCATGCAAAGTTGCCCACATAAATAAAAGTCCTACAAATAGGGTCTTTTGCAGCCTTTGGTGATTGTTGCCCTAACTCTAATAAGTAACCTAGGACGGATCTCCCTCCTTTAATGAACAAACTCGCCTTCAGTAGGCTATGAAATGCCATCATCTTAGATTTAAAAGTTGTTACATCTTTTATGAGTTGTCTATCTATCTTTGAAGTGGCATCTCTTTATAAGTTCCTCCTTCCCCAACTACTCATGCAAGCTCAAAAATTTCACCACCATGTTGTTTGCCTTTGCAGGCATCTCCAACATGGTTAGCCCTTAGGCTGGGATGCCATCACTAAAGAAGTCCATCAATAGTTAAAATATTGGCTTCCCTAGTGTCACCGTCTATTGAGGAGCTCAAGACTCCTACATGGGATGTGTCCATCTTGATTGGTATCAACCTTACCAACTTACTCGCTCTTTGTTGTTGGCACTACATAATTGAGTGTTACTTGTAGGAGGCACTCTTGTGGTCAATAGTGTCACCATCTAGATGATGGAAACATCTTTACTTAAATTTTTTTTAAAAATTACTAAGATTTTATCATGTAGAATCTTCATCCTCAAATACAAGCTGAGTTGCTCTATAGGTGTTTCCTCCATTGGATCACTAAGGTAACTATTGTATCAATCTCATGTTTAATGATACATCCTTATAGTTAGAAGATAGTGCTACTCTTCTAGGGCTTGCTATATCACCATCAGTAGCTTTAGAGGGATAAACAATTTCGATTAGTAAGAGTAGGGCCACCTTTGCCAAACTTAGTTCTACTTTTAATATTTTCATAGGGGAAGGGTAATTGGTCAAGTGGATCCCTATATTGTCCGAGAGACAATAATAATCTCTTATCTTTCTTACCTAGGGGTACTCACCCTCTTATCCACCTTGTTGCACTTTACCAGGCAAATAATTATCTATTATAATAGTTTCATCTTAAACATAGCTAACTTAGTAAAATCCATTTTACTACATTCATAAGGCTCCTAGTAAAATGGTAATGATTTGCAATGAATAGGTAATCAACTCTTATAAGAAGCAGTCCCATGATAAAGCTCTTTGCTTATCATGAAATATCTACATAACAACCAATGATAGGACCAATTAAATGCTCTATCACTATAATTATGAAGTATCTACATAACAACCAAGGTTATAGTAAAATAAGACAACAACTTTGAATTTACTTTCCTGTAATTATTTGGTAGCCCAATTAAATGCTCACAATTAATTCACTTAGTAGTTTATTTTTTGAGGGGACATTTGAGCGAATTAAGGCATACTCACACACATCACATATGAAAGCTTTGAACCCAATAAATTTTAGCTTGTATCAAAAGCTCTCAGCTAATATATGAAGATGAGATTGGGGAATTAAATGTATGCAACCATATACCTTGTCACGTATTCAACTAGGTTTGAAAAAAGTTCAAATATGATTAGAACTTTATTTGAACCTTGTACGAACTTGTTTCTAACAAGTTTGAATTTGAATCATTTCAAATCAAATCAAATAGAAACTACTTACAATGGACTTTATATAAAGTTATATTCTTTCAAAAAAATTAAAAATTGGGCATATTTTTATAATTCTTACATTAAGGGCATATAAAGTTATATTTCTCTGTCTTAATTAATTATTAAATAATAATGTATAAAATTAATTAAATATAATACTATTTTTATCAAATTAATTTAAAAATAATATTAATTTAATTAACATAATAAATTTGATTTAATTAATAATAGTTTCTAAAATTAATTCATAAAATTTCCAATGATAAACTTCCCACCTACAACAAAAGCAATATCCCAAACGCTACTTCTTCCCCCTTTCCACTTCTACCCGAAGTGAAGAAGTTGCAACGGTAACACATTGGCATAAGCAATGATAGGACCACGCCGTGTGAAGGGAAAGATGACTTTGTGAGACGTATCAATTTAAGTTAAATCCCCCATTGCACATATTCAGTAAATACATGATTTAAGGTGAAATTGGGAATAAACGGGGTTTTAAGTTTTTGTAGGATTTAAAATTGTAATTTTTACTTTTTGGTAGAATTGAAGCTAATTCCTGCTTAAATCCTACTCAAATCTTGGAAACATCGTGGCTATTTGACAAGAAGCAGGATTTCACATTCGTAGGATTTTGAAAATCCGATAAATTCGGATTTAGCAAATCCTACTAAAGTAAAATCCTGAAAATTGTTTGGCAAAATAAGTGTTAAATCCCCTAAAGTTATTTGACAATGTAATATAAGATTTAAGGTAGTTAGTTCATTAAAATTTTCAATTTAATTTATATTTTTAATACAAGTTACTTCATTTTAATTTAAATTATCATCACATTTATAAATAATCTAATTATAAGCTAATTTAATTATTAAATAATTTAACTGATAATATAATTATTATTTAGAATATTAATTATCTAACTTAAGTAATAGTATAACTTAGAGATAATAACTAATTATCTGATTGCTATTATAAATATTAATAACTTAATTAATTATATAACTACTATTATTATTTTATTTTAATATCTAATTATTTTTTAGAATATTAACTATCGAATTAATTATTTAATTATAATTCACATTGTTAATTATCTAATTAGTTATTTATATTTTAATTCTTATTAATTAAATTTCATAGATTAATTCCCATACTAATTACAGTCTTCCTCTCTTTTCATAAGAAATTTCTATGGGCTGTTTGACAACAAGTGGGATTTAGTAAATCTTGTAAATCCGGATTTAGTAAATCTAAATTGTGTTAAATCCTGAAAATTGTTTGGTATGCCAAATGTTAAATCATGTTAAATCTTAATAAACTGTTTGATAATATATTTCAGGATTTATGACATTTAGGGATTTAAATGTGAAGAAGATAATTATAGATTAAAAAATAAATTTATAATTAAAAATAAAAATAATGTGTTTTGAATTTAATAACATGTTAACTATAAATTACTAGTTAATTATTATATTTACTATTAATTATATATTTAATAATATAAATTTTAAGTTATACTAATTAAGATAATTATATTAATATTTAATTACTAATTATGCAATTAATTTAAATTAGATAATTAATTTATGCACTAATTAATTAATTTATGCACAAAGATCGTTTGGCTGGATTTAGCCTAAATCCGATTTAAATCCTACGATAAATCCGATACCCAACAGCCCCTTAGCTTTCCTCTTTTCTATTTCTTTCTGCGTAGCTGTTCGACTTTGCCTCCTTCGCGTTAGATAGGGTTTCGCCTCCTTCGACAACCTTCCTTCCAGTTCGCCGTTCTTCCTGTTGGATCGGAAGTAGCGACGGGAGCTCGCTCGCTGTAAAGGTAGCTATCTTTCTCCTTTTTTGCCCGCTTCTTCAGCGAAATCCCGTAAAACCAACGAACTCCAGGATTTAGTAAATCTGGGATTTATAGCAAAAAGAGGGAAACAAGGATTTATCCCGCCGAGAGATCTACCGGCTGCTTAAATCTTGTTTGGCATGATTTAGCATAAATCCTTCTCAAATCCTGCATAAATACTGTTGCCAAACTGATGTAGACACACAAGAAGAAACAGACGCAATGGATAGAACTTAAAACAAACTTTATTAAAATAAAAGCAAATAACTAAAACTTGACAAACACAACAAGAAATACTAAGAGATTTTAAAGAAATAAAAAAAAAGACGCTATCCTCAGACAAACGTCAGAGCGGGTTCCTCACATGCATCGAATTTGTAGGTTAAATAAGTAAAGTGCATAGAACTAGCAAACTGATGGTCCACCACTGCAAGATTGTCCAATTTCTTCAATAGATGCTTCAAATCAACTCTGATACGACACCCTAAAGTTGCTTTACTTTGAGAAGAAGGATACAGATGGAGTGACACTTGCGGAGAGACGAAGAGATTAGAAGCCCGAGAAGAAACGGTGGAAAGAGCCCGCAGGATTTCCGGAGGGGATGAGAAAAGAAGGGTGGAAAGAGCTCGCAGGATTTCCGAATAAACCTGCAGATTAATAGCAAATATGTTCACAAATATCAACTCCCTTTTCTTCACAATATCTTCTCATATTTATAGGCAAGAGAGAGGAATGCCAAGAGCCACATGTCTTTAATTTCCATTAGAACCAAAGCATAATAAGCATAGAAATCTTCCCCCAATGCTCACGGATAAACACCCAAACCAGGAACCAAGGCGACAGCCACGGGAGACGAGGGAACCGCACGGACCGAGAGCCACGGCTACAGGAAACGAGGGACGGTCATGGAATAAGAAGCCAGCCGTGAGATCCCAAGAGGTAAAGCACAAAAATCATTAACTTTCCAATGAATTCAAAGCATAGAATTCAGCCCCCAATCAATACAAGCCACGTATTCCTAAGAGACAAGAAGAAAGGGGAAGGGACAAGGCCACTCCAAAAGTTAGCTTCATAATGAGGTACCTTTTGAGAATTAAAGAGCTACTAAACTTTAGCTCAACCAACTTAGAGAATCAGCTCAAAATCGAATGCTCCAAAACAGCCAACCCGTGAACCACCAGCAGCTAGGGACCAATCAAGCCAGCAAACCAAAGGCCTACCAAGCCATATGCATTACCTACCATGTTCATTGGATGTTTTCCCATCATTGGATAGCTAAAAAAAAGAAAAGAAAACAAAATATACTATTGTTCAAATAAAATAAAAAATACAGAATTTCTTGATAGCATCACAAACTACCCCGTAAAGTTTGATCAAAACACTACGCTTTATCTTATCATTAAATGAGTGTTTATTTGATCAAAATTACAACAATAAGTTTTCTTGCAGATTTGAAAAAAGGCATATTTACTTATTCTTTTACCATATAATTTTCATCTCTGAACTATCTTAGAAGAGTTTTCTAATAGAAGGGATTGTTCTTTTATTAAGTATAATCATTATAATACAAGCAGAGGAAGCTGCTAGATGAAGCTACGGAAAAGCTACAAGTATAGAAAACTTTGGGTATTCCTTTTTTATATTTATCTAATTAAACATTTGATGTGCAAAATGTTGGTAGTTTGTTCAGTTTTAAGCCAAAATTTTTATCATGTTGGGTTCCTTTTTCCTTCTACGATAAAGCTCTAAAATGTATTATGTTATTATTTTACTAACCCAGGAAAAGGTCTCAACCCTGTTTTTTCTTCAAAAAAGAGGATTGGAAAACGTTATTGGTTTTAGTGAAATTCATGGTGTTAGGCTTTAATAGGATTTCCCTTGGTTCTTATCTATTGATTTTAATGTCTCTTTTTATTTTGATGAAGGAACTTCTTATAACTTTAAACTTTCTTTTCAGCTTTATTTATGATCCTGTTTTTAAATTTAATTCCTATACAACAACAACATTAAACCTTTATCCTACTACGTGGGGTCTGTTAAATGAATTCTTTTTCTCCATTGTGTCCTATTAAGAGTCAAATTCTCATTTAAATCTAATAAACAAAGGTTATTTCTAATATTTTCTAACCAAGTCTTTTTTGGTCTACCATTACATTTTTTAACATAGGCCAAATTTAATACATCTACTATTCTAATTGGGTTATCAGAAGGCCGCTGTTTTACATGACCAAACCATCTAAGGTGACTCTCTCTAATCTTATGTCACTAGAGCTACTCCAATCTTTTCATGGATATGCTCGTTTTGTATCCTATCTCTAAGAGTAAATCCACTAATCCACGTGAGCATCCTCATCTAAGTAACACTTAACTTAATATAATGCTTCTCTTTTAATGGTTAACATTTTGGTCCATAAAGCATTGCAGTTCTCACCACCATTGTATAAAATTTTCTCTTAAGTTTGATTGGTACTTTCCTATCATACATCAAATCTGAAACATTCCTCCACTTCAACCATCTAACTTGAATTCTACTAATAATATCATCATCTATTTCACCATTACTTTGAACACTAGACCTAAAATATATAAAACTAGTACACTTATTAATGACTTGATCGCTCAAAGTCACAAACCTCTCACTAAATCTATTACTACTAAAATTACACTCAATGTATTCAAATTTAGATCTACTCAAATGAAAACCTTTAGACTCTAAGTTTGACCTCCATAATTCGAGTTTGCATCCCTCTATAGTCTTATCATCAAGAAAAATATCATCAACAAAAAGCATACACCAATGTACATCCTCTTGCAAATGTCTAGTGAGAACATCCATGACTAAAGTAAAAAGATAAGGGTGTAAGGATGATCTTTGATGTAATCCAACTGAAATAGAAACATAATGGGTCAAATCACCTTGTGTTTGAACACAAGTAATAGCTCTTGCATGTATATCCCTAATGACTTGAATACAAGTATTATTAACCCCTTTCTTTTCTATAAATCTCCATATCACTTCTCTTGAAACTTTATCATATGCTTTCTCTAAATCAATAAATATCATATGTAGATCCTCCTTATTTTCTCTAAACTTCTCCATCAACCTTCTCAATAAATGAATAACTTCCATAGGAGACCTATCCGGTATGAATCCAAATTAATTTTGAGAAACATTAGTATCATGCCGTAACTTATGCTCCATAACTTTCTCCTAAAGTTATAAAGCATGACACATTAACTTAATTCCTCTATAATTCGCATAATTATGTGCATCACATTTATTCTTAAAAATAAAAATCAACACACTCATTCTTCACTCATATGACATAATTTTAGTCTTCAAAATAATATTAAAAAGTTTAGTTAGCCAATAAATTCTTTCATCTCCTAAGCAATTTCACACTTTTATTGGAATATCATCAGGTCTACTAGTTTTTTCACAATTCATTTTCTTTAAAACCTTTCTAACTTCAGTTTTACTAGTATGCTGATAAAAAGAAAAATCTCTATTTTCATTCAGAGTGAGAGGTCACTAAAGTCAATCATATTCTCACAATCTCCATTGAAAAGCTTAGCAAAATATCTCATGCACCTTTGTTGATATCCTCTTCTAAAAAAACAGTTTTATATCTTCATCCTTAATGCCCTTCACTTAAATCAAATCCTTACTACTCCTATCTCTTTGTTTGGCTAATATATACATATATCTTTGACATTCTTTAGAATCTAATCTATTATATAAATCATTGAAAGCTAAAATTTTTTGCATCACAAATTATTTTCTTAGACACCTTATGAGGCTCTTTATGTCTTTCCTAATTTTTCAGAGTTTTTACATCTAAACTAATAATTATAGCTAAGTTTTTTTTGATATTTTCTTGCACATTTTGATTCTACCACCAACTATTTTTATTATTAATAATTTTTCCTTTTGGAACTCTAAACACATCCTTTGCAATATTCTTAATATTACTAGTTGCTTTTTCCCGCATAACATTTACTTCCTCATGCACATACAAATTCTTAAGATCTTGAATCTTACTCTTAAAAATAATTTTGTTTTTGTTTTTTAAATGCTCCATTTAATCTTAGAATAACGTTTTAATATATTTTTCATATTCTACCACTTCATCTTAAAGTCCAAAACTAATAGACGATGTTGAATATATAAATTTTAACTCAGAATAACTTTATAATCTTTATAATCCAAACGATTTATTTTTCCTATAAGAAAATAATCAATCTGAGTTTTACTATATCCATTCTTATGAATGATGTGATGCTCATCTCTTTTTCTAAATAAGGTATTAGCAATTACAAAATCATAAGTTAGAGCAAAATCTAATATAGTCTTATCACCTTCATTAGTCATTCTAAACTCATTGCCACCATGAATACTTTTAAAATCCTTTACATCTTTAATAATATGCCCATTTAAATCTCATCCAAGTAAAACTCTTTATTTGAGAGGTATCTTTTGAATTAATTATTTTAAGTCATTCTAAAATTTTAATTTTAAGCACATATTCAAACCTACTTGTGGAGCATAAGCACTTCTAATATTAATAATCTTAGCACCAACAATAATTTTCAAAACAAAATTTTGACTTCAATTCTATCAATTTTTATAATATTATCCTTCAAACTCTTATCTAAATAACACCTATGCCATTTATATTACGAATTCTACCAGAACACCAAAGTTTAAATCCTAACCTATCAATCTCCTTAGCATTCTCTCCAATCCATTTATTTTTTTGAATGCATAAAATATTTATTTTCCTATGAATCATAATATCAATTAATTCCATTAATTTGTATGTATGAGAACCTGCATTCCAAGATCCTATCTGAATTTTAGTTTCATGGACTAGTTTTTTTGCCTACATCTGTCCGTGATGTGTGAACCCTTGCCTATTTAACACTGCACCCGGGCGCCGATGCAGCGACTTTTGCACACCTCTCGTTGTATTTAGGCCATACAACGCATCTCTCCCAGCATTTATACATATGTATTAAATGATTCATGTCATGATCATTCGACAAGTTTTACGTTGGCTCTCGACTACCTAAATGCAACCCTCAACTTTTCTCATACAGGACTTGTGACCTGAAAATTATAGTGTTATTATTTTAAAATTTAAATATGGTTTCATGAAGTCCTATGTGCAGTTGCTAATGACTTAAGAAAACTTTTGGGAGATGGACTCATGATCTGTGTTGCACAGATTTTATGTAAATGCTTTGTATCTTTATCCTATGCTGATTAGATGAGAAGTAAAGGTATGTACAGGAAATAAAATGAAATTATAATGGTTTTTTTTTTTTTTGCTTGCTTGAGATATTCTTGTTGCTATTCTCCTTACATCAAATATGATTTATTTTTATTGTCTTCGTCTTTCCCTTTAAAAAATATTTAATATGAAAATTTATGTTGCCATTGATAGTTGATTTGGTGGATCTTTATTATGTTATTTTGCATAATAGATGTTGGCGTGTATGTTAATTCAATGTTATTTATCATATTTTATTTAATTGATCCATAAATGTTTGAGATTTTTTTTTAAAATAAGTCCCTAATAGAACTTGACTAGCTTTAATGGGTTGGTCTTTAACAATGAACTTTATTGCCCTCACAAACATGTGGGAGAGAAAACAACAACTTGGCTTGCTGTGCATGATCTGTAATTAGATGTGCAGAAGACTTTTTAAATCGATATTAATTTTTCTTGGATGAGGACTAGTTGTTTGAAAGGAGCTATTGTGTCGTTCCTTTAATCTGTTATTTGTATTTTGTATAAATTAGTCTCTTTGTTTTGAGGTTATTTGTGTAAATTTTAATTTACAGAAATACTCAGGTGTGGCTTTAGATACTGCCTCACTCCCATTATGTAAAAAAAAAAAAATTCAATTCATTTTTTTCCTAGTGAATCTCTTCTCCTTTCTTATTCATCTCCTATTCATTATTTTTCTTCTTTTCTAGCTAGCTGGTTTTTAGGATTTGGCTAAGAACCATGTATAATAAGAGATATAGTACTTTTGGTCAAGGTTTTGTTGAGTGCTATTGCTTTCCATGAAGAGGGAGATGATCAGTCCCTATGATGTGAGCTTGTGATGTTGAGGGTGGCTAGGAGATTAGCAGTTGAATCTCAAAGTGCAATCACTGCAGCTAAGAACATTGAAAAAGTTCAGGTTCTGTCGAGTGGTGGGAATAGTTCTTCCCTGAAAGCCATACAACTTCGTGATGAGAAGAGTTTTTGAACAACTATTGGTGCTCTTGCTGTTTACTGTGGAGATCACGTAACAATCCAAGCATAGAGAAAGAGAAAGAACAATGAAGGGACATAGAGAAGAACCCTGGGCAAGGTGAGTCTTCTTGGTGACTTTTATGTGTTTATCCAGAATATATATTTGTAGTTATTCTTTGCAACTGGCATCGAAGCCAAATCAAGGAGGAAGAAGGTCAAATAATGAAGATGATGTTGATAGCCAAGATGGAGATTGAAAATTTCATTGGTCTGAATTATTTCAACCTTTAGAGGCTGAGAACGAAGGGATTTTTTTGTGGACCAAGATTTGGATGAGACACTACTAGAGGATGCAGTCCTAAAGGTAGAAGAAAGATTGCTTAGAGTGATCTTGAGCAAAGCTTACATCACAGTTCTACTAAATCTTGGAAATGTGGTACATCTAGATGTGGCGGATGAAAGAATGGCAGTTGCATATGTTGAAGGTTAAAATCCTTGCATCCAATTGTTTATATTTCAAGAGGAAATTCTATGCATTGTAGGAGCTGTTACTTGTATTCAAACACAGGGTGGTTTGACCAAGTATATTCCTATTTCAGTTATATTACTTCAAGGATCGGGCTTAAGCCCATATCTTTTTGCTTTAGTTATGGATGTTCTCAATAGACATTTGCAAGAGGTTGTACCTTGGAGTATGCTTTATTGTTTTTTGCTAATGATATTCTTCTTGTTGATAAGACTAGAGAGGGACCTGAAGGTAAATTTGAATTATGGAGATCAACCTTAGAGTCTAAAGGTTTTTATTTGAGTATATCTAAAACCCAATATATGGAGTGTAATTTTAGTAGTAATAAATCTAGTAAGGTGATTGTAACTTTGGAAGATCATGTCATTAATAAGAGTACACTTTTTATATATCTTGTGTCTATTGAGTGATGGTGAAATAGATTGGGAATTTGGGATATTATTAGTAGAATTCAAGTTGGATGGTTGAAGTGGATGAAGGCATTGGGCTTGTTGTGTGATAAAAAAGCCCCCCTCATACTTACGTTAAAATTTTATAAGATGGTGGTGAGATCTGCAATGATTTATGGTGCAGAATCTTGGCTATTAAAAGAGAAACATAATATTAAGTTAATTGTTGTAGAGATGAGGATGCTCAGGTGGATGAGTGACTTTACTCTTAGAGATAAGATACAAAACGAGCATATACATGAAAATGTTGGAGAAGATAAGATTAGTGAGAGTCGCCTTAGATGGTTTGATCACATAAATGGCGGTCTTCTGATGACCCGGTTAGGACAGTAGATATATTAGATTTGGCATATGTTAAGATATGTAGAGGTAGACTAATAGGAAACACTTGAATATTTCAAGTAAATCCTATCAATCTTGAGTAAACATCGAGAAATTTTCACAAATCCAACGAAAAATCAGAGAAAAATAAGAATTTTATTGCAAGAACACAAACTAACGGAAGAAAATTACAATATACAATTGATCCTTTATTCAAGAGGAGGATCTATCTCTCTCATATCTCTAGACGCCACTAGATCCCAAAAGAACCGAAGAGATCTCAAATTTAGCCACATTTCAGATACCCTAACCCTAGGAAAACAAACTATTTAATGCATACAATCCAAAAGGAAATCTCTGAACAGTCCATACATTCAAATTTCCCTCCTAACTCCCTCAAAAAACTTTCCTAAATTGCTCTGCATTGCTTGGGCGTCGAATCGGGCGTACAAGAGGAGGGTTCCGCCTCTGTTAGTGCCTGGGCCGGTTCCGTGTGGACCAGCTTGACCGGTCCAATGAACCAGTCTAACGTAGACTTAAAAAGAATTGGACCGGTCTAACATAGACTTAAAAAGACTTGGTTAGAAAATATTAGAAATGAACTTTTTTATTTGATTTAAATGAGAAGCTGACTTTGAACAAGACACAATTGAGAAAAAAGATTCATGTATCTGATCCTATGTAGTGTGAGATAAAGGCTTGATGTTGTTGTTGTTGCAAATGGAGGACTCTAAACCCTTGAATTAGTATGTTGGTGATTTTAATTAAATAGTTCTTGATTTGAGATGCATAGGCATGAAAATAGATGATTAAGATTAAGCAATTATTCCCCTAAGTTCACTACCATGAAGTTATGAATATTTTGTTGTTACTATGTATTATGGAAAATATTTCTTGGCTATGTCAAAGGTAAATGGTGCACTAAATTCAAAAGAAATTCAGAGAAATGTTGAATATAAACAAGATAATATTGCTGAAGGGCTAATTTTGTGAGGAAGTTCAAAAAAATAAGAGCTTAAGTTGACAAACCAATCAGATCGAGGTCAGGCAAGGAGTTTTTTGTCTTAAGGCCATCTCAGGATGGGCATTGTCTAAAGTGGAAGAGCAAGAACCAAGAAAGAATTAGTGTTTAGAGGAGATGCTGTGACAATGGAGGAGGGCTATGGTATTTGTCGAGGTTCTATTAATCTCAAATTCAGATCCAAGCAAGGAATGGATCCTAGACATGGCCAATCGATTAAACTTCATGATGGCATAAAAATTGCTTAACAATGTAAGTTGTGCTCTTAAGCTACGAAGAAATTTATTTCTCTTGGAGAAATAGATCGAAATAGATATAAATTTAATGTGATGGTAGAAGCCTAGAGGTGTGCAATGCCTCCATCTTGAAAGGAATTTGTATGAATTGGGTGTATAAACTACATGGTAAAACTGTGATTGGGGGTTGCTTTAGCTTTTCCTGTAATTTTGTTGATGAAACAAAGGTATGGCTTCGAAGATTATGACATGAACCTTAAGAAGGCTAGTAAAAGTGTACAAACAAGGTTTCCATGCAATTAAGAAGCCTACAAAATTGGATTTTTGTGAACTTTATGTGTGAGAAAGCTTATGAAATTGTTATTTTACTCTGGATCATAAATATAAAGAAATTTTAGATTACGGGCATTTAGATCATTGTGATCGTATAAGAAGTGAGTAACATGATGGAGCTAAGTATTTTACTTTTTCTTGATGATTATTTAAGAATATTTTGGGTATATTTTCTTAAACAGGTATTGATAGGCCGGTTCAGGATGAGTCGGCCCAGGAGTCGGCCCAGAGGCAAACTCATTATTACAGGAGGCGGAACAAGGGGTTCTGCCCCCTTTGATTGCTTCCCACGTGTGGGCCCCGCGTGGAACATTTGAGTAAGGGGGATTGGGTGGCTAGGGAGAGGGAATTTTTGAATGGGAGAGATTTGAATTAGGTTTGAATTAGGAAAATAATTGTATTAAGAAGGGGGATTTTTCTAGGGTTAGTTTTTTCATGCTTTGTTTGTTTTCTCTTCAAGTTTCTTTGGCATCTTGTCTAGAGATTGGGAGAGAATAATCCTCTCAAATTGAGGATCAATTGTATCTTGCTTGGCATTTATTTTGGTTTTGTTCTCTTCTCGTAATCTATTGTTTTGGGGCTATTTTCGCCCATATTTTGTAATTATCTCTCTGTTTTCACCAATTAGAGATAGGTTTACTTGCAAAGTCAAGTATTTCCCTTGGGGTTTCTTGCGAACTCAAGTATTTCATATCAAAATCCTAGGTTCTCATGTGTGATCATCATGTATTGCATCGTTCTAGTTACATAGGAAAGTGTATCCCGAAATTGTCAAATATCGTGAAAGTTTTTCTCAATTTCTAGGAGATTCATTACTATTCAGTAAGGATCAAAATATATACCAAATTTAGTTACCGTTTAATAGGTTGAATGCATTGTAGCTTAAGAGGATTGCAAAATAGAACCTTTTATACACGTGATGAATCATTCCCATTGACACCATTGAGTTCAGTTTGGAGGAATTTCGGTGAGAGAAAGTAGTGAGAGAAAGTCTAGTGATTCCGGTGATCTTTTCAAATTTTTGCTTTCCCAGAAATTTCGCGGCTGGTTTGTTTGGCCATTTCGCAGCCGTCTCGCCGGAGGAGCGGGAAGACGGCAATGGATGGAAGGCGATCGGCACCTTCTGAGGCCTGGGCGAACATCAGAAGAGGTTTCAATGCTCCGGTGTCGGCTTCTTCGGAAGTTTTCAAGGGAAGTCAGCTTTCTTCTACAGGGTTCAACAACCTTCCTAAACAGAGACCATTGGTGATCAGGGAAGGTGGTTTGCTGAACAAAGTTGTTAAACCGATTATTTTGGGAAAAGGTAAAGAAGCTTTGAAAGATGATGATTTTCTGAGCCCAAGAAAGACTGTTTCTTCTAATTTTTGCAATGAAGATATTAATATTCTTAATCTTGAAGCTTCCTCGTCAGCGGGGAAGGTAAATTCTAATGTGGGATTTAAATCTTTTTCCCTTCCGTCATCTCCAATTATGTGCAATTCTAGGAAGAAATTGATTTCTGAAGGTGATAAGGCTCATGATGACAATGTGAATGTTGAATTTCCTCTTCTGGTCTCGACCAATGTGGAAAAAAAGAAGAATAATGTGGAGGACATCAGCATTCCCTCGGAAGGGAAAACAGACGTTTCCTTGGTTTGGAAGAGAAAACAAAATATCAGAGTGGATAATATGGATATTGGGTCATTTCTTTCTAAAGATGGTAATTCGGTTATGTTACATTCTGAGAATGAAATTAATAATGCGTTTAAGATGAAAAATGCATTGGTGGTGAAGGTTTTTGGGGACAATATTTTTTTCTCAACTGTGTGCAATGACTTGAGGAGACAATGGAGTAGATTTGACAATTTTCATATCACTGGTTTAGGCACTGGTTGGGTGCTCTGTTCTTTTGAAAATCCTGGATCTATGGAAGAAGTTTTATTAGGAGGACCATGGTATGTGAAAGGCTGTGTGGTGGGCTTGGATAAATGGTCCACATCATTTTCCCCATCCTCTTTGAATGGTATTTCAGCACCTATTTGGGTGAGATTACCAAATTTACCATTGCATAGTTTGGATGATATTAACATCTGCAGAATTGCTTTAGTAGTAGGTAAGCCTTACTTACTAGATGGAAATTCTTTTCAATGGGGAAGGCACGAATTTGCTAGAATTTGTGTACGAATTCCTTTAAATGAAAAACTACCCTTGGGAGTTTGGGTAGAAGGATTATCTGGTAGATTCTACCAAAAATTTGAATATTAAGGCATTGAAAAATTGTGTTATGAATGTGGAAGGATGGGACATACTGCTTCGGTTTGCAAAGATTCCGTGAACAATAAAGTGAAGATCAACAAGGAAGCTGTTACATCAGAAAGTATTCCGAACAATTTGGTAGAATCAGAGGTGGTAAAGCAAGCTGCAGAAGATTATGGACCATGGCTTCAAGTTAATTACAAAAGAAAGGGGAGAAGAAATGAGGTTGTCTAAAAGCAGAAAAATACCACTAAGAAAGTTTATGTTCCTAAACAATTCATTAAGGAGGCAGAGAAAGCTGTACATGTGGCTGACATGGAAGTTGTCCCTAATATGGGAAGTGATTTGTTTAGTAAGGAGGTGCAGGAACAGCATGTTGATGATTTGAATAAAGAAGTTTTGGTTGCCAATCCACCTGTGTTACCTCAGGTGGTGTCTCCTAAACCACCACTCATTAATACTAACAGGTTTGCTGTTTTATCAGATCCGGAAGATAGTATCCTGAAGGGACCTGCTATTGACTCAGAGGGTAAAGTTGTGGAAGATGGAGAAATTGTGGAGCTGGACATAATCCTGACTAATCAAAAGCCGCAAGACGTCAATAAAAATGTTTGTATTTCTGAATCCCGGGAGGTGAAAAATATTGATTTGTCTTCGGGCAAAAAAGTGAAACTGTTGAAAGAGTTGAAATCTTTGGGTTCATGTAACATTGTTAACCATAACAGGAAGATGGAAATGGGCAAAGACAAAAAAGGTGGGGGTCCTTCCCCCTTGGTTAAATAATGACTTCTCTTGCTTTTTGGAATTGTAGAGGAGCCAAGAAGAGAGAGGCTGCTCTTTTTCTCAAGGAATATGTTAGATATAATAATGTTTTTTTTTGTGGGTTTAGTTGAAACTAAAATTAGTTCCATGGAGAAATTACAGATTTTGCATTATTTGGGTGAGAATTGGGAATCGTTTCTTGCTCTTGCTGAGGGACTTTCGGGAGGAATCTTAGTTCTTTGGAGGAAGGACTTAGCTATGTTTAATGTTTTGGAGGTTTCATCTCAAGTTGTAACAGGAAAACTTGAGGTTTTGAACAAGAATTGCTGGTTGGTCTCCACTATTTATGGAAGCAGGAATTCGGTGGACAAGAAAGCTTTGTGGGAAAAATTGGAGAAGCTAAACGCTGATAATATACCGGCTGTCATTGGGGGAGACTTCAATTGCATTTTGTCACAAGAGGAGAAGAGAGGAGGTAAGATTTTTTTTTTCTCACAAGGTGCTAGAGATATGAAGTGGTTTATGAGTAATAATGACTTTCATGAAGTTGGGTTTGTTGGACCCAAATTTACGTGGTGCAACAATAAATCAGGTGGAGGTCGCATTCTAGAAAGACTTGACAGATGTCTTTTGAATTCTTTGGCTATGAATTCTATCCAATTAGCCTTGGTGAAACACTTATCACGTGTAGCATCTGATCATTGTCCTATCATCTTGGAGATTTTCAAACCGATCATTGCTACTCACAAGGACACATGTTTTGAAGATGTTTGGGCGTCTTACCATGGAGCGACTGCTATTGTGGAAAAATCTTGGAAGAAGGTTGGAGGAGGTGATCCAACCTCTTCTTTAGACCTGAAGTTTAAAAGAACATTGAAGGCTCTTTTTTATTGGAGCAAGGCTAAGTTCAAATGCTTGAATTCTCTGAGTGACACTTTGAGAAAAGAAATCTTTGATCTTCAAGTGGAAGAGGCTGATGGATTTCTTGATGAATCTAAATTGTTGATTCTCAGATCCAAAATTAACGAGCTGAATTGTACTTTAGCAAGGCTTAATGTTTGGTGGAGGCAAAGAGCCAAAGTGAGGTGGTTGGAGGGAGATGCAAATTCTGCTTTCTTTCACTCCTAAGCTAATGCTAGAAGATGTTCGAATTGGATTAAACAAATTAAAAATACTGATGGTGTTTTGACGGAGCAGCATGAGGAAATTGAATCTGTTTTCACAAATTTTTTCAATCAGAAATGGCAACACAGAGATTGCCGGCTAGAAGGCTGGCCGAGACCTTTTAATTTGTTGGATACTGATGATCAGAGGAAATTGGATTCTGATTTCACTAAAGAAGAGCTTCAGGTGGTAGTTGACATCTTGCGGTCTATTGTAGCTCCTGGAATTGATGGGATTACTTTTTCATTTATTAAAATCTATTGGAAGATCATTCATCAAGATGTATGGAATGCTATTGAAAATTTCTTCAAGACAAGATGTATGAATCAATTTTGGAAGGCAACTCTTATTGTTTTGATTCCCAAATTGCAAAATCCTATGCATCCAGCTAACTTCCGTCCAATAAGTTTATGTATGACTACTTATAAATTGGTAGCTAGAATGTTACTTAATAGATTGGAGTTGGTTATTCACAAAATTATTTCTAGAGATCAAGTGGCTTTTCTAAAAGGAAGATCTATGTCGGATCACGTTCTCTTGGCTCAAGAGGTGATCAACAAAATCCGTCGTTCCAAAGCAAAGAAAGGATTTCTAGCAATCAAAGTAGACATGGAGCAGGCTTATGATAGCATGGGTTGGCAAGTTTTGAGGCAAGTTCTTATCCATTTTAATTTTCCTCGCAAGTTTTCTGACTGGATTTTGAATTGTATTTCAAATCCGAATATTTCCATTCTTATCAACGGGAAGAAATCCAATTGGATTGAAGCTAAGAGTGGGTTTAGACAAGGATGTCTCCTATCTCCTTTTCTTTTCATATTATGCTATCAAATTCTTTCTGATGCATTTTATCATAGTGGGAAGAATGTTGGTATCCAAATTGTCTCCAAATCTCCTAGAGTTTTTCATTTATTATATGCCGACGACATTCTAGTTTTTTCTGAAGCCAATTTACTTAAGATCAAAAAGGTGAAAGATATTTTGAACAATTATGGCAATTGGACGGGATAAAGGGTAAATCACAACAAATCCATGGTGTTGTATGGTAAGACGGTTAATAGGAAAAGAAGGGCTGAAATTGAAGACATTTTAAAATTCAAATCTGTTAAGGAATTGGACTACCTTGGTATCAAGCTTACTCTTAGAAGGTTGGTGAAATCAGATTTTAATAATCTGTTGGAAGTTGCTTCAAATAGACTAAACATTTGGGATAAGAAATTTATTTCCTTGGAAGGAAAAATGGTGTTGATCAAATCTGCATTCTTATCTCTTCCAATTTTCCTATCAACCCTTTCTTTGGTGCCTTTGGGCATTTTAAAAGATTTTGGTAGAATGTGTAGATCTTTCTTGTGGAGTAAGAAAAATGGCATAGGAGGGCTTCATTATGTTTCTTGGAAGAGGCTTTGCCTTCCTAAGCAAAAGGGAGGTAGAGGACTGTTTTCGGCTGCTTGTAAAGTTGGTCACCTAAGGGCCAAATTTGCTTTGGAATTCTACACTAAACAAGAATCCTTGCTCAATTGTATTCTCAGAGCCAAATATGGAGAGGATTTATGGGAGAAGCAAAAGAAGACTGGGAGTTCTTCGACATGGAGGATTTTGTGTAATGGAGCAAAATATCTTACTAATATAGTTAGATGAAAAATTTGTAATAGAAAGTCTATTGATTGGTTGAATGATACATGGCTGTTGGATAACAATTTTTCTAAATGGCCAACATTTGTTAGTAATAAGGAGATTGAAAATCAAAGTCTTAACTTCTTCATTTCCAATGGTAACTGGATTTTGGATCATCTCAGGATGTTTTTTAATGAAGACCTCATGAAAATTATTATAGACGTTCCTATCTTTCCGGATCAAGGAATAGATCAAATTGAAATCAAGTGGAAACATACGGGGCAGTCCATTGCTGCACTCTTGCAAGAGTCAATTCAGAGGTATGATGAGGATTGCAAATTCTGGAAGTGGATGAAGTTTGTCAAATTAAGACCAAAAGTTGAATTATTTTGGTGGAGGCTTCTTAATGCAGCTATTCCTAGCAATTCTTTTCTTTTTCATAGAAAAATTTCACAGTTTTCAGGATGCCCGAGAGGATGCAATTTAGAGGAAAATTCGGATCATATAACAGCAGGATGCGGTAAATTGAAGAAGGTTTTTTTGTGGCTTTCTAAGTGGGGATATATACTTACTCAACCTGTTAGTTTTGAAGATTGTTTAAAGGAATTACATTTGCTGTATAAAAGAAATCCAGTCCTTGTAAACATTTACTGCAATGTGGTATTTATGACTTGGAAAAGTAGAAATCTGTTAATTCATGAAGGGAGAGAAAAAAAAAACAGATTTTTTCATTGCAGCAAACTCTCTTTCTATGGCTGTTGTTGTACCTTCTATCAATATCCATTCGGAAAACTGGGATGTCAACCAACAAAAGCTGTTTTCTTCTTGGCGTCCTCCTCCCGGATGGGTAAAAATCAATGTGGATGCAGCTATGTGTAGCAATTATTTGGCTGGTACGACTGGTGTTTGTAGAGATGATAAGGGAAGATTGTTACTAGCTTTTGGTACTCAACATGTTCATTGGGATATTGGTCATTTGGAACTTCAAGCGGTTTCTATGTTAAAGAATTTCTTACAAGAGTGGATGGTTGAAGCTCAAGGAGTCATCATAGAAGGAGATAACTTCAATATAATCAAGAGACTTCAACAAGCTTTGAAAAGATTCAAGAATAAAGGCTTTCTGGAAGATGACCTATCTTTTGTAAGTGAGTTTAATCAAATTACTTTCAGTTTTACCACTAGGAATGGTAACAAATTAGCGGACTGTTGTGCTAATTTTGCTTTGGGGAAAAGTTTTATTTGGCATGATCTTTCTAGTACTGAAATTCCTCATTCATTCTTGTACATTTTGAAGGATGATTTCAATTTACTAGATGATTTTACTTAGTTTGTAATAACTTTCCTGTTTTTCCTTAGTTTAATGCATGGCTGCATTTTTCATCAAAAAGATGAATCATTCCCATTAACTGCAGTTGGCTGCTTACATGTTTCTTGATCAGTGGCCATTTGATTGCTTTTGATGGGAAGAAATGATCATTCACAAATGTTGGTAAGTTTGGCCATTAAGCATGTGAAGTTGATGGTCATTCCTACTTTTTTTTTCTTAGTTATGGTTAACTGATTGTGTTCTGCCTCTCTGATAATTTAAAGTTGGATAGGCAAGTGCGTTGGCATGAAGGGAGAGCTGACGATTAATGAACATACTATTGAAGTAGATAGTCTGTTAGGTCGATTATGAGTTTTGGACCATGCTAAAAGCTGTCTACATAGATTTTGTTCTCTTAGGTTAGCTTAGGTTAATGCGGGCTTTGCTAATTATTGGCATGCTTACATAACTTGATCAGGCAAGTGCAGCTGAGTGTCCAAACACATTTTGTGGTTTCTTCCGAAGTAATTGTATCAAAGCCATTACAATAATTTTCTATGTATTTGGATTTTTGATACTCGGCTCTGCGTCATGGTATTGTTTGGAAATCTAATTTGTTGTACTTTGATTTCTGAAAGGACAAAAGAATTCTTCTAATCTTATCTGCACGTTACTGAAAGCTAATTATCAGAGTGAAGACCATGGTATCATCTATGTTGTATGGCAAACATAAATACCAGTCCGTTTTCCTTTAGATTTACAATGATTAATTTTTTCAATTTTCTGTTTAATGTAGTTCCATTCTTTAATTTTTAAATCGTTGATCCTATCCTGTTGTTTTCAATTTTTATTGTCAGCATCTTTTTTTATGTCTTTCGAACTAGAGGTATGGCCTTTTATGGTCGTTGTATTTTTTTTTATAATTTTTTTACCTTATTTTCTTTTGCTACATTTTGTTCAGGGTTATGCTAATGAAAGTGGAAGGGAAAAAAGATATGGCTACTGAGAAACGAGATAAAAATAATGTGAATCTTAGGAAGCGGAAAGAGGTTTTCGTTTATGGGAACTACAGAAAATACTATGGGTATAGAGTATGTCTCCTGTTTTCTCCCTTTTCTTCTGCTATATTTATTTAGCAGACCCTAAATAGTTGTGATAATGCTAATTTTATGTTTCTATTGATGATGTTTTCTTGCATACTTGTTTATCTTGAGATGGGTATATCCATGCTGCCTAAGTTTCCTCGGGCAGGCTTTGAGAATGGGTCTATTCCCTAGACAAGACCCAATTAAAGTGACTTTGGGCCTATATGCATTGGTTGAATGTGCTTTAGATCAGTTTGATTAATGCGCTGAACATGACGATGGGTTAAAATTTCACTGACCCAAATCTTGCCCAATGAGAATGTTCAAACCATGTGATTATTCCAAGTCTATTATATAAGCTTAAAAGTCAATAAAAATTTTAATTTTCTTGGATACGATTTTTTTGGATCTTTGTTGTCCCCAAGTGTGCAGTCCCTCATTTTCTTAATAATGCACGTTACAACTTGATTGTAGTTTTCTTACGTAGCAAATTAACAATGCCTTCAGAAAAAAATTTAAAGTGGGGTTGGTCCTTCATCTGCTGCATGGAAACAAAATGAACATTATGAAATTTGAGCTGGAGACTGTGAGTGTGAATGCTAACCTGAACTTGTCTTGCGTCCATCCATCTCTATTATTTAGGAACTAGTATATTAGCTAAAAAAATCTTTTTATTTTTGTATGATTTATTTAATAGATTAGATGCTAAGGAGAGCGGAAGATGTATGCATAAGTTAGTCAAGCAAAGATATATGAGAAGTTAAAATTTTGTTCAAGTGAAGTACATTAAAGATGAGGATCAAAGTGATTTTCTTAGAAGCGGATATCTAATATAGGTAGATGAGATATTTTGATAAATTTTAAATAAAGATTGTGAGAATATGATTAACTTTAGCGATCTTAGCACCCTAAATAAAAATAGAGATTTTTATTCTTATTGTCGAATTAGTAAACTAAAATTGAAGAGGTTTCAAAGAAAATAAAAGGGTGGAAAAATAATATGACCTAATGATATTATAATAAAAGCGTGAAGGTGCTAAGGAGATCAATAAATTTCTTAGCTTACTAAATTTTTTATTATTATTTTGAAGACTATAAATATGCCAGCTGAGTGGAGTGTGTTGGTTCTTATTTTTAAGGATTAAAGGTGATGCATGTGAGTGTGTGAATTATAGAGGAATTAAATTAATGTGTGATACATTGAAATTATGAGAGAATAATTTAGCATCTGCTACGATTATAAATGCAATCAAAAATTTGGGGAGGGGCCCAAATTTTTGATCATAAAAACAAACTCTTTCTAGGATGATAGAAAGACATAAAATACTCAAAAACTTGACAAAATATAACTAACAAAACAAAACAGAACTTTAATATTATAAAAGGACTTACAAACAAGGACTCTTACAAACTTTGATGCTTACAAACGTTTGACAAATTTATGACTTCAAAACAAACACCTAAAGAAGCTTTCATCAATTAGAAGAAGGATACAGGTGAGGTGGTACTTGCGGAGAGACGAAAGAGGTTAGAAGTCAAGACGAATGGTGGAAAGAACTCGCAAGTCTTTCCTAGAGGAGATGAGAAGGAGAATGAAACAAGCTCGCAAGCTTTTCCAATAAAACCTCGTAGGTTTACATTTCCAAAAATCATTCATATAACATGCTAAAACAGCCACAAAACATCTACTATTTATAGACAAGATGGAAATACAAACAGTCCCAAAACATTAATTTAAGCTTATTTAAATAGGGAATATGAAAAACCAACAATCAACTCCAGGAAACGAAGCACCAAAGCCACGGAAAGCCCCCAAAAGGTCACTTGAAAACAGTCCAGGTGGAACCCGAAGAGGCAGCCGCAAAAGCCAAGGAGGCCCGCATGGAACCGAAGCATCAAGGCACGGAAAAGGTCACCCAGCACGGAAAACTAGCAGCCAACCGGGGAAACCAAGGAGCCCAAGCACGGAAAGCCAAAGGGCCATCCACGGGAACCAAGGAGCCATCCACGAGAACCAAAGGAACAACAAATGGGAGGAATGAACCTCAATTTATGAGCTAAAAAGGCTCTCTAATAGACATTAATGAGTTGATTCTAGTAGAGGACCTAGAAGCTCACCAAATTTATAATTCAAAATGTTTTTGCTTTTATCAATTATGGACTATTATATTGTGCCATTGGATTTCAATTATATTTCTGTAATCAAATCTGTATACCTAACAATAGATCACCTCAAATGACAAAATATTGTTTCACTATCATTTTGAAATAAAAATAGAATTTATTTTCATAGTCAAACTCAACATATAGAATATACTATTCATTAAAAAAATAATATTCTACTATCGTTTTGAATATGAAATTAAGAATGGAGAAAACTTTTTTATGTCTCGAATTTTTTCTCATAGTTTAGCGAACTAAAGTAGGGTTCATTTTTAGTGTATTCTAGAGTTTTCATAGAGGCAAGTCTCTATGATTACATCTTAACAGAAATCTTGAGAAATCTCTCAATTAAAGCGGTGACTAAATTTCTTTAAATTTAGAAAGATTTTGTTAAGGATTTTTGAAGTAGACCTACCAAATAGGAAATGTTCAAAGTTTGAACACTTCTTTACATAATTAAAGGATGAAAAGTAGATAGTGATTGAGATTCTGGGCAACCCAGAAAAACTCTAACATGTCGTATGGTTGGGATTTACGGGTTTAAATTAGGATTGAATTTTAGGTTTAAGTTGTTGATTTATTAGATGATTGAGATCCTGAAGGAAGTGCAAGAATTGTGCAAAAGTGCAAACTAGACTTATGTTTGCCTGGAGTGGACATCCAGCTAACCACCTAATCTTTTTTGTAAAATTATGATTTTCAGGTCTAATGTATATAAAGTAGATAAGCTCTTGTTTATATGTGAGTCCAGGTTTAAGATTTACAATTAGATGCTAGGGGTTCAAATGTGCCTAACTAATGCAATTTAAAATAGGCTTTATACTAATTATAAAATATTTATATACGACTAATGCAAATTTTGTTGCAACTTAGTTTTTATCATTGTTTAAAATTGCGCAATATGAGGCTCGCCTTAAGGCCCGCCTCGGCGCAATTTCAGTGAAAAATGCCTCGAGGCTTACGCCTCGAACTTTTATTATGAGGCTTACGCCTCATCTTGGCTGAGGCCCACCTTGAGGCGCACCTCGCCTCGCTCTATTTATGTATGTTTTTATTTAAAACTTAGTTAAATCCTATACAAAAGCCCCAAAAAAATCATGCCCTCTTGCACTCTAAAGCCGCATTAACTTCCTCTCAACTGCCTCAACCTCCAACCCACCGCCTTCGCCGTAGCCACCACCGTCATAGTTGTCGCCGGGGATCACTTGAAATCCGCATACCGCCACCATCTCCTATAAAAATTTAAGTATTACTCTTATTTTTGTTTCATATTTATATAAATTTGTTACTTCATAGTTCAATAGAAAGTTAATATACCATCCTTTAACATATTATTTGGGCATTATATAAAAAATCACTTTTAACTTTTATTTTTTACTTTACGCAATTTTTAAATTTTGAGGCTTACGCCTCAAAACGCCTTGAGGCTTACGCCTCGCCTCATGAACGAAAAATGCCTCAATACCCAATTACACAATTTTAAACCTTGGTTTTTATAACTATGTTTTTCATGTCATGTGTGTTTTTGATTATTCTAATATTATTGTCTTGATTAATGTTTCCCCTAACATATATTGGATATATTGTTTTTGTTGTTTGTGTGTACTAACATTTCAGGGAAATTATACTTCAGATTGTTGAAGACTTTAAATCAGATTATAGTAGGGTTCATTGTAAATAGAGTATGTATTTTTTATTTTTATTGAGTCTAAGAGATTGTAATTGAGTAATTGTGCACACACACTGGGGGAGTTAAAAATTTATAATTTTTTTTAAAAACTAATCATACTGTACGATTTATATTCGTACGAGACGATTTGTTAATTTATTTCCTCCAATAAGAAGTTATACGAACCATCGAAAGAAAATTTTCTAAGTACTACTCGTACTGTATGAAGAGACTTTCGTACAAACGACATCCAGAGTACGAAATAGATACGCACAAGTTCGTACCGACGATCATTCTGAACTAATCGTACTGTACTAAGTGACCTTCGTACATACGACATCCAGAGTATGAAATGATTGAGTCTCTTTTCGTCCCAATGAACATCAAATTTTTTCGGAACTGTTCGTATTGTACGATCTCATGTTCATACAGACGACGTCCAGAGTATGAAATTGAGAGATATCTTTTCGACCCGACGAATCAGAAATTTTTTTGAACAGTTCGTATAATATGATATAGGTTTGTATTATACAATCAACTTGTATGAAAATAGTTCGTACAGGTTGGTACGAGCAAATTTTAAACTGTTCGTACGTATGGTTGACGATCATACTGTACGATCATGTACGCTCAAAATTGAAATTTTCAGTTTTCTGGACGGTTTTTCATGTTTTTCATATAAAAGGTCCTTTAAAACTGACTTGGACATATGTAGTATTCGTGATTTCTTAGAGAGCAAGTGAAAGTGTGATTTGGGAGAGTGTTTGAGAGAGTTATTGCAAGTGGAGTGTGAAGGGTTCACAAGGTTACTTTAAGGTAAAAATCTCTTTTGTTTTGTGTCACTTCTCTTCCTTTCTTCTTTCTAGTTACTCGAGAGAAGATCTTTGGAGAAGATCCGTTACTCTGCTGACACTTGGAGGGTGTGAAAGGACGACAGTACTCTGCCGACACTTGGAGAGTGTGAATGGACGGCGGTACTCTGCCGACACTTGGAGGGTGTGAAATGATGAGGTACTCTGCCGCACTGAGGATTGGTGGAAGAGAGAAAAAATTGTAAAGGTTTCTCCGCCTTGCTGTGGGGTAAAAGGAGAGTCACTTTGGTAATAGTGCAATACCTGAATAGGGAGTCTTTAGATAGTGGACGTAGGTCTTGTTAGACCAAACCACTATAAATCTGTGTTCATTTTGTTTTTTAACAATTTTAATTCTATGGTTGAAAAATAAATTTTGAAAAGGAAAATCAAATTGTTTTAAAATTATTAAACTGTTTTTCTAAAAATTTACTAAGAGTTTTTAAAATTACCAATTCACCCCCCTCTTGGTTAACCTTGGATAATTGCGATAGGTTTAACAACCTGTATAGACTTTTCAAATCTATGTCCGGCTTTCTAAGAAAAATCTTATAGCATAATATCCCTATACCAACAGGAATAACAGACTCATCCCCTTCGTTCAGGATGTTGCTAGCTTGCCGTATGCTTGTGTGTATTGTTTTGTGTATGCAATAAAAAAAGTAAATATGCATGCCATGTATGTAGGAAGGATAAAGGTATTGGGGAATAAAAGTATAAAGAACACAAAATTCTAGAAGCCTAACATATATGTCCAGGCAAAAATACATGCATCGCCAATGGAAAACATGCAATTTATAATCATAAACATGTACAAGAAAGCAATCAATCAAAGCAGGTAAATATATAATTGTGCAAGGAAAAGAAGTCTATGGCAGTTGCTACATAATAACAATTCATTGTTTGCTATAAAATATAAAGTAAATGTGGCTAAGCTCCACCAACTACAAGCTTCCATTTTTACACCTTTATAATGACTATACAGAATAAAATTGTTTATGTTATGTCTTCAGGCTCCATGTACAAGTATGATGGGGACATCAGAGCATGGAAAGTACATTAGAGGCGTGGCCGTCGATTTATGGCCACGATCGAGTCTATGTTTTTTGAGTCATTTCATTTATTTGTTTTTTTCTTTATTATGTTATGTATCTTTTATTATTTATGTGCGTCTTGCTTTCCCGTTTTACCCTTTTATTAAGGAAGGTCATATGTAAGCCCTAGGGACATTGTCGTCCTTTTATTTTGTTGAGTCTTGGACGAGGCTATTTATAGCCCTAGTGTTCTTCTTTTGAGGTTAATGAATGATTGAAAGAAAAAATTTCCACAAATCTTTTGAGCCCTCTTGAGAGCTTGAGAAATCAGAGAGAGATCCCTAGGTGGGAAGATTGTGGATCACCCACCAACCTAGACGAGTCGGGTTCGTGGCTTTATTTCCTATCTCTTCGTTTCCTCCTCCCATCACCACCACCGGCCTCCTCACCTCAACCGACCACGTTTACACCCAAACCTCCTCCCCACCAAGCCTTTTTCCCTTTCCCGCCGAAGTCCCCATACACCCCCACCCATCCGTCGGCCTCCACACCCAAACCAAGCATGCAGCCGCCCCTTAGATTCCCTTTTCCCCTTTGACTTCTATTGCCTATTTTAGTTTGATATAATTTGGGCAGATTTTTGAATTCAAATTTATTTAATTTGAAATTTAAAATCTTTCCTAAATTACTAAATTAATTTTAGGAAAGTTTCCTAAATTAAATCCTATTTGAATTTCAAATTAATTGGGATTTAATTACAACTTTCCTAATTTCTAAATCCTAAAATTGCAACCCAAATCTCCCATAAATTCCCTCCTAGCCCAATAATGCCGCCGGCCCCACTTCATTAAATCCCTTTGGATTTAGTTCCAAATCCCCTCACCCTCTCTTGGAAACCTTTCCTAATTCTCCTCTCCCTCTTTGGCCGAAATTTCCACAAGCCCCTTTTATTTAATTTCTTTCCAATAGAAAACATCTCCAATTGGAACCAAATTAATCCCTTCCCCTCTCTCATATCCGCGGCCCCTACTCCCCCTCTCTCCTCTTTAATTATCCTCACTCATAGTGATTAATTAGGGGATTGATTGAAATAATTTCTCAAAATTTGAACATAATTCCCCAATTCTTTCCCCCTTAGACGGCCACCTTATCCCTTTGGCTCCGCTCAAGTTCTCTAACTTACCTCCTCCATCTCAAGAGGATTCTTCAAGGGAAATCTTAACGATCATCGTCAACATCTCAACCGCAAAGGACATGCATGGACGATCCGGATCTTGATTGCGGCTTCACCTACGACGAGCAAGGTTTTGTTTGCATCATTCACTCAACTTTCTTTGACGTGAACCAAAATATCGGTCACACCATCGAGGAATACATGGAGCGCATTCTAGACACTCTCATCGAAGCCATAGAGGAGCAACTTAGGACAGTACATTGGAGAATTACATCCGAGCCTTGACGAAGGTCTTCCAATCTTCCTCTTGTATTTCCTTAGTCTAACCCTCTTTCTTTTGATTTGATTTAATTCGTGAAGATCGTGTTCGCCTAACTCTGTCGAGCTTAGTAAATGTAGGGATTGAGTACACTTCATGTGTTTCTAATCTTATTGTTAGATTAGAGATTTTCGTTGAGAGCTATTATATTTGCATATTGTTGATTTCCTTTGTTATTTTGATAATTCAAAGCTCTTATTGTGCAACTTAGCCTAAACAGAAGTGACTGCTCTTACATTTTATTTGCTAATAGTTCTAATCTTATTATTCTAATCAATAAGTCATGCAAGTTATTATCAAGGTCTTCCAATCTTCATCCTCTTGTATTTCCTTCGGCAGCGAGTGCGGCGCGCGCGACACTCGGGTTTGACAGCGGCGGCAGCGTGACAGCAGGGCAGAGGCGGCAACGCGGCAGTGCGGCACGCCGGGCTACAGGGTAGCAGGGCAGCGCGGGCTGCAGCGCGGGGCAGGCGGTGGCTGCGGGTAGCGGGCGGGAAATTCTAATTTTCTTAAATTAAATGGGTTTTTGGGTTCACCTGGCAACCCGCCGGGTCAACCCGACCCGACCCGTTTTATCGAACGGGTCAAATATGTGAACCCGAACCCGACCCATTTATCAAACTGGTCGGGTCCAACCCGGATTTTTTGGGTCGGGTTGTCATGTCGTGTCAAATATTGACACCCCTAATAGCCAAGGTCTGGGATTCGCTTGGTAGGTAGTTGGGGTCTAGGGGAAGATAATGCAAGGGTTTATGTGAGCCAATTTGACTTGGATTGAAAGTTGGTTCGGAGGAATTTGATTTTGAACACTTGGTTTAGCCTAGTTGGCTAACCCAATCTAGCCTATGGGTTGGGCTTATTGTGGCAGGCCCTTGGGGACCTAAGAGACATGTTTGCAAGGTTTAGAGGCAAACGGTCCCATTTGGTTCATTGGATTTAAAGAAGGAAGGCCATATGGGCATTTAGGTTAAACCTTGATTGACTTTGTTAACTAGGGTTGACCAAGCCTAAGGAATAGGTCCAAAGGCTTACAAATGATTTACATGATTGAATGAAAGTGGTTTAGGTCATGGCATGGTCCAAAAACATGATGACATGCATGAAATGATCTTTTAGGTTAAAAATTGGCTTTAATGATGGTTTTGTTTAATTATGGTCAACCATGGCTCACCATGGGTGCCTTGTGAGGACATCGACAGACGTTATTGACATGTTTATCGGCGTAGGAATCATAAATCGACGGCTTTGATTCATAGTCTTTATTTTTGATGCATTTATGTATTATTTATTTTCTAGTTTCGATTTTACCCTTTTTTCTTGAGTTTGTTTGAGTTGTAGCCCAAGGGGCATTTGAGTTTTTTCTTTTATTTTGTTTTATGCCTATATATTGAGCCCTCATTTAATGTAATGGGATGATGATTTAATAATGAAAATTTCACGTGTTTTCCTCTTCTTATGTGAGCATTAGAGAGAAGGGAGAGAGAGCCCAAGGTGAGGGCAAGTGCAATACCAACCAATCGTTGGAAGAGTCCACTGCTCGTGGTTAATTTCTTTTATTTTCTTCTCTTCTCCCACTCCACCCGCCGACTCCTCCTAGCCTCTCCACCGCCGGTCATTTTCCCCCACCCAAATCCCCCTCATAACTCAAACACCTCAAGCCCCCACCGCCGGCCTAGCCCCACTCTTCCCCCATCCCACCACCTTGCCGCCACCCCCGAACTCCATCCTTAATGATGATGAAAGTCATCATTACCACTTACCAAAGTAGCCCCCATTGATTTAGGAAGATAACCCTTCAATTTGAAATTCAAATTGTTTCCTAAATTAATCAAGTTATATTTGGAAAGTTTTTAAATCTAATCTAATTTAATTTTAAATTGGATTTGATTTAAGCATCCTATTCCTTAATTAGATAACTCAATTTGGAAGCTTTTAAAATCCCATCAATCCTTCCCCTCCTCCCCCCATTCCACCGGCTCATTAATGGGCTTCTTCCCTAGTTTTTCCTATTGAAGCCTAAATCCTATTTGAATTTGAATTTAATTTCAAAACGATTCCCTCCAATATCACTTAACCTGAAATTAAATTCAGATTATCTGAATTCCAACCTCTCCCTATTCCAAACCCTAGCCGCCCCACTCATCACCAAGCCGTCCCCACCCTTACCCTCTCTACCCAAACCGCCGCCTTCCTCCTCCAACCGCTACCTTCTCCTCCCCTCTTCCCTACTTGTCTACTCCCACCTGTCAAGGCAAGCATGAATGGTCGATCCTGAGATCAACCACGGATTTGTTTTTGACGAGCAAGTAAGGACGAATATTCTTGGATCCTCATTCTTTGACGTGTACTTTGGCATCGACGGATACATCGACCGCATCCTATACCAACTAACACTATCGATCGAAGAGCACCTTCAATCGGGTCGGTGGATAATCGTCAGGCATCCACCACCTCCTCCTTTGCTAGCTACCTCTCCATCAAGGTCTTCGGCCCCTCCTAGTGGTAATCTCCTTCCTCGTCTGGTTCATTTTCCTCTGCTAAAGCCTAAGAGTGAATGAGTGGGAAGGGACTCAAGATGAACCTCTATTATTAAGTGGTGGATTATGTTATATGCATGTAACATTTACTATTGTGTTTGGATTTTGATTATATTGTTTGGTTATTCTCAAGAGCGCTTTTTTGCTTAAGCAAGTTTAATACGTTAGATTCCTAACTCTTCTTTATTTGCAAGCAATAATTTTATATTAATAAGTTTTAATCAATTGTTTCTTTTAATTTCTCAAGTAACTCCTAGTTGATTCACATCAGTGCCATAGCATTCAATCATGTTTAAGTGAGGTTTTAGACCATTTAGGATGAATTGGCATGATTTTTTTTCAATGAATTGGCATGATTTAGTTTGCATTGTATGCATGATTTAGGGTTTTAGGTCAAATGAATCCTATATGGTGAAAATGCTCATTCATTGTCAACCAATGTCAATCATGTCCCATTTGGGTTTAGGCATGATCAAGGATGATTGTAGGAGACCTATTAATCAATCCTAGGGTTTTGGTTGAAGTTTACAAAATATTTTATCCATATGATCACGATTTAGGATGTAAGGGTTGCATTGGTCAAACTTGGTCAACCTAGGTCAAGTCTAGTCAACCATGGACCCCAATGGGTTCAAATCATTATAATGATGATTATGTATATGTTCAAATCATTTCTTAGGGTCTATAAGGATGTTTGAAACAAGATGCCATATGAGTGGCAGGGATTATAAATATTTGAAGGTTTTATACTCATGCTTCAAGCTTTTTTTATGGTTTGGAAGGGCATGAGATCTTTCAAAGAGGGTTAGGGAGGCTATAAAGAGATGGTTAATCAATATGCAAATGATCAAACCATAATCGAAAGGTTTCATGTATGGTTTTGAGCAGTCTAAAAAATCCCAATTGCGAAGGAAAAATTTAAGGGTTTTAGGGTTAAGAACATGATCTTGAATTTAAATTAAGTTTAGATTGAATATGTTGATTGATCATGACAATTAAAGATGATTGAGTCATGGTTGAACATGATTGAAGATTATTGAATGATCATTGAATGGTTGAAGTTTAATAATTGAATGAATAAAGTTGATTGTTTGATTGAGTTATTGAAATTGATTAAAGGATTGAAATTGTTTGCATGATTAGACATGATTGAATTGAATTTGATGCTTAATCATGATTGATTGTGATTGAATTGAATTAATGATTGAACATCATGACTGAACATGATGATTGAAAATGATTGAAGGTTTGACCTCATACAAAAAATGAGGTCAACAACGACATGATACTAATGTTTCTCAAAATCAGTTTGGATTTATGTTGGATAGATGTACCATGGAAGCTATGTATTTTGTTGAGAGATTTGATAGAGAAGTATAGAGAAAGTAAGGAGGATCTAAATATGATATTTATTGATTTAGAGAAAACATATGATAAAGTTTCAAGAGAAGTGATGTGGAGAGCCCTAAAAAAGAAAAGTGTTAATAATGCTTATGTTCAAATCATTAAAGATATGTACATAAGAATTGTTACTTGTATTCAAGCACAAAATAGTTTGATCAAATATTTTTTTATTTCAGTTGGATTACATTAAGGATTATCTTTAAGTCCATATATTTTTTGCTTTAGTCATGGATGTTCTTATTAGACATTTGCAAGATGATGTACTTTTGTCTCTTCGTTCATTTATCATGATTAGACTACCTTTTAAGCACACTGAAATGGATGTACTAGACTAGTGCTTAAGTGCTATTGCATGCTTTTTTTTGTTGTAAAATGCTAGTACATTACTCTTTCTTATTGCTCTTATGTTGAACATCATCTCTTTTCAGAATATTCTTCCGTTATGTTTTTTTCTTACCCTTCATTTATTTTTCAATTATAAGATAATTTGAACTGTGTTACTGATTGGAATTTAATGAAATATTGCATTTGTGCTTGTCACTTAAATCTTTATCGAAATATTTATGCTACATTGCAGCTTCATAATATGGAGGAAGATCCTCGACTCCAAGTTTTCAAAAGGGAATGGTTTGAAAATAAGGATTGCCTTGACATTGGATGCAACCAGGGGCTGGTAACTATTACTATTGGTATTGTTCTTTCGCTACTTTGTGGCCTCTGTGCTAAGAATTTTTGTGCTTTCTTGATAGATAATAAAATTCCTAAGCTTGTTATCATGCAAAAAAATTGATTGATATTTTTCTAGAACTTCAAATTTTAGTAATTTAGATAAAAAAAGTTTATATCAACTTTTTTAGTTTATAAATCTGAAGACAAGAGGAACTGATAATTTCTGTGAAATACGTTGTCATCTAGTTTGATTTATTTCAATTAGTAGGTTCTTCATTTGCTTGTTCTATAATAGTAAAATGAGTATATTTTACATAGTGCATGCAGTTCCTTCGGCCACCATGAGTGCACTTTGTAGCTATTGAATAGTGATTCATAAATGATCTCTTTTTTTGAGCGGGCCATCTTGCCTGTACCTTAATTTTGCTATTACTTGAGATCTTAACCTTAAATTCCTGCAAACAATTTTTTTATTCCTCTAAATCTTCTCCGAAAATTTTTGTACATGTTAATGCTGCATATTTGGAAAAGAGATTGAAGTGGGAAGGATTAATTCTTAGTTTGAAAGGAAAACATATAATCCATGCATTGAGAAATTCTACCTACGTGGACTTATCCTTGAATAATTCCTTGGTGCATGACCTATCAAAGAAGGTCTAGATTATTAGTTCCGGGCTTCATCTTGCATTCGTCAATTGCTACTACACCAATCTAGCAGATGCTAGTTTCTTTATAAAATCTTATTTATCACTATGACCAGCTGGAACATGCTTGCTCCATTTCATGTGTACACACAGCTCATCTTGACCTGTTGGTTGAGAGCTTAGGTTTCCAAATAAGAGGTCTTGGGTTCGAGTCTTTGTGTATGTATTGTGTGTGTGAGTTTGTCTTAAATGACCTAAATGTCCAAAAAAAAATAAAAATTCTCGTGAATCTCTAAGTTTAGTTTTGTAGTGGAATTATGGTAGAAAACATTTGAAGATTTCAAGTAAATCCTATCAAGTGAGCAAAAACAACTAGAAATCTCCACAATTCCAATGAAAAATCAGTGAAAAACAAAAATTTTATTGCAAGAAAATAAACTACATAAGAAAATAACAAGATACAATTGATCCTCTATTCGAGAGGAGAATCGATCTCTCCCAAATCTCTAGACGTCGCTAGAGCCCAAAGAAAACCTATGAGATCTCAAATTTCAGCCAAATTCAAGATGCCCTAAACCTAGGAAACAAACTATTTAATACATATAACTAATAATAAAAAAACATACAAATCAAAAGGAAATTTGTAGAAGTTTCCTTCCCTACTGGTTTGTAAACATTTCAACAGGTAGTCCTTAAACTACCTCCAGGTCCTTATTGGCCATCTCGTATGCCTCCCCTGGTACCATGCTAAAGCTTTCCCTTCCAAGCACATCCCAGCAAAGCCCTACATAGGGTCCTGGTTGGGTACCCATGCTTTACTCGGACAGGCTTCGCCCACCCACACCCACCCATGATGACTTTCGGGATGCCATACCCACCTATACCCACCCAATTTTCATGCTTTGTGAACGCAGTCTGTCACAGATTGATGGCCTTAAGGCTTGTTGCCCTTCCTCTAATTGCAAACTTTCAAGCCACACATCAGAATTTATCGTAATCGCACCGTAGTTTAGTGCTGCACACTACATAGTGAGCTTTGCAATAATATAAGCTATATAGTGATTAGCAATGTAAATCGATTTATCTTCTGATATTGAGTACCCACTTATAAGGCCATGGGCGTACCCATAGTGGGTATATGGGTGGGTGTGGGTATAGGTACCCAATGCATGGCTCTGCATCCCAGTTGTTATCAGTCTCTCCCCCTCCGTCAACCTGTTGATGGTAAAATACCTTTTCACCTTGTAGATCATGGGCATCCTCTCTCTCAAAAATAGGTATCTCCAACTTCCTCACACAGATCGCCTATGTTCTCTCTGTTCCCTTCATAATTTCTTCTTCCCCAAGGGGGGTGGTTCCCCCCAAGTGTCCCAATCATCCCTTCTACGTTCATACCCAAGGCTTTCATCAAATTTCCACCTTCATCTTTCAAATTCAACACCCCTTATATCATAACAAACCCCTCCCCTTTTAGATGCAGTCCTCCTTTGGTCATAATTACCCCTTTCCCTTTCAAATTCCGCCCCTCTCCTCTACAAATCATCATATCTTCGTTCTTGCTCCACCTCCTCACGCTTTTCCCCATACCCTCTACCTGGCTCCCCCATAGGAACAGGCTCCAGGTAAGGCATTTTCTCTTCCCTTTTGAGTCTCCATCTCATGATCTTCCCTTTGCCTTATTGGATTAGAGTTTTCCCAGCTTCCTGGGTTGCCAGAGGCTCCCCCATAGGAACATGGTCCAGGGAGGCATTCTCTCTTTTCCCTTTTGAGTCTCCACCTCATGATCTTCCCTTTGCCTTATCGGATTAGAGTTTTCCCGGCTTCCTGGGTTGCCAAAGGCTTCCCTCGGCTCTGACGATGCCATTTTTGATTAACCCTCGAGCAACTTCTTCATCATCTCCCCAAGGTTGGAAAAATTCCCATCCATCTTCTCGTAAATGGCTAAAATTTGTCTTTTCACATTTGAAAGTTGAGTGTGGAGATCTAAAATTTCAGTTTTCAATTGTTCGTTCTCCCCTTCTTATAATTATACCTTTTTCCCTGCCATCGGTAACCGGATCTAGGCTCCAAATAGCAAAAATGGAATTTTTTTTTTCTAGCCTTTAAACAACAAAAAACAGCAACTCGGTGAGTGAAACACATCAGAAATTAGCGAGGAAACTTCGATTTCTATCCAGGAAATTGCTCTTATACCAATTTGATAGGAAGCACTTGAAGATTTCATATAAATCCTATCAAGAGAGCAAAAACAACGAGAAATCTCCACGATTCCAATGGAGAGACAGTGAAAAACATTAATGTTATTACAAGAAAACAAACTACGGAAGAAAATAACAAGATACAATTGATTCTCTATTCGAGAGGAGGATCGATCCTCCCAAATCTCTAAATGCCACTAAACAATTTTATTTTATCGAGTTAAAATTCTAGTATTTATTGTACTTGCTTTTGAGCATATTTGATTTATAGCGGTTGAGGTGGTAAAACAAAAGCTAATTTAGTCATATCTTAAAATACAAAAAAGGAAAATGATTTTCATCTAATGTGTCATTTCATGAGTAAATATTTACTGATGTTTGCTTTCTCAATTTTGGTAGTGTGTAGATATACGTTTCTTCTTTGTGCATTATGTTGCATCATGTTGAGTGATTACTTGCTTGAAACATTGGTGATATTGAGGCCTCTTGTGTCCAAGTTGGGCTATTGACATGTTCATTGACAGCTGTTTAGCTAAAATTTTATCCAAAGGTCGATCAATAATAATATACTTGAATTTAATTTTTGGTTATTCTTATAATATATGGATTTTTACTCTCAAATGCACTCTTGATTTGCTTATCCTGATTATCTTGAATGCATATTGAGTCACTCCCTTATCACAAAACATCAAACTCCTAGAGCTACTCCAAATATGGTCAGAGTCTAAATCTCCACACTCTACTTTCACTGTTCCATGGTAGGTTTAATTATTGGTTTTTGTTGCGCTAGGGGATAGCTAATTGGTAAGCGTTGTTATGATGCTAGTGTGAACTTTAAATTGCCTTTTTAGTCAAAGATCTTAATACTAAAAGTAATATAGGACACAATCTTGACATGTCATACTTTCCTATTTTGTATCAATCATATTTAGATATGACAACACTTGTCTAAAGATGTAATCAAGTGCTTCTTTATTAATATAATCTTTCATTGAAGGCTTATCTTTTATGAAAGATCCACCAAAGTCTTATATTGTTATTTTATTTATTTTCCTTAGCATTATTCTTTTAGGTGTCATGAAATCATTCTTATGATTAGTGAATCAATTGTAAGTAAATTCAACTCTTTTTTTTTTTCTGCAGCTAAAACACATTAAATCCTTTTGTGCACTGGTTCACAAAGTATTACATGAGCTAAAATATCTTGCACTTCGATTTTTCTTCATTCACTTTGCGTGCCATCCTTGCCCGGAGGACCCATAGCTTGGCAACTTCTTTTTCAGCTTCACCTTCGTTCACAACAGTGCTCCCTTGCCTCATTGCAACAAAACCATTGCAATGCTTCACCTATCCAACTCCATATAGGACCCCCCTCCTACATTGCCTACTTTATGCGCAAAGCTTCCTACCCAAGCCTAGTTCCCCTACCATGATTGCTTCTTGTGTTCATGCATTCCTAATGGGATTTTGTTTAGCAAAGAATAATGTCTGATGATATGTTGTCATTCTTGTGCCTCTTCTTCACTCTAGCGTGTCTCCCATTACCACCACACACTTGTCCTCATATCCACCATCCCTTTAACTGTATAAACAAACCACATTTCACCAATAGATAATCTTACATCCCATATCCACTCACACCTTGTGTCGTCTTATGGCTCAGCTGGCATGAATTTACACTAGTGCTCTTGCGATGTCTAATATACGCAACATGCACTTCTATTGTATTGCTGTTGATCCATCACTGTGTAGATGCTCCAACTCCATACCATCCTAGATTGATGTCCTTGTTTCCTCTGCATGATTTTCCTCTCTTGCCATGGTTTTGTTGCTAGCGCTTCACCTGTTTTCACTTTACATTGTGACCTTAATGCTGTTCTAGTGTTTCCTACATGCCTTTGTTGCTTGCATTGAGTCCCTTCAAGTGAAACTTTTACTCACGATCCTTTGCGCTTTCCTTATGCAATGAAAGTCCAGTTTACCCCTTTTGTGCCACCTTTTGATGCGCTTTCTCCTATGTGCCCCTGATTGCTGCCTCTCTACCTTTAAAAACCTCTCAACCTTGCCAAGCCCTTACCTTTTTTTTTTTGTCCCTCAACTTCATGCTCTTCCTTCTTTGATCACTACCATTTTTAGCATTGTGCCTGCTATTTTCCTACACGCTTACTTGCTTTGTCCTTGATAGTGAACTTGCACTCATGCTAGCATCCTCTTCCACTCAGCCTTGGTTAGCTTCCTTCTTTGCTCTAATTGTTGTAGTACTCTAAAGCTTGAATAAGGCAAATAAAAATATTACACTAGGGGAGTGCTAGCTATTCTCAACATGATCTCTAGGGTTATATTGAGATGACATGTATCCCCAAAAGTGGTATGTTAACCCATATCATGATAGCGGCTACATTGATTGATCTTATTCTCTTTGACCAAATAATTTGAATCCCTATCCTTTGGAGCATTAAGCTTTACACCTTGATCATAATGATCATGCATATTAGTCTCATCAATATTGTGATCTTAATAAATCTTATCATGGTAATCTTGTATATAACAATGATTTATCTTGTAGATCCGAGTGTTATGTTGATTGATTCATGAAATCTTCATATTAATTATCAATGCATTGAGTATGATGACTGTGATCTCCACGATATCCACTATATGAACATCAACATAGCTTTCTATCGTTGTCCTTCTACAAATCAATTTCAACATGGATGTGAAAAGAGGCAACATATCCTCTTACAAAGCAATGGAAGAAATAAAATTTGAAAACAAGAAATCTTGCGATAAATGCACTTGCAAACACATTAGAACCAAATGATTTGATCCTTATATTAATTGGACAGGACTAATTGAAGATGCATGTGAAGAGGACTCTTATTTTTCCAGATCACTATCTTTAGATAGATGAAGAAAAATAAGACATTTAACCAGTAGTTTATCTTGATTGAGCTCGAAGAAGAAACTATGCCTAAGATTTATGATGATGCGCTTGAGTCTATGTAGCTTTTTGTTTCTATTAAATGAAAATATAGGTTATTTTTTAGCATCTTGTAGTACTCGTGTCTTAACGGGTTGATTTTGTCTTTCAACGCTTCCACCGCTAGACTATTACTTAGGTGCTCATACACTTTGCAAATGTATGGAGATGCTTAGACTTTCATCAGATTATTGAGGTGGTTATATATGATGCTACTCAATCTCCATTTTACTGCTTGCTTCATCACTATTGTAGATTTAGATCATATTATTACTGCCAAAACAATCATTTTGTCATTGGATTCTTGCTCATATTATTGATCTCATTCTAATTGAATGCCAATGTCTAGCTATGAAGCCTTTGAATTCTTTTGAGTTGATCAATTATTGACAGCTTTGTTGATCTCTCATAATGTTTTTCAGCCACCTCTACTATTGATTACAATGTTCGTCTACTTCTGAGTATTTTTAGAGAGTTACGTGAGCCTTTAATGAATCCATGTGCATTAGCTACTTCTGTTAAACTCTTCGAGCAAGCGTTCTTCCTTCTTTGCACTGCAAGAGAGTTTATGTTGGACGCATTAATGACATGCCCTCACTTTCTTATCTGGAATATGCTTTTATCTTATTTATCACGATTTTGGAGGATTTATTCTCACTTCCTAAAACCTCTCATTTTCCTATGTAATTTTATGGGAGTATTATGGGAGTACAGTAATGATAGGGTTCCATCCACAAACTCCCCTAACACTCCATATATGATCAAAGAATCTCTCAAAAATGTTTTTATAATTGAACTTGAAAAAATTTATTTGTAAATAATAATTAAATGGGTATTTAACTGCAGGATGAATGAAAATTAATGTATGATGATTGTAAACTAAATGCAAATGCAGAAATATAGAAGGAATCACCAATGATTCAACATATTCCATACTTAAGTATGCAACTACTATGGACTTACTAGTTTGATCATAAGCACTATGAGATGACTTTAACGATAGTTCTAGCAATGTTAACTAGTGAAAATGCCTAATCTCAAGAAAATAAGATGAAGATGACAAGCTTCGATAGTAATCTGACATCTGTAAGTGTTTGCACCAACAGGGATAATTGAGCTAGGCTAATGCACGGAATGACTAGGCTAGCTCAGTGTTCATATCCACACAACCAATATAATATGACATGGGATATCACGAACATAAGAAATGTCTCAACAACAGAAAAAGCCATCACTTGACTCAATGATCCAATATAAAGGTCCAAGATGAAAATGCATAAGAAAATAAAAGAAATTTCCAAGCATGTTTTATGTACATGAAATTGGGACTCAATGAAATAGTAAATTAAGTCCGAAGTGCATCCTGCATGATTTTCCCTAGATTCGAATGATTCAACATTATGAAGCTTGCTTATAATAAATGTTAAATAATATTTGGTATTTGATTACATTATTCAAATTATCAGTAAAACGGAGAAATAATTCCATATAAATTTGTATATAAATAGAGGTTAGCAATACATCGATTTTCCATTATAATTATTAGTTAATAGATTTAATTAAGAAAGTTTTGGAACATCAGATAAGTGTGTTTAACATCAATTAGTATTAATTAAACATGCTGAATAAGTAATAAATCAAATCATCTACCTTAAAGAAGAGTAAAACATTTGCTTTGCTTTTCTTCCTATGCTTAGCCCAACTTCACCCCAAACTAAACATTTTAGTAAATAATTAGATGTTGATGACGAGGCTTCTGCTAGTACTTCAAGTTGTGCACGATCCTAAGGAGGGATGGAATCTTTTCCTTGAGCAATGAACTCATGGTCTCTTGATCTCACTTGAGATCTTAATGGAAGAGTTAGGAGTAGTAGCGATGTATTAAGTCATTATTATTTACAGAAGAAGTAAAAACATTCGGGGTTTACCCACGATGCAACATTAATTCGACACATTGAATCCTATGGAATTCACAACCTTCATAAGAAGTTCTACCTCATAGACATTATGATTTATCTTCCTCAGTTACTCTAGTATTAACTTCTTACAATTTCTAGTTGGAAATACCTCATGCTTAACTTTAAATATAAAAAAAACTTCCCTCATTAAATTGAAACTATATCCTAAGTGCACCAACTTCTACTCATACTTATCATAAGTTAGCATAATTTTGTTTAATTTCATGGTGTAAGCTATGCATACTTTGAGCAACTAAAAATTTAAAGATGGTGACCTTTTATATATGAGAGGAACTCAAGCAAAAATCACTCATCTATGATACGAAGGAGGAAACTCAATAGTTGAAGGAAAAAGGAGATCCAACATATGCTGATTTGATGTGTGCAATGTATAGATAAGGCTATCATTATTGTGCATAACTCTTAGTGGGGTATCTATTAATTCTTTTCTAACACCCGCTGTAATTGTTTTTTTCTTGATGATCCATGTCAACCTGATTATGGGAAGAATTTTATGAAAACATAGTTCTTGTCGATCAATAGAAGCTCTATGAGGAGGTGTTACATAATTTGAAGGAGAATCGCATCAGTGCCCTTAGGTGGATACTCTACAAGGTTGGGTTCTTGCTTCCATCTATTCAAATTTTTTTTGTTTTTAAATATTCTAGACATATGATATTTTTGCTTGTGCGTGAGGATAAGATCTTTAAATTGCTCTTAAAGTCTAACTAAGCATTTATAAGTTTGATAATTATTTTGATGGTAATGATAAATATCTTTTTTATGTGAATACTTATTGAGAAATTCTCAGAAGTGTTAGATTAATTGGAACTTGGTCATAATGAATAGTTATCAAGCTGACTTATAGTTCTATCAAAAGGTTTAATGTTTTGATGTTAGCTTGGGAGATTCCCATGTAGTCTTGAATATGCTTCATGTTGGTAGTATTAGCTATTATAATATGCCTTTGGGGTAAACGATGTGAGAGGTTCAAATTTTAGGGTTTGAAGTAGAATTTTGCTTCTTTTCTCTTCAGTTTTAGGGCTCTAGATGACAACATCTAGAGAAATTTCTCATAAAAAGTTATAGATCTCATTCAGCTGATTAGAATCAGTAACTAATACATAAATTTAGAAGTAAAGTGGCCAAGTTTTGGTTGAATTGTTGACATCAATAAACAAGGATAAAAAATGTAGTAATCTAGAAGTTCAGAGTTGATGTATGCAATTATTTGACCGCTATGATTTTTATATTAGGATTTTTTAAATGCGTAAATAACCTAATCAAGTGAATATATGTTGTTTTTTTACTTTTGACGACATCATGACATAGAGATGATAGTAACGATAGTACCTTACCTATAAATTTCAATTATAGTACCTGACAACACAATTGTACTCAAATAAAATGCAGAACAAAATGTATTGTCAATTATGTCCTAAGTACAACTTATTTGGACTTTATGAAATCTTAACTAACAACAAAGTTCGAAGGGATAATAAGCAATTTAAGTGGAGATTCTCAATGAAATTAACCTTGTTTTACTCCACTTATTTCTACTTTTTATTTTAATGGTTGACTATATTTTTTGACGAGGGAGTTTAAGAGCTACCATTTTTTAGAAGTTTGCTATAATGTTCTTGTTTCTTTTAAATTTAAATAGATTTATTGGATTTTTCTTTTCTCTATATAAAGAGAGTCAAGTTTGTAATTTTAAATTAAGTTTGGTTTGAATGAAACTTTAATTCCAACTTCTAAAGCTTCCTCCTTTTCTCCAAATGCCCATTGATTTCTTGCTCCCCTCTTTGTTTGTGCTGTCTAGTCATTGTAGCAGTCGTACATTTGCTTTCTTATGACCATGAATTTGATATGCAACAGTTGTAACTCTTTGCAAGTGCCAAACTTCACCTCTTGTTGTTGCATGGTCAATCCAACACCATCCTAACTATTGAAATTTTGTTTTAACACATGTATAGCTAGGTTCTTTTTTTGCTTTCTATTTTGTTAAAAATAGGAAGGTTACTTATTATTTAGATTTAGGAAACAATAAATTTATTATTCCACAAACTAATCCACAGAAAACCTAATTCCCTTATTCTAAGCACTTATTGATTCTGTAAGACTTCTACACACCCAATTCTAGGTCATTTTTTTGAATCAGAGCGAGAGTTATAACTTGTAGGAAAATATTTACAAGTAAATTCAGGATTAGGAGATTACTCTTGATGGTTCCATGGGCTTGAGGACTATGATTTTAAGGAGAGGCTACAAATATTTAAAGTTTTTCTCAGCATGAAAGAAGCGATGACCAAACATATGATTAATCAGATTATGATGACGAAGGAACAAATGGTCGTGATGATGGCTTCTTTTCAAATGTTTATTGCTAAGGTAGCACCACTAACATTTGCTCTACCACTTGTATAGACAGGAGGAGCTGCATACAATAGAAGTAAACAATCTATAGAGGAGAATCAATCAATAGGAAGAGAAGTTAGAGAAGAATACAAAAGAAAAGACATTCTATTCAAGATGAAGGCTAAGTTGGATTTTCTTTACCATGACATAGCAATTGAAGTTACAATTATAGGCAATTGATTTGAGTTTTAGAAATATTTTAGGTTTTACCATTATTTGGATAGGAAAAAAATTGGATTTGCTTGTTTGAAATTATCGTCTCACGCTTTGCAGTGGCGTAATTTAGCATTTAAAAATTATGTTGTCAATCTTGGCATGGTCCATGTTTAGAGGATTGCTAGATTCTTAATTCTCTCATCAATCATGAAGAAGGAAAATGGATTGGATGACATAATTTGAATTAGGATAATAAGCAAAATAGGCAAGAATATCTTACCAAATCTATTTTAGAAATTTTATTGATTGAAACGAGGTTTAAAATTATGCAGTTGGGTATTGAAGTGTTTTTTTATTCCTTAGGCGAGGCGTAAGTCTTAAGGCGTAAGCCTCCAAATTTAAAAATGCATAAAATAACAATAAATGAAAGTGATTTTTAATATAATACTCAAATAATATATTAAACAATAACATACTAACTTTTTATTAAACTATAAAATAATAAATTGGCATACGTATGAAATAAAAAAATTTGTAAGTCATAAAATAAAAAATGATAAATTGCGTAAAAAAGAATTGAAATTCAAATATCATAAGAACAAAACAACGATAAATATTTGAATTACATAAAAGTATTATATAACATTATATTTATCTACAAATTTCTTCTTTCTCAGTTTCCTACTCATTCACATTTTATTCTTAAGGAAAGCTAAAATAGTTAACAACTACTCATTAATCATCTGCACTATTATCACTAAGGGGCTCCTTATTTTAGTCATCATCATAACAAATTGGTATCACCCTTATCTCATTTTGTGAAGTATAATAACTCTCAATATGCTTCTTCATTTATTTCAGTCATCTTCTTCTTTATATTTTTCATCGACACTAAGATGAGATAAGCATAATATCAAGTGTTGCAGAGATGAGGATGCTCGGGTGGATGAGTTGCTTTAGTCTTAGAGGTAGGATACAAAATGAACATATACTTGAAATGGTTGGAGTAGTTCCAGTGGAAGATAAGATTAGAGAGAGTCGCCTTAGAGGGTTTTGTCACATAAAACAACGATTTCCTGATGACCTGATTAGGAGAGTAGATATATTAGATTGGCTTATGTTAAGAAAGGAAGTAGATTTAAAAAGGCTTGGTAATAAAATATTCGAAATGATATTTCTTTATTAGATTTAAATGAGAATTTATGCCTTAACAGGACACAATGGAGAAAAAGGATTCATGTAGCTAACTCTACGTAGTGGGATAAAGGCTTGATGTTGTTGTTGTATAAAGATGAGAGTAATACTCCAAAATTTTTAGAGGAGGTGGTGGTCATGTACGGTTTTCAAGTAATCCCCGACGATGTCTACGATGGTGGTTGTAGCAGCGAAGGCGACGATGTAACACCTGATGATAACCCTTACCTGTAACATACAGTGTTACAGAACTTAGCATAATATTCATTTTCTAAATTTAGTATTTCTCATTATTTGAATACTTATATAAAAACATCCACGGACAAATTCATTTACTGAATATACGGAAGCATCTAATAATCCCCAATTACATCACACAAGTACTTATAGAGCCACAAAAAAAAAACAGAATGCATCGTCACATTTAGATAGCTTACATACCTCAAAAGAAAACACCACAATAATTGCTAAATAGAAACCTAAATATTCTATAACATGCCTAATCAGTCTAAGCTTATTTCTTGCCTTTATCTATAACAACAACCTATATAAAAACTAGTGAGCTATGAGGCTCATAAAGTTGTGCAATTTAATGAAGAAATTAAATGCAAACTTTTAGTGACTAATATAATTGAATCAACTCAAAAATATTTGTAAAACAACATAAAAAAATATATTTAGGATCATCCTTTAATTCATTTGAAGTATGTACATAATATCAATATTAGTCTTCTAAAGATTTGACCATCCTTCTTTACATAATAAATTTTCATAAGAATGTTCAGTGAAGTCCAGGTAAACTTGACATTATCGCCATTGAACTACATAGAGGTCCATTTTTGTTCTTTGGGGGTCCCTTTTGTCCCACTTGCAATGCAAGTATCATATCATTTTATAGTCAAGTTTTTCTAATTTTGATATTCAGTAGACTTCAAATATTTTTAATTCAAACTTGCTATGTATTATTGCATACTTTCATTGTATGCGATATGTAAAGAATTGAACTTCTTTCCTAAATCTTACCAACTAAAAAAAATGTTAAACAATCATATTACTTCTTATTTTAAGACTGAATCATTCAAATTTGCATGTGGTTGCTCATACATGAGTACTTGGCTGTAAATATGTATGTGTTTACTAAATTTTCGTTAATAACTATTTTCCTAAATTTCTGTTAAATACTAGTATACGTGTTTACACAAATAACAACATGTACTTTTCAATTTAAACTTGCTTTACTTACATCCTTGACGAGTTGTCTTTTTAAATCCTTCACTTTATACTCTTCTTCGTTTGTAAGTTATTTACAATTCATCTCTCTAATTATGTAAATTCCATAATTTATTACTTAAATAAATTGCATAAAATCAACTTATACTAACATAATAACTTATCTCGATGAATCAGTTTCTCTTCTCCTCATATACCAATTAATCCTAACAAATTCAATATAATTATCTTTAGAACGTTACCAAGTTTAGAATAATATAAAAGACAACCATAATCCAAACACCGTAATAAAAGAATTTACTTACCTTTTCTTACTTTTTCCTTCTCTTCATCTTTTACTTGAATCAATTTCTTCTCTCAGCAAAAATTCTCAGAACAATTGCTCTCCTACAGTTACTGTTCTCTCACCCGACCACTGCTCTCACAATTCAATTCCAATCCAAAGTTTATGCTTTATTAATGCCCATTCCTACTTTGCACAGCACTAGGCCGATCCTTCACTCCTGCACTGCACTGTGTCGTCAATTGCTACAGTCCCGCCTTTCACTTCTTCCCAATTTCCCCAAACTTATGTCTGATTACGTGAATTCAAATCGGAATAAAGGAAAATATGGGAAGCCCATCGTAACTGCACTCTCATTTAAACTCCTTTGGAAGCACCTGTTTAGAATAACTAATTATCTTATTTAATTAAATTAACTTACAGTAAATACTAATATTTGATAATTTTTTTTACTAATAGTAATTACTGTTAATACTAACTTAACAGTAATTTGTCATTAAGCAAGAAGTTTTACAATATATTTACTTAATTTAAATTTTTACATAACTGAATTTTTTTGGGTCTTACAGGCGAGCCGGAGGTCGAGGCAATCAAAGAGGAATTGTTGTAGTTCGGGGTACATGAATGTGTGATTTGTTCGGGGCTTTTGTTTATGATTTATATAAGTTTTAATAAAAAATATATAAATAGGGTGAGCTGTACGCCTCCTGCCGGCGAGGCGAAGCGCACCTCAAGGCAGGCCTCAAACAAATTATATTCTTCAATAAATTTTAAATCTTTAATCACATTGAAACTTAAAATTCAAAGTTCAAAATTAAGTTAAAACCTAAACCCTAAAGCCTTTGGACTTGCCCTTTTCTTAGGGAGATATTCAATTGCACCAAATTCCCAAGTAAAGCTCTTGGAGTTTTGTTTGATCATTCATATATCGATTAGACATATATAGAGCTTACATAATCATTTTGGAAGCTTCCGCGCCCTTCCAAACTCTAAAACTCAAAGCCTCTTCCCTAGGAACAAAATTTTTACATATTTACCATTCATGCTACTCTACATGACATCTTGATTCAAAAGTTTTATAAACCTATGAAAACTCATTTAAACATGTTCACAATCATCCTTGTAATGATTTGAACCCATTTAGATCTATGTTTGACCTGGTTGAATTTGATTAATTAAACCCTTGAATCCTAAGAATTCTTTCATATACATGAAGTATATTTTAAACCTCAATTTAAGACTTATTTTTGACCTCTAAGCATCTTACAATTATTAATGATCATGTATAGACCAAAAATGACCCATGGTCAAGCTTGATTGACCATGATTATCCACTTATACTATTAAAGGACTCTTAACATAAGCATTTAATCATGCATATAAAGTCAATTAAACCATAGCAAGACCTTCAAACTCTTCCTAACATTAAACTATGCATGCTTGAACCTAAATGAACCATGGGTGGATCGTAGTTGACCAAACCCACATTGAACCTAAACATGACCTAAATAAACTCTGAATGCAATTCAATGCTTGGAGACCATGGATTGACCTACAATCATTTCTAACAAGTTTCAAATGTCATTTGGATTACATTGGGCCCAATGCCAAGGTTTGGTCCAACATGGTTGATCAAGCTTGCAATATGGGTCATCTCCTTTAATTCAAGTGATATAGGTGAATTAAAGACCCTCAAACCCCTTGAGACTTTCCATTGGGTACCCAAAGATTAATCATAGCTAGCCCAACCCTTAGGTCCACTTGGGCTAGTCATTTGGGCTGACCCAAGTGAACCCAAGAGTATTGTTTTGAGCCAAAACCCAACCTGTTTAAAATTAAATCAAACCAACACTTGCATTAGGCGCCTAGGAACCCTGTGCATCAACCCCAGCAGGCCCAAAACAAGCCTTTCTTGGACCATTTCACAGACCAAAAACAATTGAGACAGTCCAACCTATGCATTTGACTCAAGAACATTCTGGACACCTTGCCACATCATCTTAGGCCATGTGGTGGCCGAAATTTAAGAAACAGCCATCTCATTCTATTGGTTCAGCTCTAACTAACTCAACAACTGCCCACATGGCTCAAACTTCTTCAATGAGTTGCTGGCAGCTCCTTGAATAGCCCCTAATTGTTCATCCAGCCTTGGCATGATCGAGCATAGCCGAAATTTGAATATCCTGAAATAAACCTTCTATCAATACTTGAAATTTTATTATTAAGGGTTCTATTTTTTTCATTTTGAAGCACTCTCCAAAGCTCCCTCTTTAGTTCCAGCCTTCCCAGACCTCCTAGTTAATTCCTGTGCAAGGTCAGCGAAACTCCGATGAGCTTGCTCTGGCCAAACATCCAGAAATAGATCCAACCCTCCTCCGTGGTTGTTGTCTAAAGCAAAGTTGTGTGCCAGGCTCATTAATGTATGCAATTTCACGTATATGCTCATTTCGTATCTTGTCTCTAGGAGTAAAGCCATTCCTATTGTTATGAAAATATATTCATGAAGTTTTGGGTGTAAAATTGAATTTTAGTGCAATATTTTATCTACTAACAGTTGGTCAATCCGAAAGAGTTATTCAGATATTGAAAGGATTGCTGAGATTAGATTTTGATTGTTGTTGGGAGGATTATATTCCACTGATAGAATTTTCTTATATCAATAGCTATCAATAGCTACCCACATGGTTTTAAATTGTGCCATATGAGGTGCGTCTCATGGCACACCTCAGCGCAATTTTGTTCTTTTAAGCCTCAAAGTGATGGGGACATCGGAGCTTGGAAAGTCTATCAGTGGCGTGGCCGCCGATCTACGGCCACGATTGTGCCGATATGTTTTTAAGTTGTCATATGTATTATTATCTTATTATTTTATGTTTGTATTTTCTTTTGTTGTTTTCCATTTTTACCCCTTAAGAGTGATCATGTGTAAGCCCAAAGGGCATTGTCGTCTTTTATTTTTGAGTCTTTTGTATGAGGCTATATATAGCCCTTATGCTCTTTTTTCATGTTAATGAATGAATGATTATAACTGAAATTCCTGCTTTTGTGTCTCTTGTTGAGTTTATGAGTCTTGGAGAAGAGCCTAGGAGAGGCTAAATGAATTACCCAACAACCACCCTCGGGTGAGTTCTTGGTTCTCTAACCTATTTCCCCTTCTTCTCTCTCTTGTACCCGTCGGCCAAAGACCACCACGAAGCCCCCACTGACCACCTCCGAGCCGCCAACTTCCCAATCCACCACCGGCCAAAGAAGACCCCCCATCCCCTAACCGAACCATCCCACCACATCCTCACCCGTCGGCCTCCTCCCTCCACAGTCAACCATCGGCCAACCCACCCTAGCCCTTTCCCTCTCTTTTTCCTTATTTCCTAATGTAGATTGAATATAATTAGGACTAATTTTGAATTAAAATCCACGTGATTTGTAATTCAAAATCTTTCCTAAATACAAAATCTATTTTAGGAAAGTCTTCAAATCTCATCCAAATCAATTTTTAATTGAATTGGATTTAATTTCTCTTCCCTAATTTAAGATTCCCAATTAAGCAAGCAATAAACATTTGCCTTAAGCCCCACCCCTTCTCTCTATACTGCCGGCCCCCTTCTCTCTCACCTCCCTCTCTCCTCTCATTAATTCCCTCCCTCCCATTTAGGAATTAGATTTAATATTCTAATTTCCCAAATCCCTCCTAAACCAAATCTGAAATCAATTTCAGATTTTCGTAGGTTCTCCCTCCTTAGTTTAATCCCTAATCTCCATGTGTGGCTCCTCTCCCTTGGCCGAACCTTTCATCCCTCTTTCCAATTGGATTCTTGAGAATTTTTTTTTCTTTCTTTCCAAAGAATCCCTAAGGATATAGAAGGACGTCGTCTACCATATTTCATACAACGGAATTGATGCATGACCGATCCGGAACTTGATTACAGATTCGCTTACGATGAGCAAGGGAACGTCAACATTCTCCACTCCACCTTCGACTTCAACCCGGAAACCGACAACTCCGTCGAAGAGTACGTGGACCGCATCATCTTCACACTTTCGGAAGCCATCGATGAACAACTTGCCAATGTCTAGTGATAAATTGTTTTCGGACAACAACATGGGTGATCTTCTTCCCTCTTCATTTATCTTTCCAATCCTCTAACCTTGTTGATGGTGATTTAAATTGCAAGGTCTCGTGCTTCTTTCTCTACCCCCGCTTAGTAAACGTAGGATTTGAGTTTACTTTCTATGTTGCTTATTTCAATGTTAGATTAGGGATTTTTATTAAATAACTACTTAATTCATATGTTGTTGAAATTCTAAATTGTTTTGATGTTTCAAATATTTTGCATGTGATTTGGCCTAAGCGTAGCTACACCTCTTACGTTTTCTATTATCATTTAGTGGCTAATAGTCTTAGTTGTTATTTGTTCTTATAAAAATCGTGCAAGTGCTTATCACATTCATCGAAAGCATATTAGTCCTGCATCACAAAGCCTACACAATGAGAGCAGGGAATGAGGCGTACGCCTCAAGGCGTGCCTCGTCTCAGTTTTTAGAGGTGTTCGTCTCTTAAAATAAAAGAAACCAAAACCTAACCTAATATTTATCTATTCAATTCGACCCCCCTCACTCGCATCTTCCGTCATTTTTGAACGAGGGTTTCTTGTCCTTCTTCGATCGACATTTTCCCCTCTTCGTTCCATTCGACCGGCATTGGCTTCCTTCCACCCAGAGTTGCTCTTCGCCTCTTGCTTGGAGTTCTCTTCTACCGCTATTTGGCTTGAAGTCTCCTTCGACTGACCGCGAAAGCTCTTCTTTTTCATGGTTGGAGTTTAGGGTTTATTGACAAAGGTGAAATAGCTTTTTTACTTCCTCTTCTTCTTTGCAGCCAAATGTTATTTTTTTGTTATACCATCGTATTCATTATCATCTTCCTTTGGTTTTCATTCATTTTTGGCGAAATTTTTCTCTTTTAAATTTTATGCAATATTTCTTTGTTTTATACATACAATTTTCAATGTCATTTGATTGAATGGTTGCGCTTAGTGTAGGAAAATAAAAATGATAGGACTTTTTTTATTTATGTAATCTTTAGATCTTTTTTTATTAGACTTTTATTTATGTGGACATGTGGTTTAGGCATGCATAATAAAAAGTATAAGATGTTCAATAGATATGCGTATAAATTAATGTCAAAAATTTTAGTAGGAGGTATATTACATATAATATGAATGTAAGTTATGCACAAAAAATGTTTTGATCTTCTATGATATATATAATTTTCAATGTCATTTGATTGTGAATGGTTGCCATTGATACTATAAGAAAATGAAAATGATAGGAATTTTTTATTTATTTATTATTTAGATCTTTTTTTTTTTTTACTTATGTTTATGTGGACATGTGGTTTAGGCATGTATAATAAAAAGTATAAGTATATAAGATGCTTGATAGATATGTGTATAACTTAGGTTATTTTTTTTTATAGTGGCTTGATGTTTTGATCTTCTATTTTATATTCTTCTCTTAAAAGATGGTCAGAAGTAAGGATAATGCTGCATCAGGTTATAAAAAGTATCCAGCATGAAAACATAACACTCAGGTTGATGTAGGAGGAAGTGATAAAACATATATATATCTAAAATGCAATTACTGCTCCTATTACGGGAGTGAGCGCAATGTTAGTGATTCATCTTCTTCGATGAAGCCCATTTCATCTAGGGGTGCTAGAGGTCCTATGGTTCATTATATGGTGTAAACATTAGAGGATAGGCCTCCTACTAAACAGAACATGGCTCCAAAAAATGCAAGGGAGGCACGAAAAAGAGTGTGTAAGGATATAGGCAGATTCTTCTATAAAAATGCAATTTCATTTAATGTGCAACATCAACTACCTATTACAATATGATTCGTTCAGTTGGAGCATTTGAGAGATGGTTCAAACCTCCAACCATGTATGATTTGAGAACATGAATTCTGAAGGAGTTGAATAACACTGATAAAAGTATTGAAGAAATTAAGAGGACTTGGGTCCAAACAGGTGTAATAATTATGTCAAATGGGTGGTCTGATATAAAACATAGAAGTTTGATCAACATCTTCATTAATAATCCTTTTGGTATTCTATTTTAAAGACAAGTTGAAGCAGCTGATCAGGTCAAAGATGTTGAGTTCATATTTAGATTATTAGATAACATTGTTGAGGAGGTTGGAGAATAGTTGGTTGTATAAGTGATTATAGATAATGCAAGTGCTTACAAGACTGTAGGGAAAAAACTTATGGAGAAGAGAAAACATCTGTATTAGACTCCATGTACTGCACATTGTATAGATCTGATTTTTGAGAAGCTTGGGGAGCTACCTCAACACAAGAATGCACTTTTTAAAGCAAAAAAAAAAAAAAAAACGTTTATTTACAACTACTCTTGGGTTCTAGCTCTTATGAGAAAATTTTCAAAAAAACAAATTTTAAGGCCATCAGCAACAAGGTTTATCACCGCTTAACATTAGAGAGTATGATGGATGCTAGACAATCTTTAGAGGCTATGTTCACATCTACATAGTGATTGAGTTGTGCTTGAGCAAAGAAGGCTGAGGGAAAACAGATTAGAAAGATTATTTTAAATGACAGATTTTGGCAAAGTATCTTGTATGACATTATAACTACTAGACTTTTCGTTAAAGTTTTAATGTTGGTGGATGCTGAGAAGAAGCCTACAATGGGTTTCATCTACAATGCTATGGATGAAGCCAAAGTGATGATTGCCTCTAACTTAGGAGGCGAAGAGAGAAGCTTTAGGGAAATTTAGAATATTGTTGATGATAGGTGGGAGCTACAGCTTCACTGGCACTTGCATGCAGCAGACTATTACCTAAACCCTCAGTTTCAATATGCAGAGAACAAGTCTACAAACCTTGAAATAAAGTTGGGATTGTATTTTTCTATGGATTGGCTAATAAGTGGTGCAACTGAAAGATCAAATACTGACATGCAATTAATACCTTTTAGGAACAAAAAAAGGCTTTTTTGGATTATAATAAGCAAATGATACAATTGTAAAATGATATCTAGGTAATTTCATTTAATGTTTTAAACATTTATTTAAAAATTGTTCTTTGAGCACTAATTAAATTTCATAATATAAATCTTAGTTGAGCGGTGGATTCAATTTGGTGATATGACTCTAAAATTGCAGCATTTTGCTGTAAAAGTTTTGGGCTTAACATGTTTTTCATCTGGCTGTGAAAGAAATTGGAGTACCTACAACCAAGTACATATAAAGAGGAGAAATCGATTATCGACATTGAGGATAAATTCACTGGTATACATTATTTACAATAGGAGACTCAGAGATAAGAACTTAGAAAAAAGGATTAATAGATGATGAAAATTCTTTGCTTTGTGAGGATGTGGCATTTAATGTTGAGTGATTTGTATATGATGAAGTTGAAGTAATGTCGTCATAATTACAAGATGAAGATTTAAATGTTGATTTCTTTGATGGTCTTAAATCATTTACATGCACCACAACTTAAGAACAAATCAAAAAAGGTATATAAATAATATAGTTTTCTTAGACTTTTATTAATATATTACTTTATTATTCATTTTGATATTGTTCAAAACTATTTAGGGAAGAGGAAGATAATTGATATTGAGGAAGAAGCTATTTGTGACATTGGATTCTATAGGAGACGAGGAAAGGGAGAGAATAGTTCATCATAATGATGATTCAAATGAAGACCCCCTTAGTAATGACAGTGGTGATGACTTATGAGTTCTTATGTGATATGTCATTGCTATTTATTTTTGGAATTATATGTTAATGAAAAGAATACTGTGATTTGGGAAAGATAGAGTTTGAGTTGAACTATATTTCATGTTGTCATATTATTGGGATATTTTGATTTCACTTCATATCTTGTGTATTTATATGTTTTATATATTATTTACTCATTAGAATATAAAAATTTATCATTTTTTGTTTACACAATCTTTTGATTTTGAGGCTTACGCCTCAAAAATACCTTAGTACTTTAATAGCAAGACTTTATAAATTAGGAGCTTCTTGGTCACATGCCAACCATCAATCAATTGGAAGAAATGAAATATTTATTTTCAATATTATATACTTGTAAATCAATCTTCATTTTATGTAAATAATGATACCTGGAGATCAGGTAGTTGTTTGTCTTACAGCTGGAGGAATACCAAATAGTCTTAATGTATAAATTTAATTTATTACTGATTTTGTCTTCTTCATCTACATCTCTGCACAATCTTCCAATACATTAATAAAGACCATAAACTATTTTCCTACCCTTGGCAATATTTTAGGGTTATTGAAGAAATATTTATGATTTAACAAATGTGCATGCATATAGAGAACAGTGTAATTGTACTTCCCATCTTCTATCAATAATTTTAAACATTTAATCATACTTATTATTGTTATTGAAGCTTGCAGCAATTGCTTTATTTGCTCCATCTATTGCTTCATATATATAAGCTATTGGGGGCTTCTTCTCTCCATCAACCAATCTAAGAAATTTTAATAAAAGAATGACTATTTTTAAGGCATATATTATAGCAATCCAAAATAATTTTTACAAGATTGTTTTGCTTTAGTCTCTTTTGCATAAGGGCCCAAGATAAACTCTTCACAAGTAAACATTTTCTTCAAGTTCGATTGCTGTTGATGAAAATGTTATAAAGTTAAGAAAGCTGTTGTGAAATGAGTCTTGGCGTGTTTGACAAGTGCTATTTGATTTATGCACATTCTCATTAACTCAAGTAAGTGAGGCTTTAAATATATAAAAATGTGTACTACCATTGTATTTTCAAAGGATCCACTTAGATTTTGAATTTTAAAAATGTCCATTATTAAATCCAAACAGTGAGCAGTACAATGAGTTTAATAAATGTGAGGATATTTTTCCATCAATAATTTTCTTGTAATGTAATTATAATTTAAGTTAAGACCAAAAATTCATTCTTCATATGAAATAACACAAGTTTAGATTATAAGTTGTGACAAACCTGAAAGAACATTTTTAGATGCATCATCAATAACAACTTGGATCACATTATGTGGTCCAATAACCTCGATATACTTGCTAAAAAGTTTAAATTTTTTCATAGCATTCATAGAAAAATACTAGCATCATTTGACTCTACAAATGCGCTACCTCTCGGACAATTAAGAAAAAAAATTGTTTAAGCTTTTCCCATTCCTCGACATCCATCCATCTTCCATTAGAGAACAACTATATCGTGCACACTTTTCTTGATGACGTCGTAATAATTCATGTGTAGCCCAACCTTTTTTCTTCAAACAAGTAACTCGTACCTCGTGATAACTAGGAGGTTTTATTCTAGGTCCAAATTGTCTAAGTGCCTCCACCATAATAGATAAACTATCATATTCCACAGTATTAAATGGAATCTAACATTATACATCCATCTACAGAAAACTTGAATAGCCCTTTCTCTCGTTTTCTTTTTAGTTCCATCCATTTCTTTTCTAAATTGACCTTATCTATGCTATACTACATCTTCAAGATTTGTTGCAAGGAAAATCAACGATTAAAAAGGCGGAAGTGGCGTACACACTAAGGCGCGACTTAAGGCGAGGCGAAGCATTTGCGCGTTGAGGCTTACGCCTCGTTGGATTTGGCGGAGCGTGCGCTTATTTCGCACGGGGCGTAGGCTTTGGACGGGGCGTAGGCTTTGGTTCGTAACGCCTCGAAACGAAACGAGGCACCGCTTCGATTTGTAAGTATATAGACCGAGCGGTGAGAGTCGTATAAGAGTCGAGTATTAGGGTAACATACCTGCTTCTGCTTCGGGTGAGAACTGAAAGGCAAACTCCGCCAACTTGGACGACCACAGTTCGGTTAAGTTCGAACATAGTTGGAGGCGATCGAAGGTAACGATTTATTTCTTCTTCTCTTGCTTCCCGTAATCTTCCCGTCATTTGCTTCATGTCTCGTTTCTTCTTCTGCAGCTTCTTGTAATCGAAGGTACTTTTTTCACAGTTAGGTAACGATCTTTCTTCCCATTATTTGCTTCATGTCTCGCTTCATCAGATTGTACATGCTCGGTACCGCTCATTACATGCTCGGTATCGAACAAGTACATGCTTTGTACTTAGCGGTACACGCTTGGTACCGAGCGGTACATGCTCGGTACCGAGCGGTACATGCTCGGTACGCTCGGTATTGAGCATATACAACAAGCAGAATTTCAAAATTACTCTTATAATATAATTTTGTTCCGGGGGGCAGCGCCCGTTGACCCCGCGACCTGACCGGGCAGGTCGAACCCCGCCAGGGGGCAGCGCCCCCTTGGACCCGCGGCAGATTGATATATTTTTGTATTCATGTTGTTTTATTATTGGTATTTGGTAGTACAAATAATTGTTAAAATATATTCTATGGACTTTATTTATGAAGCAATGAATATGGCTAAAGAAGACTTTGCAAAAGAATTGGGAGGTCAAAAAAGTGCCTACAAAGAAATATGAGATATTATAGATGAAAAGTGGGATCGACAATTACACCAACACTTACATGCTGCTGCGTACTATTTAAATCCCCAATTTCATTATGATAAAGATTTTCATGTTGACAAAGAGGTGAAAACTGCTTTGTATGCATGTATGGACAGACTCATTTCTGAAGAAGACTATCTCAAAGTGAATGATCAACTTGAGGATTTTCATTTGAAGAAGGGAATGTTTGGATTTAGAGCAGCACAAGCATGCTACAAAACACGATCTCCTGGTATGTTTGTAGTTTGTGTATTTATAATTTTAATGTTAATATTTATGTTCAAGTCTTCAACTTCAATCAATATACATAAAATACTATGTTTGACTTCATGTAGAACGTTGGTGGGTTCAGTTTGGAGATGATGTTCATGAATTGAAAGCTTTTGCAGTTAAAGTTCTTAGCCTAACGTGTTCGGCTTCTGCATGCGAGCGTAATTAGAGTATCTTCAATCAAATTCATACAAAAAGAAGAAATCGATTGGCGGCAGATCGAATGAACAAACTAGTTTATGTTATGTTTAACAAAAAATTGAAAGATAGACATCTCAAATTGCAAAATCAAGGAAATATTGAGAATGAAATTGACCATTTGCTTGTTGATGAGTTACAATCTGATGATGAATGGGTTACTCCTAAGAATGCTGATGTATCTGAAGTTGAAGCAGAAGGAGAAAGTCATGTCAATGAAGAAGACAATGAAGCAACTACTCAAATATATAAAAGAAAGAAACAAAGTGAGATTTGAGCTTCAAAAAAATTTAAAGGTATTCTTAAATATAATGAATTATTTTGTATGTTACTATTGTTTCATTTTAGAGCTAATGAAATATTAACTGATATAGGAGATAAAAGAAAAAATATTATAGATGAAGAAGTGTTAGACATTAATTATGAAGATTCTTCTGAGCCTGCTTTGGGTCTTGATCCTAAGGGGATGTTTTATTTTTAAGTGAGTTTATTTTAAATATTGTATTCCACTAATATTATCTGAAAACAAATCTTCAAATTAATAGTTGACATAATATTTTGTTATTTTTTATTATTTATAATTTTAAATTAATTTATTTTAATCGTTTTGAGGCTTACGCCTCGATCCGCCTCGAGGCTTACGCCTCGCCTCGCTTAGAAAAAACGCCTCGATTCCCGATTTTGCCTTTTAAAACCTTGAGGAAAATATCTAACGATCATTTAGGTCGTGATGCTTTGAGGATAGTTGTTGATGTGGAACTATGACTGGAAGTGTTGGATTTATTTGTTCGCAGTATTTTGGATGCATGCCTTAATCTGTTCTTTTAAATATTTTTTTTTCCAACATGGATGGCTTAATTTCAAACTTCACGTGCTCAGGGCAATTAGAGTTAGGTCTAGCGACTAGCATTCCTAAAACCCCATCCGAGGTATTGTTTGTGGCGTGTAATTCCTCCTTTTGTTATTTTAATACAAAAAATACATGTCACGGTGTTGTTATCGAAATCATTTATCAGTATTGCATATTTTTATGTTGGATCTTTTTTTAAAGATTGAATTGAATATGACTTTTTTTTAATCACCTAAAAACATGCACATTCAAATAAATAAATTTTGTTCTCCATTATAATTAGATGAATAAAATCTATATAAACTTTATCATACAAAACACAAATTAGTGTAAAGTTCATCAATGCTCGGTAAGGCTTATGCCAACGATCTTGTAATTACAACGTTTGGAACAGATATAATCTTTAAAATAAAATAAGTCGAATCAATAATATAACTATCACAAGTTATTGTGTTTATGCAATCAAAAGCATAAAAAAATATTGAACTACCAATAATTTGATTCTTTCTACTGTGTAGTGTCTTCAATGTGAGATTGAATGCAAACATACTTGGAAAAGATTTGTGGAAACAAAACATAAAAAAATAAAAAAATAAGAGAATTATTTTTGAATGCTATTAGGGCTCACCTATGAACTGAACCGCTTGGCTAGAAATAGCGGTGGCCTCCATCGAAAATCAATGTAAACTTCATCATACAATACACAAATCAATGTAAAATTCATCAATGCTCGGTATGGTTTATGGAAGCTATCTTGTAATCACAATGTTTGGAACAAATATAATATTCAAAATAAAATAAGATGAATAAATAATATAACTATCTCACGTTATTGTGTTTATGCAATCAAAAGCATAAAAAAATATTGAACTACCGACCGTTTCATTCTTTCTACTATGTAGTGTCTTCAATGTGAGATTGAAAGAAAACATACTTGGAAATGATTTGTGGAAATAGAAACAAAAAAAAAAAAAATAAAAGAAAATTATTTCTGAATGCCGGTAGTTCTCACCTATGAATTGAATCGCTCGGCTAGAAACAACGGTGGCCTCCATCGAAAACAGAGGAGAAACACTCGGGAGTAGTCGCTTCCGCTCGCGTGCGAAATAGACTCGGGAGCAGTGTCATGAGCAGAATCGTACAAGCAACGTATTTGGTCAGTGCAAAATTAGCCGAAGGTCGTGCAAAACTGATGAAGGGGCGGAAGAAGTGAGCAGGGGAGAAATGCTCTGTTGTTTCTCTTTCGTACGTTGAACAGCTCGCGGGAGCAGAATGGTTCGTGAGATTAGGGTAGCCGATAAGAGCACTATAGTATTTATCTAATACTTAATATATTTGAAATTAGAAAATATATTGTCTTAAAAATAAAAAAATGATAAATATAAAAAACATTTATAATTATCTTAAAAAATTTTCAAAACAATTTTGAGCGCTATTTTGCTCCATGTGCCATGTGCCAATGTGCACATATGGTGCAAATATCACGTGTCATTTTGAACATTTTCGCTGCAATGTTTCAAGACATTAATATCATTTAGGGGCTGTTTGGTTGCTTGAAAAAGAAATGCAGTGTAAAGTAAATACAAGGTAAAGTAAATGTAGTGCATTCTTAATACTTTGCATCTGTTTGGTTGTCTGCAAAATAAATGCAGGAGAATTGTTTCCCTTGTCTGGTTTGGTAAATCCAGAGTAAAGTAAAAGCAATTTTTTTTATAATAATTTATTCTAGCATTACAACTAGTGTATTTATAAAAACAGTATATTTATAATAATTAATATTATTTGATGTTATAAAATATACATCAATGTATTCATTTATTTCACGATCTTATTATAATTTTTTTAGATTATAAGACATAAAATTATTCTGTGTATTAATTTAACAGTGTGTTGCAATAGAAGAAAATATACTTGTGTTAGAGAGAATTTTTAATCTAAAATTCTTTTAAAATTTAAATTTTTTATGTTTCAAGTAATGTTTTTACAAAAAATATTGCAAAAATTTAAATTTTCAATATGATTTCTTTCTTTAGTTTAGCAAAAAAAAAATCTTTTAGCAATCAATTAAATCACATGATTTCCATTCATAACATGTAAACAACAATAATGAAAATTTACAAATAAAAAATAAAAATAAAAAATACCCATAAAATTTTTTGCTCTTAGGCTTTGAATTACCGTTCGTCTCTGTTTGTGACGAATTCATAATCAAATCCTAGAAATGACCAAGCAGTCAATTTAACTACTGATTTTAAATCAAACTGCAAATCAGTAGATATCAAACATGCACAAAGATAGTTGAACATGTAAAGGCTTCAAAGAGTTCCATTAGAAATGTCTGAAACAAAAAATATGGACAATTTAATTGGTTCTCCCATACTGTAAATTGTCGTTAACTAAGGCACGTTCTGGGAGTCCAAAGCAAAAGGATGTACTGTTGAGTGCACCAATGTTGAGAGGAAACTTAGACAGATACTTGATCTTACAGAGGATGAAACTCATTTCCATATAAGCAGAGTGCCTTCCATACTAGCAGTTTCTGTTACCATCAATTCAACTGTCCTGAATTCCAAGGTCTGACTTATATTATAATAAATGGCATTACGTGACGTTTCATTACCTGCTTGTGTAACTACTTTTTGTTGTTACAGAATACTGCTGATATGGTTTTCCACCTGATAACTAATAGACAGAATTTCTATGCCATGAAGTTCTGGTTTGCTAGAAATCCTTACAATGAAGCAGTCATTCCATGTCCTGAATATTGAGGATCTCAACCAGAGCTTATTGAATGGTCTAGGCTTAAAGCAGTTCTCTGCCTCGGAAGAATTCAGGATTTCTGTCCCTGGTTTTGATCAAACAGAGTTCTTGCAATTGAGAACTGAATATGTATCTATATTTGGCCATTCTCACTTCCTCCTTCCTGAAATATTCAAGAATTTGAAAAAGGTTATTGTTTTTAGATGATGATGTGATTGTCCAGCAGGACTTGTCATCTTTGTGGAATATTGATTTGGAGGGAAAAGTGAATGGTGCTGTTAATTTCTGCAAGTTGCAACTTGGTCAACTTGAAATAATTCACAAGAGTATTGAACCTGATAGGAATATAGATATGAACAACCAAAAATGATCAAAAATGAGAAAAGAAGCTGCCAATAATACTCAAGATATCATAAAGACAAATCAAATAGCAAACAAAATGGTTTCCATCCAACTGAATAGTCCGATCAATGCTAAAGATAGGACGACAAATATCAATATAGTGTAAATGGCAAAGCTCACCGGTAAAAAAACATTGACTGGAGGTAACAGATTCATTATATTCCATGTAATTAGCATTCAAATCGCCCCAATAACACCACCACTAGAAAATATGAAGTAAAAATATGACAAGAAAACCAAAATACCAAACAAAAAATTGATAATTGCTCGAGTGAGTAGTACCCAAACAATCATGAAGCCAAAAGCCCATCTGCCACTCAATTCTCCTAAATAGCCAACTAACACATCACTAAAAACAACTGTAAATGCCAGAGCTAATACAACACAAACAAATCAACAGATAATCAGTGTCAAAAAAGATATTCATGCAATGATTAAACTGAACACCAACCTAGAGATGATAGAAATTCAACAAATATTCATACAGATAGGCATTAGATAATGGGTTTTAGGGTGAATCATTCCTGAACCTTTGGCCATTTCCCCAACTTTTACATGTGCTCCTCCAACCTAAAATATTTAAAGACATTAAAAATTAGAAAAATAGATCGAAAAACAAGACAACAATTTAAAGCTTCTGAATCTCTCTTGGGTGTGGAAAGAGAAGAAAGACAGCAACTTGGCCACATGACGAGCTCCTGTTCTCCGATCTTCTGCATTCGGCTCGGCCAAAGGTCTCCACACCAAAGACCCTGCTCCGTTTTGTTTCTGGATCGCACACAGGCAAAGGGTCAGTCGGTCAAGTGTCCTGGCCGAGATCCCATAACAGCGGGATTTTTTATCTGACCTTGTCCTGGCCGCGAGAGTTGATGAGCGCGATTAGGTCGCCGACGTGGTGGAACATGTAGTAGGCATTGACATCGGAAGTGGCGTCTGTGTCGCCGAAGCCACGGAGGTTGGGGGCTACACGCGGTGCCCGCGGGCAGCGAGGTAGACAATCTAATAACGCCAAGAGTACCTTTCTCGGCGACGTGCATATTAATCCCATTAACCTGTAACGTCCTGTGCTTAATCGTTCCTATCTCCATTTCCCCCTTCTCTCTGTTAGCTCTGAGGATTCTTGCGGGCAGGATGAGCAGGTGAAGCTTCACCGCTCTCGGCTGTGAATTGGAAAGAGTGAAGAGACAGCGAATGGAGGAGTGCGGAATGAGAAGAGAGCAGAGCGCATGGGAAGAACGGAGACGAAGGAAGCAGAACCAGTATTTTGTGCCAGAGGATTTGTAACCCGCTCAATTTGAGCGGGTTTTGAAGTCGCGCGAAACGCCTTCAGTATTACACCGCTTATGCAGCCGAGGAATTCCTTAGTTTCCGCTCAAAACCAACCAAACGACCGAATTTTGAAAATGCGTGTAAATACATTGCTTTACTCTCCTAATTCTGCATACCAAACAGCCCCTTAGTGTAACACAATTTTGTTTTTGTGAAGATGAGAAGTTATGGAAAGATACAAAGTTGGTTATAGGTACAAGGGAGGTTTTTTTAGTGAACTTATGTTTACCTCAATTTCAGGAGACAGTTCAGATTCTCAGATCTGCTATAGAGCATAATTTAGATTTGTACGCCTAGAGTGCACTTACCCAAACCTCCTGTTATCCATAATAGCTCTGTTCTCAATTTTCCCGTCTTTGATTTTAGGTTTTTAGGTTTCTGTGGATTGATTTGAGGTGGAGCTAGAAGGTCAAGAGGGGCAAACTCACTATCCTCATCTTCCTCAATATTAGTCTCCCCCTAAAGATGAGGTTTGATGAAATAGTATTTTTGTTCATCAAAGGTAACATCAACAGATACAAGAGTTTTTTTGGTGGCAGGATGATGACACTTATAACCTTTTTGAGTGAATGAATACCTAACAAATATATTTTTTGGTGCTCTTGGATCTAATTTTTTTTTCTATTTTTGATATTAATGTAAACATAGGTAGTGCACACAAAGATTTTGGGTGTAAGCTTATTATGGGTTCAAAATTTCGGGGTAAAAAGAGGATAATATATCCATGGGTGTTTTTAGTCCCATGGTTTTTGAAGGTAGACAATTTGTGAGATATGTGGAAGTTAGAAGGGCTTCCCCTAAGTAGGACATAGGTACATTGTGGTGGAATAAAAGTGCACGGGTGGAGGCTAGGAGGTGACCATTTTTTCCTTTTGCAACATCGTTTTATTGTGACGTGTGAATGTAGAAAGACTCATGAATGATATATTTTTTTTTAAAGTAGGAGTATAGGGTTTAGTTAAAGTAATCTTTACATTGTTTGAACAAAATTTTCTTATTTTTACCTCGAATTGGTTCTGGATCATAGTATGAAAAATATGGAATATAGTGTTAACATAGGATTTGTTTTTAAGGAGTAAGATCCTAGAGACTATACTGCAGTCATCAATGAAGGATACAAACCATCGAGCTCCTGAGATATTAGGGATTTTTTGAGGGTCCCAAATGTCACTATGAATAAAGTAAACAAGAGTATTATATCTCTCATGCTTGTTTGGAAAAGAAACTCGTTTATACTTTGCTAACTCATATGTTTCACAATCAAAAGATTCATTTTCCAACATATAAAAAGTTTTGGGTATATATTTCTTAACATATCAAAAGGTGGATGCCTTAATCTAAAATAGTGAAGCCAAATAGTAGATTTTTTATCAAATAGGGATAACAAACAAGATAAGAAACGATTCCATCACTTGAAAACATCGGAGGAATCAAAGGTTGTCTAATGATATCCTTCAAGCCAGATAAGAAACGATTACACTTATCTTTTGCATTGGGTATCAGATGTGAAGCATATCTGGAAAGTCTAGTGAACTCGGCCTCATAGTGAGTAATAGTTCTATTACCTTGTACCAATCTACTGAATTTTTCTTGCATCTTTCTTCTAGCTGACATGGGTACATACCAATCTCGGAACACCTTCAGAAACTCTTCCCATGAGACTTGGCTGCTGGATCGCCCTCCAAAAGTCTCTTGTAGCTGGCTTCGCCACCACCTTTAGGCCTCACCTTTAAAGGCAAAAGCAGCGAGAGTAACCCTTCTATCTTCAGGGCAGGACATACCCTCCAGAATCTTCTCTATCCTCATCACCCAATCTTTTGCCTCTATTAGTTCACCACTTGAAAACATCGGAGGCTTCATATCTTGGAGCATCTTTACATTTTTATCTATTGGAGAGCTTCCACTAACACCAACCTGGGTCTGAGTGTTCTTAATCATTTGTGCCATTGCTGCCGTCATTTGCATAAAAGATTCTATAGTAGCATTAATGCTACTACTCGAAGGCTCTGTTATGGCTGGTATCTCCCTCCTAATATCGCTCATATTGCTATCAGTGACATCATTTTCAGGATCCATGAGTCAGATATAATGCGATGAAATAAAATTAGTCTATAACACATATATCTTATACCTTCTTTAACCTATAAAATCATCTTGTTGGTTCTTTCATATTGATCAATATTCTTAAACCCTTTGCTATGATACCACTTTTGTCACGATCCGGCCCGATAAGCTCGTATAAACGAGGCGGGAACAAATGTCGAATGGTAGACTAAGATATCCAATCTGTAAATCTATCACCATAACATTTGAAAGATTCACTAAAATATTAAAATTGAAAACACATAAACATAAAATCATTAAGACTCATATAAAATCATTAAGACTCATATAGTTAGTTACCTTTCTTCCGACGCGTCTTTCTTATGGTACATGTTTTCACCCCTTCTACTCATTATGATTAAAATAATTATACAAGAAATTTTTTTGAACAACTAATAGTAAGCTAAAGCTTAGTAAGTAAAATATGCCTCTAAACTACAGTAATTCAAGGCAGGTGTAATATGCTAAATGCCACTTTTTATTTAGACATATCATAACTTTTATTTTTTATAAATATATTATTAAACATACTCATAAATCATAAATCAATATCCTTTCATATTCAGCTTACATTCATCATATAAATATTCGTAACTTTCTCATTTCATATATAGTATAATCGTCACATGGTCCACCGTCTAGTACCAATGAAGGCACTCCATTACCATTTCCTTTTCAATAACTTTTATCTTTTTAACATGCACGAGTATAGTGTCCCCAACTAGTACCATAAAGGGGTGAGCTCTATCATTTCAACATGCACATACAATCACTCAATATATCAATTATATCATATTCATATATCATAATACTAAGCTCTATCACATGCCTTGTATAATAATATAGTGAATCACTTAATATGTGAGAGAAGAAATATTGAATAATTTGAAATACAGTAAAATGAACAAATTCCAATAACAATTAAAGAAAAATTAAAACGATACAATTATCATAATATATAAACATGTTTACTCTGAAATTGGAAAAATATTAATTTTTTTTCGCTACTCCTCTTTCCTTCGAGTTCACCACAAATAACACCTATAAGAAAATAATTTAATATCCATATGCTAAAGCTAATCATCTCAAACTTAATTATTCTATTCCTATAAAATTTTCATAGGTTCTCTTTCTCTCTCTCTCTCTCTCCCCCTCTTTCTAATTTATCACATAAAGCATGTAAAAACTTTTAAAAATTCATATTTTGGTTTAAATTTATATTTTATTTAAATAACCCCTTTACCCTAGCCTAAAATAATTTAAATTAATTTCTATTTTCGGTTTTATTTAAAAACCATATTTTTGGAAATTATATTTTCATTAATTCATTCATATAAGCATGTCAAAATCCCCCTTTCACCTAATTAATAATTAGGTAAATGTATTTTCGGATTATTTTAATATAAAAATTATGAAAATAAAGTTTTCATGAAAAACTCTAAATTTTATTATTAGAAACTCCTTTATGATCATTTAGAACATTACCTCTTAAGAAACTTTCTTAAAAACCCAATAATATGAAAACTCTAATTTCTCTAACTCAACAAAATTTTGGGAAACTTCCTTTTTTGTGGATAACTTGCTTTCCCTAACATTCTCCCTAAGTTTCCCTAAGAAATTCTAAGTTTTTGACAAACCCTAGATTTTGTTTTCAAAAAATCTAGAGAAAAAAAGGAATCTTTTGATTAGAAATTCACCTTAGTGTTTCTTTAGCCTTCCTCTACGTTTTCCCCCAAATTCCTTTGCCGAAAAAGTCACCGGAGTAGCCGTTTGTCGCCCCTCTCCCGTTCATTGTGTGCTCCTCCTTTGGTTCGGTCGAACAAAATGAAACAAATGGAATGAAGGGACCGAACTCTATTCGGTCCCTTAAAGCTTCGTTTGATTAAAGATTTGCAAAAGGACAATTTTTCCCTCACTTAAAATATATCCGCTTTAATATTCACTAGGGGTAGTTTATGTATTATGAATATTTCATGATTTTTAATTTCAAATCTAAGCAAAATTTAATTTAAGTTTTTTATACCGTTTTGGTCAAAATTTTGCGTAGAATTTTATAAAATTATTTTCATCAAATTTCGACGACTTTGAAAAATTCACTTAAATTTTGTTGCAGTGCATCGAAAAATGTGCGATGTTTAAAATTGTCATTTTCAGGTTTTACAATAATCCTTTCAAATGATTACTAGATGCATTTAATCCAATGGATATAAAAAACTTACCTGAAAGTGCAAGAGAAGATGCATGTGATTTTTCAAGGAATATCCGAAGTTGTTTTAGTTTGTAAATATCTTCTTTATTGAGATCTCTGAAGCTGAACTATGTTTCTGGGTTAGGCTGATTTGTTGTAGTGTTGGCTTGTGATGTGCCTTTTTGTCAACTTCTTTGATTCCATGGCTTGGGGCTTTTCATGTATCTCCCAGCATGGCAATTTTGTGTCTTTATTTCTTGCAATAACTACAATAAATGGAGACTTTGTCTTTAGGTTTTGAAAAATTCTTATCTTTTTTCTTCCATGATGCCTCTTTTGGTTGACACAATTGCTGAACCGTCAACTACCTTTGGCTCTAGCATTACCTCTCATTGGTTTTTCTCAGCACGAATGAGAGAAATCGTATTGTTTAATGTGATTGTCTCCTCTTTTCCAAGGATATGATAACTTGATCAAACTCCAAATTTAACCTTGTAAGAAAGTCATACACTATCTTTCTCAATAAAAATTTTCAGGATAGCAGTATCTTCTGAACACTTGGTCTCTATGCATCTGTAGTGATCAAGTTCTTGCCACAAGTTTTGAAGGAGAGTTGCATATGCCATTACAATTTTGCTTCCTTATTTTGCGCTTATGACCTTGTCCTTAATTTCAAATATCTGGGCAGCATCCTGAGCTTTTGAGAAGGTCTGCATGGCGGCATACCATATGTCCTTTACAGTAGATTGGAACATAAAAGTGTCAATAATTTTTGGAGTTATGGAATTTCATAACCATGACATAATCATGGAGTCTGGTTTATCCCATGCCCAAAAATCAGGATCTCATTCTTTTAGTCCTACCCTGGAAGTGATTCAACTTCCTTTTGCTTTCAAGTATGTCTTCACAAATTGAGACCACTTCAAGTAATTCTTCCCATTTAAGCGGTAGGAAGGTTGAATATTTTAGAGATCTCCTCTTCCTTGGTGCATCATAGAGTCCTCCATTTGGTCAAAGCTTTTGGAGGAATTTGCTTCAAACATTGTGGCAACAAATGATAGTGGCTATAACAAGCAGGGCAACAATGAAGGCTACGTTGGTTATAGATAAGATAATAATAAGGGAAGACTGATAATGAAGGCATGATAGTACAAAAAACTCAAAATTTGGGCAATGGCAATGAAGGCTTTGATACCAAGTTAAATTTAGATAATTGGAGAGGGAAAATGCTTAATTTTATTACTCAAAACTATCCATATTTATAGATCTATATATCTTAATAAAGAAACAAAAAATTACAAAATCATGTATAATTGCTCTAATATAATCCTTCCTGCATCAGCCGACTAAATATGGAAGGGAGATCGGCGTGATCCATGTGAGCCTCCTACGGATTCCCATCCTAGCCGTGGGATCAAAATGCCAAGGGATGACTAGGATTTAATAGGCCTTATATTATTGGGTTATTGATAGGCGTGGAAATAATAATTGATATTAAAATTTACGTAGGTATGAGAATGGTAGTTGTTAAAGTTTTGTAGTTTGTATATGTTGGTAAGTTTGAATATATATTTTAACATTTTTATCTCTCCTTCTTATTCCTTTAAATAGAGAGTTCCTTATACTACAAAATGATAAGATTGAATGAGAATTGCTTCTTGAGTTTATACTCTTTTTGTTTGCTTCCATTGCAAAATGGAAGACTACTTGATTATGAGTTCACAACTCTTAGAGAGGGCTTCTAAGGAAGAAAGAATATCTCTATAATGACAAAGTATTCATAGAAGTTGGCTTCAACTTAATCTTACTTAACCACAATTATCTTAAATCTTGTACAAGTTAGACCAAAGGATATTTTTGGGGCGACTAGACATTTTTAAAAAAAGTACAAGTTAGAGCATGCATAACTTTCATTTCTTCTTTGTTTTAATAGGTTTAGATATCTAAGGATGTTAACTTTACTAGAGCTTGAATCAACCCTCGTTACATTCTTGCTATCATATTTACTCAATAGCAGTTGTGTGCTTATCATCATTCATGAAGCAATTTAACGAACTATTGGTGTAATCGTCATACTTCCACTGTCACATTTAGTTTGAATTGTATGAGGACTTAATTGTAATATTATGGTTTTAATATCCAAAAAGTGATGATGGCCAAGGATGGGATAAGAATGAGATGTTATTGGAGAGAATCAAGGACATTGCCTTAATTTCATTCCACCTATTTCTCCAACTTATTATAGGAGTTGATAAAATTTTAAAGATTAAATCTAGGAGTTAGCTATTTTTAAGTGGTTGTTTCTATCTTGATTTTTTTAAAAATTTAAATAGATTTATAAATTTTCCTTGGATATCTATAAATTAAGATAAAAGATTTTATTTGAAAATCAAGTTTGGATTGAATGAAATCTTAACCTCCCTTTCAAAGCTTATTCTTTTCCTCCAAAAACCAACCGATTCCCCTCTATATTTGTGTCTTTCTATTGCCCGACCACTGTAGTAGCAGTCTCCATTCCCTTGGGATGTCAAAATGGGTTTTTAGGTTGAGCTCTGGTCCAACCCGAAATGGACCCGCCCTTGATTACTTCAACCCGAACTTGATCCGAATACACAAACATGTTAGAAATCTGAACTTGGACCCAACCCTCCCCAAATCCTAGTCGACCCGACCTGACCCAACCCGAGGATTCGCATGAGGCAATTGCTAGGTGGTCCGTGAGCACTAGCGTGAGCACGAGGCGAGTCTCAGTGAGAGGCGTGCACCAATGCTAGGTGAGCAGGGCCAGCGGGCGAGGTGATATGCGCACACGTGTGAGCAGGTGAGGCGAGTCGCGAGTTCCTATCTCTTTACTAGCAGGTGCGTCTCAGCATCTTTCCGTGCACAATGAGCGCAAGCAGCAAGGGGGATGAAGGCTAGCGCAACCTGCGAGTTGTTGGTGATCGAGATTTGCCAGGCGAGTGGAGGCGGAGATCGATCCTGATCCGGACCCAAGTCATTTTTGGGTTGATATCGGGTTTTCAGGTTAACCCGTATCCATCCTAAAATTAGAAACATGTTGGTTTTTGGAACCCAAAATCGACCCATTTTTAAAATAGGTTGACCCGAACCTGGAATTTTTGAGTTGGGTTGGGCTCAAGTTTTTGGGTCTTGTCAAATATTACCCCCCCTAGCATTATTCCCTACAGCCCCTGGAATTCAATCTGCATTTGTAACTCTTGCATGTGCGAACGTTCAACTCTTGTTGCTAGAGAGTCAATCGAACACCATACCAGTCATTTGAATTTGTTCCAATACTTGGTTAAATTGTTGTATTTCCCTACTTAAGAACATCTAGGATAATTAATACATATATATATATATATATATATATATATATATATATATATATATATATATATATATATATATATATATATATATATATATATATATATATAGGATAATTAATATTTATATCCAGAAAACAGTGAGAAAAGCATTATCCCTCATGGTACGGATTCCGTAGAAAATCTAATTTCCTTGTCTTGCCATTCGTTTCCATAGGCCTGCCACACACTTAATTTTAATTTCGGATCAGCATGGCATTTTTGAAAGCGAGTAGCTGCATTCAATAAATTTTGCTTTGGCCTTTCGGTTATGCTGCTGGGTATTGCGAATTGAAAATGGTAAACAATGTCTCTATGTGGGTTGGAACCATGATTATCATATGCGTGGTGTTGGGTGACAAGGCCGGCCAAAAAATCTCTGTATTTCAGTAATGCTGGTTTGGTTATAATAGCGAATGGATGTCTATTCTCAAGGTTAAAACTGCTCTTAAATGTGGGGACAGCTTGCTAAGAGTTGGTATCAATGGAACCACATTAGGAGACTTAATAACAGTTGGCATCTTTGCTGGGATCTTTTTTGCATTACTTTTCAAAATTTCAGCCTATAAATTCTTGCTTGTAAGGATTTAAATGGATGTTTAATATTATGATTTAACCTTACAATAAGAGGGATAAATTCTGGGGATTATATGGAATTAAGATCCTGTGTGGTAGTATACATTGATAATAGGATGGTCAAATATAGGCGAAGATGGTTTTGGCACATCAAATATAGGCGCTAAGATGGTTTATGCTTTTCTCTTGCTGGGAGAGTTGTACTTGTTAAGTCGGTTTTATCTGCATTACCGGTTTTTGTGGCCACTCACTCATTGGTTCCAATGAATATTCTTAAAGAATTGGATAAAGCAGCTAGGAACTTCATTAGGGATAGACAAGGAGGGCTTCATGGCCTGCACTATATGTCTTGGGAGATCATGTGCAAGGCCTGGAAGGAAGGGGGTCAAGGCTTACGTTCGGTGAGTTCTATGATTGGACCACTTAGAGCAAAATTCGCATGGAATTTCTTAAAGGAAGAAGACTCTTTGCTTAATAAAGCTATGTTGGCAAAGTATGGTACTAAATTCTGGGAACAAACTAACAAAGCTAATAAATCTTCTACTTGGAAGATCTTTGCTAATGGTGCTCAGGCTCTTATTCCAATCACAAAGTGGAAGATTGCAACAGGAAAATCTATTGACATTCTTAAAGACGTGTGGATTCTAGATAGATGTCTAGAGAAGTGGCCTACATTTATTGCGGTAGGGAATTTTGAATTTCCATCTATGGAGAACTTTATTTCAGATGGGTTTTGGAAGATAGACCTAAAAACCTATTTTGGGAAGGCTTTAGTGGAGATCATTATCCAAATTAAAATTTTCCCAAATCAAAACAAGGATATCGTGGAATTGAGACCGAGATTCTCGGGCAAGAGCATAGCAGCTATGGCTTCTTCTTCTTGTGGTAAAGATGACGTGTTAGTAGATTATGGAAGCTGGCTGAAAAAATTACATCTCAATCCTAGAATTGAATGTTTTTGGTGGAGGCTTTTAAATGATGCTGTATCGAAGATTGTTGGGACGTTGTTTATGTCCTAGAGGATGTAATTAACCAGAAAATTCTGATCATGTTATGGTTCACTGTTCAAAGCTGTAGCAAGCTATTCGTGTGCTTAAGAATTGTGGATTCATTTTTCCGGTTTTTTCCTTAGCTAGTGACTGCAAGTTTCATTTGAAAAGGTTAGCTGTGAACAATAAATCCATTGCAAATTTATATTGTTCCCTAGTATATTTCTCCTGGAAGAGTAGAAATTTAATCATGGGAAACAAGAAATGAGTTTGAACTATATAGCCTCTAATGCTATTAGTTATGCATCAATTTCAAATTCTAATATATTCTTGGATCACTAGGCCCTAACCAGCCGTCATGGCTGATTACTCATTGGCACCCTCCTCCCCCAGAATGGATTAAGGTTAATGTAGATGCGGCTTTAGCTAGATCCAATAATGGAGGTTTTGGTGGAATCTTTAGAGATTCTAATGGTAGATTCTTACTTGCCTTTGGATTCAATTGCTCTCTTTGGGATAATGGATCGTTGGAGCTGGTGGCTGTTCGTGCATTGAAGAATTTCATCTTTGATTGGATGTTAGAAGCAAAGGTAATTAGTATTGAAGGGGATAATATCAACATCATCAAGTATTTGCAAAAATTTGTGAATAAAGGATCTCGGATTGTACATGAAGAAGAGTTTGAAGACCTCTCTTTTTTGGATGGCTTCGGTAACATTCTTTTCCATTTTTTTAATAGGGAATGTAATAAGTTAGCTCATTCTTGTGCTAACTTTGCTTTGAGTGATGATTTTCTTTGGGAAGATCTTAGTAGCAATAAGGTTCCTCTATTTTTTAAAATTTTAAAGGAGGAATGTGATAGAATCTCTATCACTTAGTAGTTTGTAATTACTTTTCATTTCATTTAATGCTATTTGCATTTCTTTCAAAAAAAAAAAAAAAAAAGATGGTTTATGCTAAACGGTTTTAGCTGATCTTCATTTTGGTATGAAATTCTTAACATGACTAAGAGGTGAAGAATGTTTCCTTAGTTGCACATAAAATAGTTAGGGACAAGCTTACTTTCATGTAAATTAGTTGTTCCATTCACTTTCATTTTTGGACTTCCTCTTTTTTTGACTAAATTTCTTGCACGATATCACTGCATACGTTTTTCAATGAAGCATCTGTACTGTTTCCCCACTTTTATTCCTTTATCACTGTGATTGTGATTTCAATATAATGTTTTTTATGTATCGGTCTTGACTGAATCCTTTTTTCTGTGCAGCAAAAAAGTTTTTTTGCCGAAGCATAGTTGGAATAGATATAGATAAAGGTATGATGTTTTGATCTTTCATCTGATACATTGCATTTGATTTTGATTAATCTATTACTTTTTCTTTTATGTAATATTTTTGCATCTCACCTCATATAAGTAAAGCCTTCTAAAATTTTAAGCATAGACAATTGAAACCAATTCGAAGTTGTGTGGGATAATTTTTTCATGAGACTTTAATTGTCTAGAAGCATATGTAATCGCCTTTTCATTTTGCATTAAACACAACCTATCCTTTTAAAAAAAACCATCACTGTATAATTGGAATCCCTTAGTTTCAGATGGAATTGTTAATACTGGTGTCAGTGTTAAACACTTTTTTAATTTATAGAATGTTTTGCTCACATTCATCAGTCCATTTAAATTTAATATCCTTTGGTGTCAACCTGGATAAAGGCAAAATAATTTGATAAAAAATTCTTTACAAATTTTATGTAATAACCTATTAATCCTAAAAAGCTCCTAACTTTGGTCATATTACTTGGTCTTTGCCATTCTACAATTGCATTCATCTTTTCTTGTTCTATTAATATGCCTTCACCACTAATAATGTGCCCCAAGAAAGAATTTTTTCTCAACCAAAACTCATATTTAGAAAATTTAACAAATAATTTGTGTTGTCTCAGTAATCCCATAACAATTCTCAAGTGATGTGCATGCTCTTCATCATTTTTAGAAGAAACCAAAATATCATCAATAATAACAATTACCAACTGATCAATATAAGGCCTGAAAATTCTATTCATCATATCCACAAATACTATTAGGGCATTTGTCAATCTAAATGACATAACATGCAAGAAGCGGTCTGGCCGGTTCAAGTGAACCTAGGAGTTAATAAAACAGGCATAGACGGACAGAGCGGGAGCAGGGTGCAAGCGGATCAAACCGTATGCATGTACGAGGGAGAAAAATAACTACTCGTGAGATATACATCCATTTCACTCGCTCCTGTGGAGTCAAACGAATGAAAAGTGAATAGAGGATGAAAGAGAGAAAGAGAAGGAGAAGGAAGGTATGTTTTCAAAATTTATTCATTTTTTGCACATATCTTATGTGATTTAATATTATGAAAGTATTAATTATCTTAAAAGAAGACAAAAGAAATAATTGAGAAAGAAAAAGAAAGAGATTTGAGAGAGAAAGAAGAAGATATTGAGAAATGAGAAAAGAATATGCATTGCATCTTATATATGTTTGAAGGTTATTTGAGCAATGGTAATTATGCATTGAGTTTACCATGTAAACTCAACTCGTTATATAAAAATTTTCTTGCAAGTTTCTAGGGAAGTAGAATGGCTGAAGAGAGGAGTGTCTACAGAAGACGGCTCACAAATGAAAATAGGTAATAATTAATTTATGCAGACGCAAAAAATGTGTATTAGTAGTTTGATGGAAATTGTGTTAGTGGCTCTTCGGTTTTTATTTGAAATGTAGATGATAAATTGTTTTAGAATAAAAAAAAAATGTTATAACTGTCCGACTGTTTGTATTCTCCTCATTAGTTCGAGTATACAAGCTGTGTCGTCACATAACAAAAAATTTATATTGCCCATACGGGCTCTGAAAATTTGGCCCCGGCCTCCCTTGCTTCGTTTTTCAATGGGGGTTTTAACGGAATTAAGTTCCGGGGTAAATTTTGGAAGGAAGATGAGTTTGTAGATAATATACTATCCAGAGATTTTGCCCTCATTTTGTGAGAATTTTATGATATAAGTTCTGGTTTCTGATAGACACAAGCCTGTATAGTTTAATTACCCCTCTCGATCACAAGAGAGAACTTTCGATTAAGGCTAGTCGTCAATCAGATATGTAGAAATACGTGTTACCTGACATATAGTAACAGCATAGGCTTGAGGATTAGAAGTTCAAGGTTTGATATTCAAAATTGAAAATTTCACCATCTTGCAGTTAAAGCGGATGGTGGGGAAATGGATGATAGACCAGATCAAGATCTCATGGTTTTGTCGCCTCAGGCCATTGTGGTCGCTGGTCTACATAGTGAGAGGAGGTAGTCGATCCAACCTGACAGAAGGATCCTTGTCGGCAGCCATGCGTTGCTTCGTCCAAGGATACCTTATAGACCTAGGGTGGATATTTGTTTAATGGGGCAAATTTGAATCCACCTTTGCTAACAGAAGGCTTTGTGCCCTATTGATTCATTTCTCAAAGATTTGATGCCACTAAAGAACATATTGACTCTGGCCATAACCGTAATTTATTGATGCCATTTGGCAACAAAACCACTTGGTTCAGAAGGCCCTGGGTCTTAATCGTTTATCCTGCGGTGCCATTTGGCTGCAAAACCGCCGGTGAGAGGACACGTACTATGTCCTTACTGACAGGAGATTATTTGAGAAAAGATTATAGTGATATTTCGACTAGGGTTTAACTCAATGTGAGCTGAAGTAAATTTCAATTTGTTTATCTCGACAAACGATTGCGCAGGGTGGATGGATTTTGCTTTAAGTTATTGAATATTAATTTTCATTTTTAAATATTTTGAGATTGGATGATTTCAAGATTTTTGGATTTTCGGGTATTTGGGATGACATTTTAAAATATTTTGAATTAGCCCCTTCAGTTGAGATTTTTGTTCAATGCAGCCATCATCGGGGTGGTGTTAAAGTAATTTTTATTTTTGTAAGAATTTGAATTTTGTGAAAGTTTGAAGGCATTTAAATATTTAAAATTAACCCATCTGGTTGAGATCTACGTTCAACATGACCATCATCGGGGTGTCTAGACATTTTCATTAACTAAACCTTGTCGACCCTATTAACTTGCCAATAGGGATTGGGTTCGTCAGCTGTATGATTTTATTTAATGAATTTCGTTTGTCATAGACCTTGAAGGCTTTATATGAACATATAAAATATATATTCCGGTCAATGCCTTGACCGTATATCTGATTGATATTTCGATCCGTGTCGATTCTTATCTATCTATATTGGTAGATTAGGCTCAAATTGTGTTTGATTTATTGACCCGCATCACATTTGTGCCCATAACACGCTCTCAGGAGCCTATACGGGTTTTTGGTGACATTTATAATTATTTGTTGACCCTTGTCTACTCCTATTTTCTTGTTTAGGGGATCATATTCAAATTTATTGACCCGCGAAGTATCCCTAGACATCACGTGTGTTTCTACAACATGCTCGCCAGGTCCCATGCATGTTTTGTGATTGTATATGCCATTTTGTGTACCTATGTATATACAAATTACGGTGCATGTGCGAGGGCATTTTTTATAACATCTGACAAGCCTTTTACGCCGTATCGTAGAAGCTTGTATTTGTCATAATATCTCTGTGTTCGCCCTCAGACGTCATGTCGAGTACACAATGAGTCTTCTATAGTGGCCTGTAGGGACTCACATTCGCCATAATCATTTGGAATTTTATTCATAGATGATATTTTCAGCATGTAGCGGGTTTCCTACAAGAGCCCGTGGACATTTGCATTTGCTATATATCATCTGCCCTTGGTTTGCAGAAGATCAGTGTATTTGTTGGCCATTGAACAGAGGTTGATCGTATTAGTGTTGTAACAACTATGACCTATTGTTGGCTAACACCTGTATGACACTTGTAGATGTGTTATTATGCATATAACAAACCTTCCACTATTGTTAATGGGTATTCACATTTGTTACATTCTTTTATTCTTGCCAACTCTCTGCTTTCACCCATGTTCGAGCTGTGTTGATGCAGATCTTCTACTACTGCTTGTAAGATACCGATGTATTCTCTACATGAATATCCCAGTGTTTTGTTACATGCTGCATTTGCATGTTTGCAAGAGACTTTATTTTTTACAAGCAAGTTGCAGGGAATATAAGTCTTCTAATATTGTTTACAGACATTTGTATTCATCACAACTCTTATAGTGTCGCTTGTAGGGACTTTGTATGCATTGCAAATGTAAAAATCCTTGCCCTTATACGATGTACTGTGTGCATTGCAACTTGTTACATTCGTTGCATATATTCCTGACAACTGCTACCAACATTTCTTTCTATTTGTAGGCCAGGTGTTGTATGTATGGTTAATCTCCCATAGCGCTACATAAGACCCCACATGTATTACAAGTGTGTTGTCCTCTGCTTGCAGGCTGTGTATTAATTGGTTTGTAAGCAGAGTTTGACCTCATGGAGATTATTGTATTCATCGTATATCTTAGTTGTCACATGCAAGCAACCTATTGTATACATCACTTGCCTTTTTGTTATGTTGCTAGATGATTTGCAAATGAAATTGCCATTGCTTCCTGTGAACAAGTCAATATCTTCATTGTTTATTTTCCTACAAACAGATCATGTATATAGGGCTTTCAACAAAAGTCCTTGCGCGTTTGCTTGCATGGTTGGCAAATGTCATAATTAATCATCCTCATATGATCTGTAGTATCCATTCATGTCTTTGCTTGTAATTAGATTGCACTTCACTCTTAGTGCTTGCTTACAAACACTCTTGTATTTTATTCAAATCAAATCCCTCGCGACTTGAATTCCTTGTCTTTCAATGCTTAAATTCAAGTTCTATGCAATGGCATTTGGTTCAAGCTCGTATTCAATTTGAGTTCAAGTTCTTTCTATGTTTATTTGAATCCTTGTAGTCGTTATTCAAATCAAGTTCTTCTTGATTGTCTATTATGTTCAGATTCAAGTTCACAAGTCCACTATTGCTCAATCAAGTCCAAGTTCCTTACTATTTGATAGGTGCACCAAGTGCACTATTATTCAGTTCGAGTCATCTATAAATGTTCATTGAAATTCAATGTCCACAAGTTCCTACTCATTTTGAGTTCAAGTTTACTATAGTTTATTTAGGTCCCTTGTGTTCAATTAATAAGTTCAAGTCCTTGTTCAGTTCGAGTTCAAGTTCAGGTCCAAATTCAAGTCCAAGTTCACTAGAATTTTCGGCAGCCTCCCGGCGTCTTTCCCATTTAGGGGAAGTTACGGGAAACTGGGCTATCACACCAAGCTACTAGAGCGTATATGGTAGGTGTTGGGGGACACCGGGCTGTACATCTTTTCATCTGACCGTTACAAGAGCTTGTATGGGGGCTCCAAAACACTTGCATAAGAAAAACACAAATTTCTTTCCCCGTAAGTACAAAGTGGAGTACGGGTACTTTAAATTGTCCCACCACACTACAAGACCGTGTATAGGGCCTAGTCGCCTCGTCGTATATGATGCACCGAATTCCCTACTACCCTGTTACGAGAGCATGTATAGGTGTCCTCCAGCTCGACTTAAAAGCCGAGAGCGGGATTTTGAGTGAAACAGACAAAAATGATCCCCCTCTCCCTTATATTTTTGGATTTTCTTTTTTCTCTTCTTTTTATTTTTATTTTTTTTGAATTTTTTTCTAATACTTTCTTTTTTTTCCTCTTATATATATATATATATATATATATATATATATATATATATATATATATATATATATATATATATATAGTAAATAGTAAATATATAATGATATATTAATATACTAATATGCGCAGTAGATACACTAGTATTAGTAATAATAATTATAATTATAGTTATAATAATTAACAACACTTAATAACAAAATAATAATAATAGTAAGATGTATTCCTAAGGTTGGGATTTGTTTGATTGAGGGAGAAGGTTACGGGCTGCTTTCTAAGTGAAGAGGTTAGATCAAGCGGCTTCAGTAGATGATTGCGGCAAGTGGAGATCAGGCAGGAGCTTCTCGGTCCAATAGGGAGGTCGGAAGGGAGCTATTGGGTTAAGTCGGCTGCAGTGGGAGGTTGGTGGGATCTTTAGCTTGATTTTGTCGCGAAGTTGGAAGGGGAGGGTGACGGTCGACAAGGTATGTTGTGAATGCAAGAGGGAGTTTGGCGTCAGCTTGTTGGTTGGTTGGAGATCATAATAGAGGTACAATTGATTAGGGCAAGAAAAAGGGCGTTAGCTTCTATGGTGGCTCGATGGCCTGGTCAAAGTAGGCGGAGGAAGTTCACGGCTTGAATATTTAGGGAGGAAAAGTGTCGACGAAAGCTTGCGATCGTGATTTTGGGTTGAGGTCTCGCGATTTGGTCGGAAGAAGCAAGAGGTAAGGGATTCAGAGGGTTTGCGAATGATAGAGGAAGAAGCGGACTCCATCTCCTCTTAGTTTTAAAGACGCAAATGGGAGAGATTTTCACACGTGGGAGATGTGATTGTTTAGCGCTATTTTTAGAGAGATGAGACTGTAGCAGACAGCGGCATGGGCTTCGACAGGGGTTCATAATGGGTCGCCTGGAACATGTAATTTTATATATAATCTCTTTTTGTTTGCTTATGCATAGGTCAACAGCCCATGGTACCAAAAATTGTCTTCTCTATATTTCTTTCTTTCACTATGACTTATAATATCTAGATCTCAAATTAATTCTTGAAAATATAGAAGCTCCTACTAGTTGATCAAATAAATCATAATTCAAGGGAGAGAGTATTTGTTTTTAATGGTCACCTTACTCAACTCCATGCAATCAAAACAAAGCCACATCAAATCATCCTTCTTAATAAACACATTGGTGCACTCTAAGGAGATATATTGTGTCTGATAAAGCTCTTTTCAATTAGTTCTGCTAATTCACTTTTTACTTATTATAACTCTTTGGTTATCTTTGGTAAGGTGTTTTTATAATCGGGTTTGTTCCTAGTTGAATATTTATTATAAATTTTACTTCTCTCTCTGAAGGCAAACTATCCAACTCTTCCTGAAACCTGAAAAATATCTACAAATTTATTCACCACAGGAATAGAATTTATATCATCCATTTTGTCCCTTTGCTAGCTTCTAACTTTGCGAAGAAATTGAATTTGTCAGATCTCATACTTTTGTTCACTTGACTATAAATAGTCAAAGATGAAATTACTTATTTCTCACACTGTAAGTAAAATACCTCAACTCCTGTCAAATTGAATTTGACTCTTTTATTCCAACATTCAATAGTTGCAAAGTATTTGACCAACCAATTTATACTCAAAATTACTTCAAACTCCACTAAAGGTAGCACAAATCAATATGATTAGAATTCTATATTGGCTCTAATAAGGTTAACTGATGTGGGCTCCAAAAAATTCGGCTCCAGCCTCCGCCCGCTGTGCTTTTCTTCGGCAAGGGAGTTTTAAACGATTAAGTTCCGTGGTAAATTTTGGGAAGACAGATGGGTTTTTAGAAAAGCCCAGAGATTTCGCCCTCATTTTGCGAGGATTTTATGATCTGAGTCGTGGTTTCCTATAGGCGCAATATCCTATAGTTAATTAACCATCTCCATCACGAGAGAGAACTTTCGATTAAGACTAGTCGTCGATGAATATGTCATACCCTTGAATACGCGGTATTCGACATATAGTAGCAACATGGGCATTTGGAATAGTTGGAGAACTTATATTTAAAACTTTGAAATTGCACCATCTTGCACTTAAAAGGTGGATGGTGGGGGAATAGATGATGGACCCGATCAAGATTCCATGGTTTCGTCGTCCTGGGCCATCGTGGTCCCTGTTCTACTTAGTTAGAGGAGGTAGTCGACCCAACCTGATAGAAGGATTCTTGTCGGCAGCCATGGGTTGCTTCGTCCAAGGGAACCTTATAGATTTAGGGTGAATGTTTGTCTAATGGGATAAATTTGAATCTACCTTAGCTAACAAAGGTCTTTGTGCCCTATCGATTATAATCTATTGATCCATATCTCAAGGATTTGATGTCACTAAGGAACGTATTGGGTATGACTATAATCGATATTTCGTGGTGCCATTTGATGACATAATCACTTGGTTTAGAGGGTTCCGAGTTATAACCGTTTATCTTGCTGTGCCATTTGGCGGCAAGATAAATTTATAAATAATGATTTATTTAAAATTAATTATAAATTAATTATTTTAAATTATAATTAATGATAAATTATTATAGTCAATGATGTATAATTAATTTTATTTAATTTAAAATTAATTATAAATTAACTATATCTAATTTATAATTAATTATAGTTTAAATATAATTAATTATAATTAGATTAAAACTTAAGCAAGATTTTGGTTAAATGGCTTCGGGTATGCAGATCAATCAGAAATTGAGCAGGATTTACGCTAATTTGATCTCTCCCTAAATCTCATGGGGGAATGAATCCTCTTCAGGTTGCCCTAAAGGACTGTTCGACAACAGGATTTTATGCAGGATTTGGTCGAAGAAGCTCGCAGAAGGCAGAAAGTTACCTTCACAGCTTGCGGGCTCCCGTTGCCGCCTCCGATAAAAATGTCGTAACTGCCGATCCCACGGGAAGGGAAAGGCGTCGAAGGGGCTAAGTCGAACAATGATGTAAGAGCCGAAGAAGCGCTCCAAAGGGAGAAAGTTTTCTTCACCCAAGCGAGCTCGCATTGTTGGTCCCGATCGAACTGTCGTAACTTTTGATCCGGCGGGAAAGGAAAGTCGTCCAAGTGGCGAAGTCGATCAACCGTGAGGAGGCCGAAGAAGCATGCGACAGGGAGAAGGGTACCTTCACTGTATGCATGGTTTAAAATTGCGCAATATGAGGCTCGCCTTTGCGCAATTCTAATAAAAAACGCCTCGATGCTTACGCCTCGAGTTTTTTTTATGAGGCTTGCGGCTCAACTTGGTTGAGGCCCGCCTTGAGTCCCATATATATATATATATATATATTAAAACTTACATAAATCTTGAAGTAAATGCCTGGCATTGGACTCTATAGGAGAGGAGGAAGGGGAGAGAGCAGTTCACCATAATGATGATTCAAATGAAGAACCCCTTAGTGATGACAGTGCTGATGACTTATAAGTTCTTATGTGATATGTCACCTATTTATTTTTGGAAATCGGAATTATATGTTAATGAAAAGAATACTAGGATTTTGGAAAGATAGAATTTTGAGTTGAACTATATTTCATGTGTATTATTATTGAGATATTTTGATTTCACTTCATATCTTATACTTTTTTATATTTTTTATTATTCACTCATTATTATATAACAAATTTATCATTTTATGTTTACGCAATCTTTTGATTTTGAGGCTTACGCCTCAAAACGCCTTGAGGCTTACGCCTCGCCTCACGAATGAAAAACGCCTTAATACTCGAATACGCAATTTTAAACATTGACTGTATGTGAACTCCCGTTGTTGCTTATGATTAAACGTCGTAACTTCCGATCCGGCGGAAGGGAAAGTCGTCGAAGAAACGAAGTCGAGCAGCGATGGAAGAGTTGAAGGAGCACGCGAGGGGGGGGGGGGGGGTGGGGGAAGAGAGAGCGAAGAACTTCCCCCTTTCGGCCTTTTAACGGCGCGAGGGGATCATGGGAAGCCATGTCTTCTTGGGCCACTTTGTCATCTTTTGGCACCATATATTGTTGAGTTATTTGGCGTGTCACTTATTCATGCACCTACCCACTTACAAACTCCCCTCCTCCCACGAGATAATCCATCTCCTTTGGCGCCTCAATCATAGGAAAATTAACGTCAAGTCATTTAGAGGCTAAATCACCCTCTCCGAGCCCTTGCCATTCATGAAGTCAGGTACAAAAAGTTCTAAAGGCCTGACAGTGCCTCCCTCCTTGTTTACTTTCCTAATAATACACTAAAGATAATGGCCAACCTCTCCAAATAAGGCATCCTTACAGGACATTTAGGTGGGCCCACCACTCTCCTTTTTATCGACACCTACTTATTAGCACCATTGTATGTTGCACTTTTTCTAGCTCAACATGGTAGACCGAATAAACTTTAGTTTCAGGCATTTTTTTTTTCTTTTTTTAGCTTTTTTTTAGTCTTTGTATTTATTGTCACATCATCTTGTCCTATTGATAATCATCTGTCAGGATAAATTTGTTGCATAACCTACTTTATCTGATTAGTATCCACCCATTGTCTTATGCGCTATTTTGCCAACCAGTCTTTTTTTTTTTCTTTCATCCACATGGCTATCGAATTGTTTGTTTTTGCTATACTAACCTTTCCCTTAAAGCCTTCAATGATCGTTGTTGCTGCTATAGCTTAAGCATACATCATTACACTTCATAGAAGTTTTGACCTTCCCACTACTTAATTCTTGTAAGTTGTATTTTTCTATGGGTAGTTTGATCACAGTTTGAGAGGTTACCATGCCAGGCAACTCACTCAACTTTCCATGACTTGCCAAACTGGATTGCATGGAAGTGATCATTGTTGTATACTAACTCATATGTGTCCGTGCTATTCTAAGAAACTTATCCCTTGTTGTATACCAGCTTGATATGTGTCCATGCTGTTCAAAGTATCTTAGCCCTTGTTGCTCCACATGCTTAACCATTGTCATTGGCAGTCAGAGCACTTTGCCTCCTATAAATAGGTGAATTTTATACATTGGAATGGCACTAAGCACCGAGACAAAACTCTGCCATTTGAAAACTTCTTCCCTTCCTCTTCTCGCTCTTTTGTACTACTATACTCCCAGTAATTTTCTTCCCTATAAATAGGTGAAAATTTCTTCCCTATAAATAGGTGAATTTTATACATTGCAGAAAACTACATGCTTAACCATTGTCATTGACCGGGGCCTTAAGCTTCTGGTAAATATGTGATTTTGAACAAAATTGTTCTGGTAAATATGTGATTTTGAACAAAATTGTTCTCGAAACTTTCGACGTGTCAATTCTTTCATATTCTTCAATTTACACCAGTAATTTTCTTTAATCATTCTTTTTTACCATTGCTTGTTGATAAATTTTATTTTTCATCAATGTTTTTTTTTCTTCTATTTTTACTTACGTACTGAAGATTATTATTTCATCTAACACTTTTTGACCCATTGCTTGATGATGTAAATATATAATGCCTAATGCTTTGTCTATCGATACTTTAGCTTAAAATGAAGGTTAATCATATGATTGAAACATTCTATAGACCAGTAAATGTAAATTGAATAATGGTAGTGAATGGATTTGGAGTGCTTGTTTCAAGCAGAAACTTTTTTTCTCCATTTTTCAGGACTCATCGATGATGCTAAATGTAACCTACGAAATACAGTTAGAAAAAAACAATCTCAGGATATTTTGGCCAGGGGTTCATTTCCAGAGGGCTTAAATAGTGGAGCTTTGTATGAGCGCAATGTTTCTCAAAGTTCGAATGAGGAAATTTTGTACACTCAATGTTACCCTTCTCATCCTAGAGAACATGATATTCTCCAAAGAGTTTCATTTCATTGTGAAAACTTCGTTGAAAATATGAATGTCTGCCCCGAGAAGTTTCATGCAATTCTTTGGTAAGTTCAATCAAGTTGAAAAATGTCCAGTTCCTTTATGATTTATTCTACAAAACTTTTTTTTTCTTTTCTGATGAAATTTTTTTCTTATTTGTTCTACATAAATTATTTTAGCCTTTTTTCTTTTCTCATTATAGCCCATTAATGTCCTAAATATACTAATTGCTTTAGATCTTGCAGTCTGAGTGTGACAAAGTGGATCCATTTGAATTGGGGTGATAGTGGACTGCTGGCATTATTTTCAAAGATATGGAGGCTTCTTAAACCCGTAATTAAATTTTTTTTTTTTTGTCTGTCAAATTATATTTTATTTTAGGGCTTTAAATTATTTTGACTTTTCCTTGAAGGGTGGAGTTCTTTTGTTGGAGTCTCAGCCTTGGGAATCTTATAAAAGATACCGACGACTGTCTGAGGTGATGATAACCTATTTTTACATACTACATCTGTATTATTAATTTGACTTTGAGAGGTGATATTAAAAGCAGATCTGTGTTTTTATGTTTAGCAAGCTGACAATGCTTATTGGTAGTTGTACCAACTTCTTTCTGCAATGAATTGATCTGTTTATTTTTTACCTATCATATCTGAAGTAATTTTAAGACAAGCTGCTTGCAATTCCACAAACAAAAGAATGTAAACTTCTAATATTTACTTTCAATTTGAGCCAATTTAAATCCTTAATTGAATATTACCATCCAAGTGGAAAATATTCTAATCAAAACTCCTAATATAAAGCAAATCAAAAAGAAAAAAAAAGCATTAATATTTCCGTTGAAATAATTAATTTAATAAATATCAATTCAACATCAAATTGAAAATTGATGGAAATAGTTAGTGGCTATTTTTGAGTTTGAACAATGGAAATGCATCTCACATTTATGGGGTTACTCGATGAGTTTATATGTGGTTGAAGTTATGACCCAACTAAAGATAGGGATGGTAGAAAAGGTTTGGTTGTGCTGATTGACCAAGCTAGTGTGAGATTAAAGAGGTGAAAGTTTGTTGTAGATTAGGCAGGTGGAAAGTGAGTTATATCTAGGGCGTCATTGTAAGATCCTGAACCGGCTAGTCGTAGAAGTTGAAGAAGTCGAAGAAGACGGAGGAACATCGTTTCGATGCTAGGAAGCAAAATAAAGGAGCATCCATTACTTGGAGGAGGAAGGAATGCACAGGGAAGTGAAGGGATGGTTACGCTCGTACTATCGCCTTCTTTGATTGGAGTCACGGAAGTTGAAGGAGAGCTCTAATACACCAATTTTTCATAGCTGGCTTTTTCGTTTGAAAACGAGGAAGACAAGGAGCTTGGTTCGACTCCGTTTCGAGTCTTAGGGCTTCATCACTATAAATTAGAGAGGAGAGGGAGACGAAGTGAGACCGGGAGAAAAAGAGAGAATTTGATAGCAGGAGATAGAGAGACCGCGTGAGAGCTAAAGAGGGAGAAATTGAATGGTCTCACAAGATCGAAGGTGAGCTCATTCATTCGAGACGATTTGAGCAGTCAAATGTAATTTTCTAATTATTAAATTTTTTTCTAAATTTATATTTTAATTTAGAAAAAAATGCATAAAAAATATATTTAAGATCAAGGTTTAAAATTGTGCAATTAGGTATTGAGACATTTTTCTTTCGTGAGGCGATGCGTAAGCCTTAGTGTTTTGAGGCATAAGCCTTCAAATCCAAAAATTGCGTAAAGTCATAATGATAAATTTTTTGTGTACTAATGACTAATCTAATTATATATTAAAAGTTGACATAAGAAATAAATTGTCATTATATATATATATATATATATATATATATATATATATATATATATATATATATATATATATATATATATATATATATATATATAACATAAAAAAGCACATGATATGAAGTTTTAAGTAATAAATTGTTTGAAATTAAGGTGAAATCCGAACACCACATTAATAAGACAACATAAAATGTAGTTCAACTCAAAATTCTATCTTTACTAAATCCCAATATCCTGTTCATTAATATTGAATTCAAAAAATAAATAGCAATGACATAACACAGAAGTCATCAACGCTATCATCACTAAGGGGGTCTTCATTTGAATAATCGTTATGATAAACTGCTCTCTCCCCTTCCTCATCTCCTATAGAGTCCAATGTCTCCTAACCAGCTTTTTTTTTACTTTATATTAGTTATCTTTCTCTTCCCTAAATATTTTTGAACAATATAAAGATGAGTAATACATTAGGAAAAGTTAAGTTTAAAAACTATGTTATTTATATACATTTTTTTGATTTGTTCTTAAGTTGTAGTGGATGTAGATGCTCAATGACCTTCAAAGAAATTAACATTTAAATTTTCCTCTCGTAATTCAAGAGACATCACCTACACTTCATCATCTACAAACCACTCGTTATCAGATGTCATATCCTCACAAATCAAAGGATCTTCGTCATCCTTTAACCCTTTTTCCTTCAAGTTCCTGTCTCTGAGTCTCCTATTGTACATAATGTGCACTAACGAATTCATCCTCAATATTGACAAACAATTTCTCCTCTTTATATGCACTTGGCTATAGGTGCTCCAATTCGATTCACATCCAGATGAAGAGCATGTTAATCCCAAAACATTCATAGCGAAACACTACAATTATGGAGTGCTATCACAAAATTGAATCCACTGCTTAACTAAGATTTACATTAAATAAGTACAGTCGGTACTTAAAGAACAACATTTTAATAAATGAGTAAAATAACAAAAGAAATTATTTGGAGATAGTTTGGAAATAGTGTCTTTTGCCTATTGTAATCTAGTAAAATATTCTTTATTCCTAAAATGTACCAATTGCTTGTCAACATTTGATCTTTTAGTTACATCTCCTATCTGTCTATCCATTCATTGATGAGATCCAAATTTTATCTTAAGATTTGTAGACTTATTCTCTGCATATTGATACTGAAGGTTTAAGTAATAGCCTGTTGCATGCAAGTGTCGGTGATGCTGTAGCTCTCACATATCATTAATAATATTTCAAATTTTCCTATAGCTTCGCTTTTCACTGCCAAAGTTACAGGTAATCATTTCTTTTTGTTCATCTATAGCATTGCAGATGAAACCCAGAGCAGGCTTCTTCTCTACATCCACCTTCATAAGAACTTGTACTAATGATCTAGTTGTTGTAATGGCGTACAGGATGCTTTGTCAAAATTTGACATTTAAAACAAATTTTCTAACCTCTTTTCTGAGGTTTTTTTCCCATGTACAATTCAACCACTATGTGGAGGTAAACATAGACTCCACAGGTTATCTAGCATCCAATATACTCTATAATGTCAACTAAGGGGTGGCAAATCTTGTTGCTACTGGCTTAAAATTTCTTTCTTTGAAAATTTTCTTGTAAGAGCCAAAACCCAAGAATAATTGTAAATAAACTTAGTTATCATTTTTGTAATGATATGATGTATATAATATGATCTATGAACATTTTTAAATTTTAAGGATATTAAATAAAATTACGTTATAGTTTACAACAAATATGCATTTTAACCCAAATACCTTGTATTATTATAATTTAGAAATATAATGGGCTCACTGAGTTGTGACTCACTCTTATTTGCAAAATTATTTACATGTATTGTCTAAAGAGATTAATTGAGTTGATGAGAACAACGTGTATTTTAGAAGAGACTGATAGGAAACACTTGGATTCACAAGTGTTCCTAGCCAAAATCAGTAAACTGCAGCGATGATATTGCTTTCCACATCAGGAAACAGCCCCCAAATAGAGTAAAATAGGAGTTTTACACGAGAAATCTGAGAAAAAAAACAAACAAAACCCTTGTATTTCACTAGTAGATGAATAAAACAGCAAAGATACAATTGATCCTCAATTCGAGAGGAGGATCGAACTCTCCCAAATCTCTAGACGCCACTAGAGCCCAAAGAAAACCTAAATCTAAGAGATCTCAAATTTCAGCCAAATTCAAGATGCCACAAACCCTAGAAAAATCAACTACTTAATGCATACAATTCAAAAGGAATTCCCTAAACAATCCCTGCAATCAATTTCCATCCTAAACTCCCTCAAATTTCCTTCCCGAAATCGTCCCGCAAGGCGCGCGTCTTGCGCGGCTTCCACATAGGCGGAAGTTTTCTCCGTTGTTTTTGCAATTTCGCCCGTGAACCGGTCCTGCCTGGACCGGTTGGACCGGCCTAACAATACTCCCCTCCCAAAGATCCACCTTGTCCGTAAGGTGGAAAGACGAACCCTCCATTCCTTCATCACAAATATTAAGAACTTGAAGAGTTCGGTCCTTACACCTGTGCCCCGGCGTATACCTCTCGTCACATCTGAAACAAAGCCCTTTTGCCCTCTTCTCCTGTAATTCTGTCTCAGTGAGCTTCTTGAAGTTATCCCCACTCCCTGCTCCTACTGGCTTCTCCCTGGTGATCTCATTATTGTTGACTGATGCAGGCCCCTTTAGTGCTAAAAGAGTGGTCGTAGTCTTGTAAGAGCCTCCTGAGCTGCTGCTCCTGGCTCCCTCCAGAATATCCAGCTGTGCCATCATTGCCTCCTCCATAGGTATTAGAACTTTAACTGCCGCTCGGATCTCTGCCTTCAACCCCTTCATGAAGTTCCCCTCCAATACGCTATCTGATAATCGCTCCACCCTACTAGCTAGGTGCTCGAACCGCTCACGGTAGTCTGCTACTGATCCCTCCTGCACCAGAGCAAAAAATTGCTCATAGAAATCTCCTCCCCGGTCGGTTTGGAAACGTTCTATTATGCAGTTTTTGAATTCCCTCCAGTTCTTGATAGGCTCCCTCCAGTCACGCCACTGATACCATGACAAAGCCTTTCCTTCCAGTCACAATCCTGCCGCCGTCAGCTTCTCATCATCTGTCAACCCATTGATAGCAAAGTAACACTCCACCTTGTAGATCCAGCCATCGTCTTCCCCCTCGAAAACAACCATCTTTAATTTCCTCACCTTGGGATCTCCCCGGTATCCTCCATAGCCTCCCATTCCCCTCAGAGGAGGCGTTCCCCAATTGTCCCGATCGTCCCTCCGACGAATATACTCTAACCCCTCTTCATACTCACCTCTCCTCCCTTCAACATCATCACCTCGACGCTTAATACCTTCAAATTCAGTACCTCGGCGATGACGTTACTCCCTTCTTCCTTCAAAATCCCCCCTCGACGCTGAATTCTTTCAAATTTAGCACCTTGGCGATGAGATCCCTTTCTCCTCCCACCAAAATCAGCCACCTTCTGTCATATCCCATACTCATCTCTTCCCTCGAAAGAGGCTCTAGAGGAGGCATGTCGTTCTCTTCCTCTAGGATCTCTACCTCCGAATTTCTCCTCCCCTGCAAAGGGTTCGGATTTCCTCCCATGCCATGGCAGTCGGCGGTCTCTCTTACTTCCGATGTCGCCGGATTTATTTTCATCTCAAGTAGTTTCTTCAACATTTCCTCCTTTGCGGTGAACTTCCGCTCCAACTTTTTATTATTGGAGGTGATTTGATTTTGAAGGTGTAAGAATCATTCCTCCAAATCGGCTTTCAATTGGCCAATTTCGCCTTCCAAGACGTCAACCTTCTTTCCGGCCATCGTTCTTCTAAAGATTCACGAAGATCTTTTTCCGGAAACGAAAACTCCCGTTGAAATTTCAGGATTTCAGCCACCAACGGTCCCAAAAACGATGCTCTGATACCAATTTGATAGGAAACACTTGGATTCGCAAGTGTACCTAGCCAAAATCAGTAAACTGCATCGATGATATTGATGTCCAGAGCAGGAAACAGCCCCCAAATAGAGAAAAACAGGAGTTTTACACAAAAATCTGAGAAAAAAAACCAAACAAAACCCTTGTATTTCACTAGTAGATAAATAAAACAGCAAAGATACAATTGATCCTCAATTCGAGAGGATGATCGAACTCTCCCAAATCTGTAGACGCCGCTAGAGCCCAAAGAAAACCTAAATCTAAGAGATCTCAAATTTTAGCCAAATTCAAGATGCCCCAAACCCTAGAAAAATCAACTACTTAATGCATACAATTCAAAAGGAATTCGCTAAACAATCCCTGCAATCAATTTTCCTCCTAAACTCCTTCAAATTTCCTTCCCGAAACTGTTCCGCAAGGCGCGCGTCTCGCGCGGCTTACGCCCAGGCAGAAGCTTTCTCCGCTGTTTTTGCGATTTCGCTCGTGAATTGGTTCTGCTTGGACTGGTTGGACCGGTCCAGTGGACCGGTCTAACAGAGACAATCGAAGAGAAAGGTATTTGTTAAACTTAGTTATAATATTTTTTTAATGCATTTGATGTTTTAGTAACTCTTTCAATGCATATGTTCCTGTCTCATTAATTTGAGCTTTCGGGTCAGTCGTGACAAAAGTGGTACTAGAGCTAAATATTTTCTTAGTATATGAATCATAGTGAAAGAGCCATAGAATTAATTAAGGAAAATTATTTGTGAGAAATTTAAAAGTTCAACCGGATAGTATATAGCTATATTATTTAATAATAACATATAGTAAATAGAAAATATAAGTAAATTTATGGGACAAAATTTTTATAAGTGGGGAAGATTGTAAGATGCTGAACTGGTGGGTCGTAGAAGTCAAAGATATTGAAGGAGATGGATAAGTTCGTCATTTCGATACTAGGAAGCGAGGAAGATAAAGGAGCGTCCGTTACCTGGAGGGGGAAGGAATGTACGAGGAAGCAAAGGGATGGCTTCTCTTGATCGATTAGTGTCATTGTCGCCTTCATCGATTGGAGTTGTGGAAGCGGAAGGAGGGCTCGAATATGCTGATTTGGCGTAGCAGGTTTTGTCGTTTGGAAGCAATTTAGAGGAGCTCGAGTCGACTCCATTTGGAGTTGTAGGGCTTAATCACTATAAATTAGAGAGGAGAGGGAGACGTGAGATTTTGAGAGAGAGAACAAAGAGATAGCAAGAGATAGAGATCGAGTGAGAGCAAAAGAGGGGGAGACTGAAGAGCCTCGTGACTCGTGTGATTGGTGGTGAGCTTGTACACTCAGAGACGATTTGAGGAGTTAAAGGTAATTTTTTCTATTTATTAAAATTTTGTCTAAATCTAGATTATAATTTAGAAAAAACCAATTTATAAAAGTATATTTTAGATTTGAAATATAGCTTAAATTTCCTAAAAAGAAGTTTAATATGTTAAAATGATGAAAATTTATAAATTTAGAATTATTTAATTGCAATGATATATGTGCATGTATTTAGAAAAAGATTATATTTAATATTTATGTATGATTTTTAATTTATTAATCTAATTAATAAGAACAGAGAATTTATGAGAGAATATATATGTTGAGGGTGGAAGTTTATATTTTTGTAATATTAAATTCAAAATATCTTAACAAAGAATTTTATTTAGAAAATAACAATAATTAGATTAAACTTTAAGTAAAAAGATTAATGAGAAATAAATAAGGAGTCTAAATTTATGAGAGATTTCATTTAATTGAATTTTTAAATAAATGGATTAAAGATATTTTCTTTTATAGCAAAGGAGAGTTATTTAGGAATAGTAAATAGGGATAGAGATATGATTAAATAAATAAGTTAACATAATCTAATAGAATAATATAGTTGATCGATTAGTAGAGTTCAAGTAAAGATTAAAAAGGGCAAAAATCAGGCTATTTGAAATTTAAGGTGAGTACTCATATTCTAATTTATAGTAATGCCATTTGTTTCTCATTCACTTGATGCATAAAATATTGATTGAAATGATATAAAGAATACCATAATGAGATCACTTATATCATGAGATTTTTAAGTATTGATTTAAAAGTATATCACTTGTAATCTTGGACCCCTTCTCTTTTCATGCTTTAAATTTTATGTTTTGCAGGCTATAAGGACAAACTATAGTAATATTCATCTACATCCTGATCAATTTCGAGATATCCTTCTAGATAAGGTTAACACTATAAATTCTTTCCCATTGAAAAGTTTTAATTTTTTTATCTTTTAAATGCATTGTTACGCATGGTTGGGTTATTTGACGAACAGTTTTGTTTGGTTGAAGGTTGGCTTTAGGTCTGCCGATACCATCACAGACAATTTATCTGGCACAGTTGCTGGTTTTGACAGGCCAATCATTGCCTTCAAAAAGTGATTTTTTATTGCAAGGAGAAAAGGTAGAAGTTTTCAACAATTTTACTGTCACGGTATTTGTTCAATCTAATAACCATTCGAAGTGTAAAATAGCTTCCGTTTTATTCTGTTCATATTTTTATTCTTTTGGCCTGTGTAATTCCTAGCTTATTATATGCTTGTCCACTGTACTTCTTTGTTCTCCATTCTACACCTTTAATATGTTTTGGAAATGTAATGGCATGTTATAATAATTTGAAGCAGCATTGTCCTTTCTGTAAGTGCACTGTTTCACACTTTTGTTTTGATTAAAGATGTGATGATAGCCACGGGCGAAGCGAGGGTGAGGGGGTCAAGCAGAGGCAAGTGCCCCCCCCCCCCCCCCCTACCCCCCACCCCACAAAAAAAAAAGAACTCTTACTATATACCACCTCCCCCGAACCCAAAAGAAAAGAAAAAATATGTCAATGCCCTATTTCTTTGGTTTGCATCACGCCTCTTTTTCGCTCGACCGCTCCGCTACCTACGCTCCTCCCCTGCGACTCGCGAGTCGGTGCCTCGAGCACTGATGTAGGCAAGTTTCAGATTTTTCCCACTTTTTGCCGTTGTATGTTGCTACGAATCCCCCCCTAGAAATTCTTCGGTTTTCCCCCATCTTGGGGGCTGTTATGCTTCAATTTTTCCCCTATCCTGTTGTCTATTCACCTCCCTTTTACGGTTTGGTGGTTGTTGGTTTTCTGCTGATTTCCTAGGTGGCTGTTAGAGTTCTGCTAGGTTTCCTAAGCAGATTTCAGTCTTTTGTGTCATTGGCTGCTGTGAGTTGTTTCGAATTCCCCCCATTGGTTGCTGTGTTGCTTTTGTTTTTTCCCCAGGAGGTTGCCCCTTCGGTCCCTGCTTGCTGCAGGTTTCAAGGGTATTCTAGTAGCTGCTTTAGAGATTTTTTAATTACCTTGCATTAAATATTTTTTTCTCCTTTTCCTCCCTATAAATAGTGGTTGTTTTCCTGCAGTAAAAAAAGTTTGGTGTGAAAATGTTTGGAATGTAAAAATCTGCGGATTTTTAGCTTGCGATTTAGTCTCCTTTTTCCTTCTCATCTTAAAATTTGTCTTGGTCTTCTAACCTCTTCTTCTCTATCCCTGGTTCCCGCCTCACTTAATATAAGTTTTATGGTTTATGTTTGTCATATTTATGTTAAAGGAGGACTTTTTGTTTGCAATCTTAGTTTTTTTTTGTTGCATCAATTAATTTGAAGCATCATACGATGGCAAAAGTGGGGAAAATCTTAAAACTTGCCTACATCAATTCTCCTTTAGTGGAGAAATCTCATCACCTAATGAGTTCGACTCAAAATTTTGAAAATCTGGCATTTCCAATTCTTAAATTAACATGTCATACTTTCTTTTGTTTATCTCCTTTGCTCGTTCAAATTCAGACAGGAATTGAAGTTTCTTAGCTTCAAATTTCTCGGCACTTAAATGCAGTTGTCTTTGAATCTTGAGAAGCTCATTTTGTAGAGGATTAGAAGAATATGCTCGAGGTGGAACCCCATTTTGTTGTTGGAAGTATGTCTCAGGAATGCTAAGCATAGTTAAATGACTTTCTTGTTTACCTTCAACTTGATTATTTTGACTTTCCATTTTTTTTAAATGAAAGTGAGACACTTACAACAACCTAGATTCTCTGATACCAAATTGATGCAAAAAAAAAAAAAAAAAAAAAACTAAGATTGCAAACAAAAAGTCTTCCTTTAACATAAATATGACAAACATAAACCATATATTATATTAACTTTGAGAAGAAAGATACAAGTGAGGCGGGAACCATGGATATAGAAGAAGAGGTTAGAAGATCAAGACGAATTTTAAGAGGAGAAGAAAAAATGAAATTAGCACGCAAGCTAAAAAACCTGCAGGCTTTTACATTTCAAACATTTTCACATCAAACTTTCTTTTATTGCAGGAAAACAACCATTATTTATAGGGGGAAAAAGAGAAAAAAAATATTTAATGCAAGTTAATTAAAGAACCTCTAAAATAACCACTAGAATACTCTTGAAAACCGCAACAAGCAGGGTCCGAAGGGGCAGCTGCTTTGGCAAGAAACCGAAGCAACTCACAGCAGCCAATGACATAGAAAACTGAAATCTACTTAGAAAACCTAGCAGAACTCCAACAGCCACCTAGGAAATCAGCGGAAAACCAACAGCCACCAAACCGTGAAAGGGAGGGGAATAAATAGCAGTATAGCGGGAAAAATCGAAGCATAACAACCCCCAAGATGAGGGAAAACTGAAGCATTACTAGGGGGTATTCAAATCATCATAAAGCGACAAAAAGTGGAAAAAATATGAAACTTACATACATCACAGACAGAGCCGGTCTCTCAGCTTGCTTTCCCTCGACCTAGACGGAGACGGGTTAGATGGTAGATGGGCTCTCGGCTTGCTTTCCCTCATCGCAAACGAAGACGGGCTCTCTGCTCTCGGCTTACTTTCCCTCCACCCAAACAGCAGTGGCAAAAAGAACTGCTCCAGGTAATGATTTTTTTTTTTTTAATTTTTGTTTGTTATCAATCAACCTAAAACATGTCAAATCTTACATCTGCGTCCGAGGATGCTAGCTTCTCTTTAAACCTTAACCATTTAGCTTGATTAATCCACAAGAAGCAAAAAAGAAGTGCAATCTTTCGGGAAATCCAATCCTCATCTCATCAAGAATTTTTTAAATAGGAGTAGTACTAAATTTTCTACACATATGATTAGTATTTTATTCGGTATTTTTTGTGTTTAAAAGAAAATATTAATGTCGAATAATATGAAATAAAAATGTGTGCACATTTGTTTGAATTCCTCAATTTTATATCTTAACAGTATATATACTTTTAGGGCATCTTTGAGTATGAGTTTGAATATCCATGAAAAGATATTTCTAGTGATCATCGAATTCAAATGCATAAAAAAACTATGGATGAGAATAACAAAATAAAGTTGAAGAACAAAATGAAAAGTGCATTAGTAGAGGTAGATTTACCAAAGCAATATATGGAATTAAATGTAGAAAATCTTCCATCATATCCAAGATTGAGAATTCTTATTAGTGAGTGTAACCTTGATATTCGAGATAAAGTTCTTAGAAAATATTTACAAAGAGGACCATTTCAACCTCGCAGTCATGATTTTTCAAAATCTAAGTTTGAGATGAAAAACAAATGCTTTAATCCTACTTGGTTTGACAAGTACTTGGATTGACTAGAGCATAACATATATAAAAATAAAGCATATTGCCTATATTGTTATCATTTTAGAACATCCGGTAGAGATAACGAAGAGAAGGCATTTGATAAAAATGAATTTTCAAATTGAACAAAAAAAAAACTAATAGGTTTGAGGTTCATGTAGAAAGCCATAACAGTGTGTATAATAAGGGTAGACGAAGCTGTGAAGACTTAATGAGACAGAGTCAGCATATTGTTTTTAGATTCCAAAAGCAGTTAGATCAAGCTTCAAATGTATATTGCACACATCTAAATACTTCGTTTCATTGCATAGGATTTCTTTTAAGATAAGAATTGACTTTTTGGGTATATAATGAGTCCTCTAAATCAAACAATAAGGGAAATTTTCTTTAAATAGTGCAATTTTTAGCTGAACATAGCAAAGACACAAATGATTTGGTACTAAAGAATGCACCTGAAAATTTGAAATTATTTGCGCCTGATATTCAGAAAGATATTGAAAGAGTAGTAATTAGTAAATTTATTAGTGAGGACATTGGTAATAATCTTTTCTCAATTTTAGTTGATGAATCATGTAACATTTTTGCAAAAGAGCAAATGACAACTGTAGTGTGCTTTGTTAATAAGAAAGGTTAGATAGTTGAGCATTTTTTGGGGATTTCTCATGTGCTAAATACAACATCAAGTAGCCTCAAAATAGCAATTGAACAACTTTCAAGTTATGGATTGAGCATTTCTTGAATGCGTTGTCAAGGTTACGATGATTCTAGTAATATGAGATGAGAGTTTAATGGTTTAAAAGCTCTATTTTTGAATGAAAATAAATCAATACATTACATTCATTACTTTTCAGATCAACTTCAATTAGCGTTGATATTAGGACAAAAAATCATGTTCAAATTACTTCATTTCACTATGATTTCAAATGTGATGAATATTGTTAGTGTTTCTTATAAGTGTCATGATCAATTTTGAGATATACAGCAAGAGAATACATTATAGCAATTACAAACTGGAGAACTAATAATAGGGTGTGGCTTGCTTCAAGTAATAACCCTTAAGCATGCTGTTGATAAACGATGGGGTTCGTATTATGAATCTATTATAAGGTTGATCACAATGTTTTATACAATTATTGATGTCCTGGAAATTATTTTGGAAGATGGTGTAAGCTCAGAATAAAGAGGTGAGGCATATACATTATTGGAATCATAACAAACCTTCATATTTTCCTTTTTCCTACAACTGATGAAAGATGTTCTTGGTATCACAATCGAACTATCACATGTTTTGTAGAGAGGAGAATAAGATATTTTAAACGTCATATCTGGTTTATGTATGTAAAATGAGACTAATAGATATGAAAGATAATAAGTGGGCAGACTTCATCAGTAAAGTAACTCAACATTCTATGAGCAACAAAAAATTAAAGTTTCACATATGGATGATAAATGGGTTGCTCGTGGTCGGCTTCATCGTAGAGCTCAGGATATAACAACTTCATATCATTTTACTGTTGAAATTTTCTTTACAATTATTGATATGCAAACTTTAAGAGTTGAACAATCATTTTACAAAAGCAAATATTGAGTTACTTTTGTTTATTGTCTGTTTCGATCCTAATAATGGATTTAATACATTCAAAAAAGACAAGTTGATTAGAATGCCACAGTTTTATGCAACTGATTTTACTATTTTTTATCAGATGATTCTTGAAAATCAGTTGGCCACTTACATTATGGATATACGATCTGATGATCAGTTCTCTTTATTAAAAGAAATAGGAGGCCTTGCTGAGAAAATGATCCAAAGTAGAAAGGATATAATATATCCTCTTATTTTTAGACAACTAGAATTGTCATTGGTTTTATTCGTTGCAACAACAGACATCGAAAGAGCATTTTCTTCCATGAATATTACAAAGGATTTGTTGCGAAATAGAATTGGAGATCAATGGATGACTGATTTATTAATCGCTCCTATTGAGTAAGAAATTTTAGATTGTATTGATAATGAAGTAATTATTCAACTCTTTCAGAATATAAAGTGCAGACGTTATAAATTGTATATATATATATATATATATATATATATATATATATATATATATATATATATATATATATATATATATATATATATATATATATATATATAAATATAATATTATAACTTTTATAGATAATAATTGATTTTTTTAAAAAATTTGCCTATGCCAATCCTAAGCACGGATGAAAAAATTTCAGGGGAAAAAATGTTTAAAATTTTGAATTTGGGCGTCTTTTTTCATTAACATTCCGTTGTTATTATTCTCCTGCAAAAGGTAACGCTATGCTGCCTACCTCGACCCAAAGGTTATCTTGGTATGTTAATAGCCGAGTTAGCTTCAAGGGATTATGTGCAATACAATCATATGGAGTAATTAAGCTCTCTCCCTTTCTCCATCTCTTAGTATCAGCATATCAAGATTTGTTTTGGAGCTATGGGTCGGGCTAACTTTGGATTTCTCTTTCTACAAATTGTATCAGATGATTGTATAGTTCTGCAATATTAATTTTATCTCATTATCACTCTTATTCTTTATTTGGGACAATTTTTTCATTTGTAGTCAGTCATTATTTTTTCAGAACTTTCAAAAAAATTTTATACTAGGGAAGATGCTTTTTTCAACAATTTTATAAAATTACTTTGTATACAACAATTTTATAAAGTAACAAGAAAGCTATACCAAATGTAGCCTTAGGCTTTGTTTGAGATGATTTTCTTATTGCTTTGAAAAGTTATTTTTTCGTACAAAATTTCTTGAAAGCAAGAAGATAGTAATGGATCAAATTGCTATTTTGCAGTCGCCTAAAACTTCAGTGTGAATTACTTGGATCGTTAAAAACATATTATTTTTTGTTATGCTCGTGCAGCATGAAGAGATTAGAGAGCACCGAATACTAATCAGATACGAAACAAATTATAACCAATGCCTCTTGCTTTCGCTGCGTTTTGATCAATTTCCATGCACCATACAACACCATGGGATTTTTGTTGATGCATTTGAGGCTGAGGAATGGAAGATAATTATTGCCTTTGTATTATTTTGACTTCTGCCGAGCTATATTTGTCTGCATTAAATGGGCACTTAACAGCTCTGTACTACACATCTGGGCTTTGAAATTCTTTTTTGATTAACGCTAGTAAGCAATGATATTTAGATTGTTTTACAAGTTGTACAGGCTCAAGTTCTTTTCTCATGGCACTGTACTCTTCAGGGGTTTTATCCAAGGTGTTGGTTGCAATGCACATTTTTTGTTAGTGAATGGCCAATTTAAAGGACATGGGACGGGAACATAATGAAAATGAACGCTGGGCATGGAAAGGGTTTCTGAATCCTGTTTCATAATTAGGTAGTTCTGTTAGGTTCTTTAGAAATGGTATTTTTAAATTTTTTATTTATTTCCAATCAAATAAGTATGTGGTTTGTTATCAAAATTGTGTCAAGTAAGCAAGATAAGTTGGTCTATAACGGAGTGATTTTATTGAGAGCTAAATTGGTTCTGTAAGAATGAAGATTGTCAAATGCGCATCGACAAGTTCTTAGGAATAAAATACTACCGGTTGTTATCTTGATATTCATTCACGTTGGGGTAGAAAATTCCTTATTTGTTCAACTACATTATAATTCTGTGTAAGGTGTGAATCTTACAGTAAGTAAAATGATTAAAAATGATTGAGAATTTTGTTTCTAAATGATTATTTATATTTGAAATCAAATTAGTTTTAAGAATTATAAATTTATGGCCAGAAGCATTGACATATAAAGACCAAGTAGGATGTTATGAAGGAATTTTTATTTGGTCCAGTGAACGTACGCAACTCTACGTTTGGCCGCCAGTAGAATCGCGCCACGCGTTTTCATTATTTACCACGTGCCCCGACAACCCGACCCAGAACAGACCCAAAATTGCTCGGTATTGCTAGATATTGGTCGATTTTGCTCGGCAATAATCAATACCGAGCAAATACCTAGCAATACTGAGCAAATACCGAGTTGTACCGAGTTTTTTCTACTAATACCGAGCAAATACCTAGCAATACCGAGCAAATCCCTAACAATAACAAGCAAATCCCGAGCAAATACTAAGTTGTACCAAGTTGTACCGAGTTGTAAAAAATCTCGGTACAACTCGGTATTTGCATGGTATTGATTTTCACAGAGCGGTATTTCTTATTTTTACAAAGCAATACCTAGCAAATACCGAGCAAATACAGAGCAATACCGAGAAAATCGCGAACATAGCATTCCCGGGTTTCGCTCCGGGTCAAGTCGTCGGGTCGCGCAGTAAAGAGTAAGAGCACGGGCGACATGTTATTGGCGGTCGAATGTAGCTCTACGTCCGATCAGAGGACGTAATAATTGTTTGTTATGAAGGGGCAATATTGAGCAAATCAATCTGGGCCAGTCCAATCTGTTTGATCCTAAATAATTTCATATAATTCCTAGTTCTAATCTTAAAGATTCCATTACAAAAAAGTGAATTGGAAAAAAACATAGAAAAAAAAATTCTAAAGGCTTTTTTCTCTTAAGAAAGATGTTATTGTTTTCTTTATTAAGAGTTAAACATACACTTTAATCCAAAATAATTTGTTTGATTTACTCGCTACACCCGATAGCAAATTTAATGATTAGACCATTGTTCATGAGAATGATGTCATATCTCTACTTTCTATGCTACACATTTTTACACTGGCTTCAAAATTCCAACAAACTCTTATCTCATATACTCCATTTAACAAATGAGTTGTCTGCTAAGCCATCTTTAAATGAGAAATATCATATGATTTATATTAAATGACATTTTATCCTTCTGTATCAAGAGCATATTTGTTGTGATTAATAAATCCTCAACATAAATGATAAGAGAGATTAAACAATTGTCACAACACAATTTTTTCATTAAGATTCAAATGTAATTATTTGACAGAAAGGAAATTTGATCAGCATATAATCATGATACGGGTTTACTATTTATTTTAATCCTTAATAGGAGCACACAAAAATTTGCAATTAATATGGAACCATTCATGTTTTGTTTATGCCCCTCAAGTTCATGCATCAAGAAATTTAGCTATTTTCTTTCTCTTTCATATATAGTTGAAGCTCTTCTCTTTTAATATGGAATATACATGAGAAAGTTTGGCCAAAGAATCATTTCTTCTTTCATTTTTTCAATTGAAGTTGCCTCCTTTGAAAATTGAACTTTAAATTTCAAAAGAGAAGAAAGCAAAGGCTTGGAGTATGAATAACTAATGAAGCTTTTTATTAAGGGATTATTTGGTTGGTTGAAGAAGGAATAAGTGTTAAAGAAATGTAGTGGAATTAAAATACTTTGGAGTTGTTTGAATGAGTGCAAAATAGATACAGGGTTTGCTTTCTTTTGTTTGGCTTGAAATAAATTGATTGATGTGTAAAGTTTAAAATGGTAGTGGCGTGTGGTGGCCGACAGTAATTGGGGCTGGGCGGTAGCTCGTGGTCGACGGTGGCTGGCAGTGGTTGGGGGGTGACCAGCAATGGGAGGTAGCAAGCATTAGTTGTCGACAGTGATGACATGTGGTTGGGGGTGGCCGGTGGTCGCTGATAGTGGCCATTGTTTGTCGGCGATGGCTACCGGCACGAGGTAGCTTGCAGTGGAGGGTTGTGGCAGTCGACGATGGCAGTGAAAGTGAGATTTTAGTGTAATTGGAAATCCAAATTGGAGGAATTCCAAATATACTTGATTTGAACTAGATGGTGAATTCCTTTGACTTCTAAATTTTACTCTTCATTCCTTTTACTTCAATTCAAACACCAATATATTTAAAACTCTTATACTTGGAATTTTTGCACCAAATTTGCAACAAACCAAATAGTCCCTAAAGAACTTCAAAATCCAAATTCCAATGTTATAGGTTGGTCCAATCACTAATAAAAATTAAAATTTTTAGTAGCATATCATTGTAGCAGTTTTCAAACTGCTTTTATAGATAGACTATTATAGTGATTTCAATAGCCACCTTTAGTACTAGTTTAAACTGCTTCAAAATGTGGTGGTTTAAACTAATGCAAAAACTTCTAAAAACCTACTTCCATAGGCCCTAAATTGTTCTTTATTGTGTTCCGCCCCAATTCTTCATTCACTTCATTATTCTCTCCCAATATTTTTCCCTGCTCCAAATATCTTCTTCCTTTACTTCCTGCTGCTTCCCTTTTGATCTAGAGTTTTGATCAAGTCTCTTCCCTAGCAATCATAGAGACCGGGCTTTTATCTATTCGCTGCTTTCGCTGTTGTCGAGCAACTTGACGAGTTACTACGTATAACTCTTTTAATTTACTTTGATTAAAATTTCAAGTTTTATAGGAATGAGTAGAGCAAGCTGTTGGGTAGAAATTTCTATAAATGATTCATGAAGTTTTGAGACTAGATCCAAAGGAGCTATTATTCGGTGTGCATTCTAGACGTGGAGATGCATTCAGACGCCACTAAAATTGTAACACGTTGAATGCCTATGTGGAAAATGATTTCATAATTTTCTTAGTGAAATTCTGATGTGGCTTCAACACGTAAATCCGAAATCCGCACTGCTCAAATTAGGGTTGTTGCTTTTTTTTTTTTTTTTTTTTTTTTGAGATTTCAGCCGCGAAGCTTCTCATTATATAAGATTTAGCAAAAATTTTGGGGCATGCTCAGGAATTAAGAAAGAACAAAGAAAATGCCGATGAAAATGAAGATTGATCTGGAGGAGGACACTTCTTTTTAGTACAATATGATATTCTCTGAGGACGTGGCGGCCGAAAACAAGAATGAAGACATCGAAGAAGTAGAACAAATAAAAGAAGAAGTGCAACCACTGTAAAAGATAAATTTATGAAATGTAGAACTTAACTTATCGGTAAAGATTCGAATCCTCTATGTTTTCTTTGAAACAAGCCTATTTGTCCACTATGATATGTTTCGCATGTAAAATTACTGAGTTTTTTGTGCCTAGATACTTTATTATTGAAATTAAATGAAAAGTGGTGAAAGAGCATTGAAAAAAATGAAATGCATATTATGTGTTTTATATATTGTTTTATATATTGCATATTTTATGCGTATGTTGTGAGTATTCAGTGCGTATATACTGCATAAGTTGTGCGTATATACTGTGTATGTTGTGCGTAATATGTGCCTACATGCTGCGTATTTTATGCGTACAATGTACATATCTACTGCGTTGTTTATGCGTATGCTGTGCTTATTTACTTTTTTTTTACTAATTTACTTATAATTTATTAGGATGTTTATGAGAATGAGGAAGAGGCCTACAAGGCTAATTCTAATTATTCCCATAATATTGATTTTAGTGTTCATAAGCATCATCATAGTTATTGATCAAATTCTAGAAAAATTATACAATGACTTTATTTATTCCAAAGCTGATTTCAAGAAGATGTCTGATCTTAATTTTCAATTGAAATATCGTAGATCAGACACCAGAACAGGTTGTCCAACAATGATTAGATTTACAGTGGATGAAGCTGGATATTGGAAGGTGAAAAAATTCACTGAAACCCACAATCATGATTTGTCAAGGCCAGAAGATCGGCATCTTCTTAGATCATGTAGGAATGTGTGTGATGTTAAAGGTTCAATTCTTAAATCAATGATAGAAGGCGGTATAAGAACTATTGATGCATGTACCTACCTAGTTGATGAAGTTGGAGGTGTCCAGAACCTTGGATTATCTAAGAGGAATGCATAAAACTTTATTCAAAAAGAGAAAAGAGCAAAGATTGAATTTAGGGATACTAATTCTTTGATTAAGTTATTTAAAGATCGTCAAGTTGATGACAATATGTTCGCTTGGGATGTCACAATTGATGATTTTTTTTAGATTGTTAAAATTTTTTTTTTGATTGATGGTAATGACCAGATCGATTATGACTACTTTGATGATGTGGTAATTTTTTATACTAGTTATAGACTTATAAGTATAATTTGGTATGTGTACTATTTGTTGGGGTTAATAATCATTGGGAAAATATTTTTCTTGGGGTGACTTTCTTTTCATAAGAGGTTATTGAATCATTTACGTAGCTGTTCACAACTTTTTTATGCATAATGGGTGATAAACATCCCAAAACAATTTTTATGGATCAAGACCAGACAATGGCAAGGGCCTTAGAGTTACATTACATAACACTCGTCATAGATTATGCCAATGGCATATCCATAAAAAAGCACCATCAAAAGTGTCATGCTTTTATAGCAACAACAAAGTCAAAGGCCTCTTCCATAAGTGTTTCAACAAATGTGACTCTAAGGAGGAGTTTTGAGAAAATATGGTCTCAAATGATTATAGAAGGGAACCTTTGCAATAATAGGTGGTTGGAAGATCTTTATAAGATAAAGAATAAATGGTCTACTGCATTCAATAATGATTGTTTTAACATGGGAATTTTATCCACACAACATAGTGAGTCTACTAATAATGTTTGTCATGGCATTTCTAAGCCCCACAAGTTCTATAACTGATTGTTTTCTGGACTTAGAGAAGGTGATGAGGAATTGGCATTAGAATGAACATGATGAGGATTACAAATGCAACCAGTTCGAAATAGAACATATAGTAAAATGTTGCCCAATATTAAAACAAGTTGCTCAATTTTATTCTAGGAAACTATATTCATTTTTTGAAGAAGAATATTTACAGGGTGTGTGTGTGGAATGAGCATAGAGCTTGTGTCTTGTGATTCTTCAAAGTTTTTTGACTGTTGCGCAGAGAAAAAGAATCATTCTAATCGTCGGGTTGTTGATTTTGATGCACAAGATGAAAGCATTCAATGCACCTGCAAAAAGTTTTAAATGATGGGTTTATTGTGTTCTCACTACATCCCCGAGAAGTATCTACTATTGCGATTGTTAGCAAGAGCTCGAAATGATATATATTATGGCCAACTAATGAAGGATCTTTTTAAAATAATTATAAAGCTAGTAGCGGATTTATATTCAAAAATCATATCAGTAGGTTTGTGTATCAAATTACACAAGCTCAGTTGAATGAGGATGTTGAACACTACATATTGGCTGTAATGAAGTTTATGTCTAAAAATATTAATTTGATTGTTAATAGGAAAGGGAAGAAAAAAAAACAAGCTTCCATAAGTTGGCCAAGTTGGCATTGCAAAAGTGAAACATCTGCAAAGCGTAGGCCTAAAGGCATATCAATTGCAAGACTAAAAAACCACTGGGAAAAGAAGAAGCGGAAAAGACTTTTTAAAAGTCGAAGTTATTTAAATAAATATTATCTCTCCTAATAATCTTAAAATATAAAATTCTCAACCACTAGTAAGTCGAAAATCAAATTAAAATTTAAAATTAGTAGTGCGTATTTTATAAAGAAACTTTTTTGATTGTCCAATCTCTTTAAACAATATTATATCACTCAATAATCTTAAAATAGAAGATTTAAGCTCATTACTAAGTCAAAAATCCAATGAAAATTTTTAAACTTGTACGCATATCATCTGCGTACATTATGCATATTTGATGCGTATAATATGCATATTTTATGCGAATTAATGAAACATCTTTTTCAAATGTCCAAAATCTTTATAAATTGTTCTCTCTCAGTGGTAGGTCTAAAAGTTAAACTAAATTATATAAAACAAAATTCTTCTTCCCTATTGATACACACCTTTATGTTGTTCTAGTCAAACTAACATTCCCAATAACATTGAGTCTCTTCCTTTACCTCAAATTTCAAACCAAAGAGCAACTTCTATTACACTGAGACATTATTGATTAAACAAAAAAGATTAATGAAAAATGTACTCTTAATTAATATATAATACAAAAGAATATGAAATAGGAAATTTTCCAATGTAATTAGGAAGTTTGTTCCATTACAATTTAACATTAGTAGTGCGTATCATAAGCAAACATTATGCGTATTATATGCATATAGATGCGTATTTTGTGCGTATTTATTAATGAAACTTTTTTTGATTGTCCAATCTCTTTAAATAGTATTATATCACTTAATAATATGAAAATAGAAGATTTAAGCTCATTAGTTAATCGAAAATCCAATGAAAAATTTTAAACTTGTATGTGTATCATCTGTGTACATAATGCATATTTGATGCGTATAATATGTATATTTTGTGCGTATTAATGAAAAATCCTTTTCAAATGTCTAAAATCTTTACAAAGTATTCTCTCTAAATGTTAGGTCTAACTGTTAAACTAAATTATATAAAACAAATTCTTTCTTTTCTATTGATCAACACCTTTATATTGTTCTAGTCACACCAACATTCTTAATAACATTGAGTCTCTTCCTTTGCCTCAAATTTCAAATCAAGGAACAACTTCTATTACACTAAGACATTATTGATTAAACAAAAAATGATTACTTAGAAATGTACTCTTCATTAATATAGAATACAAAAGAACATGAAATAGTAAATTTTCCAACATAATTAGGAAGATTATACCATTATAATTTAAAATTAGTAGGGCATATCATATGTGTACGTTATGCATATTATATGCGTATAGGGTGCATATTTTGTGCGTATGTAGTAAAAAAACTTTTTTGAGTGTCCAATCTTTTTAAACAGTATTATATCGCTCAATAATCTTAAAATAGAAAATTTAGGCTCATTAGTAAGTTGAAAATCCAATGAAAAATTTTAAACTTGTATGGGTATCATCTACGTACATCATGCATATTTGATGCGTATAATATGTGTATTTTATTACATTGAGTCTCTTCCTTTTCCTCAAATTTCAAACCAAGGAGCAACTTCTATTACACCAAGGCATTATTAATTAAACAAAAAACGATTACTGAAAAATGTACTCTTCATTAATATAGAATACAAAAGAACATGAAATAGTAAATTTTCTAACGTAATTAGGAAGATTATACCATTACAATTTAAAATTAGTAGTGCGTGTCATATGTGTACGTTTTACGTATTATATAGGAAGCGTATTTTGTGCATATTTAGTAATAAAACTTTTTTGATTTTCCAATCTCTTTAAATAGTATTATATTACTCAATAATCTTAAAATAGAATATTTAAGCTTATTAGTAAGTCGAAAATCCAATGAAAACTTTTAAACTTGTATGCGTATCATCTACATACATCATGCGTATTGGATGCGTGTAATATGCATATTTTGTGCGTATTAATGAAACATCCTTTTCAAATGTCCAAAATCTTTACAAAATGTTCTCTCTCAATATTAAGTCTAAAAATTAAACTAAATTATATAAATCAAATTCCTTCTTCCCTATTGATCCACACCTTTATGTTGCTCTAGTCACACCAACATTCCCAATAACATTGAGTCTCTTCCTTTACCTCAAATTTTAAATCAAGGAACAACTTATATTACACCAAGGCATTATTGATTAAACAAAAAAGAATTTCTGAAAAATGTACTCTTCATTAATACAGAATACAAAAGAACATGAAATAGTAAAATTTTCCAACATAATTAGGAAGATTATTCCATTATAATTTGAATTTAGTAGTGCGTATCATATGCATATGTTATGCGTAAGATATGTGTATAGGGTAGGTATTTTATGTCTATTTAGTAAAGAAACTTTTTTGATTGTCCAATGTCTTTAAATATTTATTATATCGCTCAATAATCTTTAAATGGAAGATTTAAGCTCATTAGTAATTAAAAAATCCAATGAAAAATTTTGAACATTTATGCGTATCATCTGCGTACATCATGCGTATTTAATGCGTATAATATGCATATTTTGAGTGTATTAATGAAACATCCTTTTTAAATGTCCAAAATCTTTACAAAATGTTCTCTCTTAATGTTAGGTCTAAAAGTTAAACTAAACTATATAAAACAAATTCCTTCTTCCATATGGATGCACACCTTTATGTTGTTCTAATCACACCAACATTCTCAATAACATTGAGTTTCTTTCTTTACCTCAAATTTCAAACCAAGGAGCAACTTCTATTGCACCAAGTCATTATTGATTAAACAAAAAATTATTACTGAAAAATATACTCCATTAATATAGAAAACAAGAGTATGAAATAGTAAATTTTCCAACGTAATTAGGAAGATTATACCACTACAATTTAATATTAGTAGAGCATATCATATGCGTACGTTATGCGTATTATATGCGTATAGGGTGCATATTTTGTGTGTATTTAGCAAATAAATTTTTTTGATTGTCCAATCTCTTTAAACAGTATTATATTGCTTAATAATCATAAAATAGAAGATTTAAGCTAATTTGTAAGTTGAAAATCCCATAAAAAATTTTAAACTTATATGCATATCATTTATGTACATCATGTGTATTTGATGCAAATAATATGCATATTTTGTGCATATTAATGAAACATCCTTCTTGAAATGTTCAAAATGTTTACAAAATGTTCTCTCAATGTTAGGTCTAAAAGTTAAATTAAATTATATAAAATAAATTCACTCTTCCTTATCGATCCTCACCTTTATGTTATTCTAGTCACATTAATATTCCCAATAATATTGACTCTCTTCCTTTACCTCAAATTTCAAACCAAGGCACAACTTCTATTACACCAATGTATTATTGATTAAATAAAAAATGATTACTGAAAAATGTACTATTCATTAATATAGAAAACAAAAGAATATGAAATAGTAAATTTTCCAACGTAACAAGAAAGATTATAACATTACAATTTAAAATTAGTAGTGTGTTTCATATGCGTATGTTATGCGTATTATATGCGTATATATATGGTGCATATTTTGTGTGTATTTAGTAAAGAAACTTTTTTTATTGTCCAATCTCTTTAAATTGTATTATATTGCTCAATAATCTTAAATAAAAGATTTAAGCTCATTAGTAAGTTGAAAATCGCATGAAAAATTTTAAACTTATAAGCGTATCATCTGCATACATCATGTGTATTTGATGCATATAATATGTGTATTTTGTTCGTATTAATAAAACATCCTTTTCAAATGTCTAAAATCTTTCTCTCAATGTTAGGTCTAAAAGTTAAACTAAATTATAAAAAATAGATTCCTTCTTTCTATAGCAACTCGAGCTTATAAGTTTATATTTTTGATGATAACAAATATTTTGGCTCACTTTTTATTGTCTGCAAGCATTTGTAATATATGTTTGTTTGTGTCTATACTAACATTTCAGAAATACCATGCAACATAAAAAAAATAACCATAGCTCAAGATTGGGTTGAATAATGTTGTGTTGTAAAAGGATATGTAATATTCATTGATATAATTTTGATTTCTTGAGTCAGGTCTTCTAAGGGTGTATGCTTGCTTGGTGATCATGCACACACACACTCAAGAGAGTGAGATCTAGTAAAATCCAGAAGATCAAGTTTTGAACTAATTATACTAGATGATTTTGGATTGTTTAGGATGATCCTTTATGATCTTGGAAAATAGCCGCCAATACTAATTTAGGCAATATTTTAAGATTTAATGTTGATTCTAATCATCCAGGACGATCTGGATCGTCCAGAATAATCAATACAAATCATGCCTAAATTGATCTTGTGATTAGGGGATTAATTATGGTTAAATTTTTCAATCAGATCGTCCTGGATGATCTATATATCATACAGGACAATATTTACCGACATACTTTATTTTCCTAAATCGTCCAAGACGAAATACCATAATTTTTCTTCTAATCATTCTGGATAATCCACAATATCGTCTTGGATGATCAATACATTTTTGTACTAATCGTCTTGGACTATCCAAATATCATCTAGGACTATCCAAATATCGTCTAGGAGTATTAGGTCAAATTCTGCACATCGTACTGGACGATCCTGCCATCGTCCAGAATAATTCTGGGCACTGAAATTGAGTTTTTAAGGTTTTATGAAGCCCTCTTTTTAAGTGCATCATACAGGACGATCCTGTGATCATCCTGGATAATATTTTTCGCTGAGATTGAGTTTTTAGAAGCCCTCTTTTAAGCATATTGTACCGGACGATCCAACGATTATCCTGGATGATAATATTGGTTTTAAAAATCTATTTAAAGACATCTTGCTTTCTCAAGAAAAATGTCTTTGACAGCCACTGAAGCTTCGTTCTTTTGGAGGAAATTTAAAGAGATAGCTTGAAAGGGAGAGAGGAAATGGTGGAGTTTGAGAGAGGGAGATGATCCTTGGAGGGGGTTTCAAGGGAGTGTGTGTGTTGGCGGGGGGGGGGGGGGGGGTTCCACACCGTTGCTCCGATGAGCTTGCACCGTGAAAGTTCGATGGGGATGTTAAGCCCTATGAACTTAGTCCCAAACTAACCAAGAGGGGGGTGAATTGGTATTTTAAAACTTCTTTTTAAACAAAGAAATAAAATCACATAAACCAAATCACACCACAAAATAATGCAGAATTTAAAAGTGCGGAAGCAAGAAAAAGAACACAGAAATTTATAGTGGTTCGGTCGACTCGACCTACGTCCACTCCTTGGAAGCACCCTCCAAGTATTGCACTACACAAAAAGTGACTCTCCTTTAGCCCCCACGGCTAGGCGGAGAAACCCTCACAAGAACCTCCTTTTTGCCACCCCGATAAGGCAGAGAACCTATCTCCTTTTGCTTCCTCCTGAAGTTGGTAGAGAACCAGGACCAAAAGCAAAACTCCTTACCTCTACCGACCCTTCCACGGACGAGAAACTCTAGACGAAGACGACGCAGAGAGATCCTTGAAGCAACCCTTGTGAAACCCCTCACAAGCTCCCCCTCACAAGATCCTCTCTCTCTCCTCTCTCTCTCTTTATCTCCTCAAGGTCTTCTCAGGTCAAGGCAGCAGCCAAAGGTCTTTGAAAACGTTGAACAAGAGCTCTTAAATAGAAGAGCTTCAAAAGAGCTCATTAATTGCAAGTTGCCGACAATATCGTCCAGGACGATATGGACATCGGCCTGGCCGATCAGTACAAATAAATGAAGATCGGCCAGAGCATAGCCCTGGATGCAAAACTGGACGATTGAAAAATAGCTTGATCGTCCAGGCCGATCAGTTCAAATCAGAGGAAAATCGTCCTGCCAGTAGCCCTGAATACAAGCTGGCCGATATTGATCGTCCTGAAGTAACTTAAGGTTTTTTGACTAGATCGGCCTGGCCGATCTTGCGATCGTCCAGGACGATATGATCGTATCAATCATCCTTAATTACTTCCTTGAATTCCTGAACAATTATGGCATAATTTGTGAATATCGTCCAGGCCGATCCGAGGATCGTCCTGGCCGATAATTTAAAGATACAGTATACCATACTTGTCTATGGCGGCTACTTCTTTCTGTTTTGAGCTTATCGTCCTGGCCGATACACGTATCGTCCAGGACGATCTGTTAACGTCGGCTGCCTTAATTAAGAATCCTTAATTAGACTTTCTGTTTTAAGCTGATCGTCCAGGCCGATCAAAGAAATCGTCCTGACCGATATGAGTAAAAACAGAAATTCTAAGTCTCTCAAGTGTGTGTGGGAAGGGTTACAAAGCATCAGTCTCTTTGACTATTACAAGTGGACTCAAAAGGTAAAAAAACAAAAGTACAGACTGACTCAACCCTAAACCTACGCATTCCTGAACTTGGCTCCTTTTTGATTGTCCGATCTTCGATTCCTGAAAAGTTAGAAGCAACAAGCTGTCCAAGAGAAACAGTGTTTGTCAATCATCAAAATATAAGACATGAAAAAATAGATTTGCAATAATCTCCCCCTTTTTGATGATGGAAAAACACAACAAAAAGATTTAATAGCAACCATTAAAAAATAACCTCATAAACTTCTCCCCCTTTTGACATATCAAAAAAGGAGGGTACATGAAAGCACAGTAAAAGAGATTCCCCCCCCCCTTTTTTTTTATTTTTTTAATCAAGGCACATCAATGATATAGTATTTCATGTGATTGATTTAAAAATTTGTGAGTTAACGTGTTACCAATCTCATTTAATCCATAGAATAGGAGAATATCCGTTCATGGTTTACCCTTAGCCAAAAATGTTGTCTTAGGGTAGAATCGTCTTTTTAAATCAATGACCTAACTCAAATAATTAATTGGATATGAGAAAAAGAATCTACCCACAACTTGGCATAAGGAAAGTATCTCCATAAAACAATGAGGTAGATTTGTCACAATCGAACGATAATCGAGATCAAGCCTTTGAGAATCAAAACTTCTAAGTTCTAAAAGATATAAAAAGAGAGAGTAGCTTGCTTTTGAGTGGGCTCATTTTATGCCTCTTGTCAATATTGTGGCGCTTTGCGCATCTTTTTATAGATTTTTCAATTTTTTTTGGCGTCTTTGCGCTTATTTTGTTGGCATCATTGGCCAATTTTTTTTATTTTTGCAAGCTAGATTCCCTTTTAGACTCTTTTAAAAAACTTAGTTGTGAATATATCTTCTCAGATATTAGAGAATAGGAGCTCTCTCTCTAACATAGGGAAGAATTACCACAAGCAGGATTAATAATCGAAGACAAGAGTAACGAGGGATCATGATGTGACAAAAAAACTTTTAATCATTGTAAATACAAGATAAATTTGCTTAAGCAAGCTTTAGAAAGAATCTTAGTTTCATAAACAATCTTTTATTTTGAGATAGACTTTTGATTAGAAAAGAAAACTATGCCACTAATACTAAGTTAGGGAAAAAGACACAATCACAAGATATTCATACTATCTAGGTGATTAAGTAGATGAAAACATATTAACTACAAATTGTTAAAGACAAGACAAGAGATATAATATCATATCAGTGAAGATCTAAAACTAAGGTACACGAAAAGGTAAAAAGAAAGCAAAAAAAATAAAAGAAAAATTTAGCTAAAAAGGTTTCATGCATTTATGTCAATCACACCCAATCTGGTCCTTAAAGAACTGAAAGTGTCGAAGGCCAGTGGTTTAGTAAAGATGTCTGCCAGTTGGTTTTCAGTTGTCACATGGTGTAACTCAATGTCTCCCTTAGTCACATGATCTCTAATAAAGTGATGCCTAATGTCAATGTGTTTAGTTCTTGAATGTTGGATAGGATTTTTAGAGATGCATATGGCACTAGTGTTGTCACAAAAAATTGAGATGGTGCTTACATGTAATCCTAGATCCAATACCTGTTGTTTCAACCAAAGAACTTGGGCCACACAACTTCCAAGAGCAATGTATTCAGCTTCAGCAGTGGAAAGTGTAACAGAATTTTGCTTTCTACTAGACCAAGAGACCAAGGATTGTCCAATGAATTGATAAGTTCCAGAGGTGCTCTTTCTATCCACCTTGCATCCTGTAAAATCAGAGTAAAAAAAACCAATAATCTCAAAAGAAGTGCTATGTCTAGGGTACCAAATCCCTAATCCTTGTGTCCCCAAAAGGTATCTAAAAATCCTTTTAATAGCAGTCATATGGGATTCCTTAGGGTCAGCTTGAAACCTAGCACAAAGGCAAACACTAAACATAATGTCAGGTCGGCTTGCAGTCAAGTAAAGTAAAGATCCAATCATGCCTCTATACTTCTTCTGATCAACAGACTTACCACTTGGGTCCTTATCCAACGGAGCACTAGAAGTCATGGGGGTGTTAATTGGCTTGGCTTTGTCCATCTCATATTTCTTCAAAATGTCTTTTATGTATTTTGTTTGATTTAGAAAAGTGTCATCTTCCAATTGTTTTATGCTAAACCCCAAAAAGTAAGACAATTCTCCCATTAAACTCATCTCAAACTCTCTACTCATTATTTTAGAAAAATCATCACACAAATTTTTATTAGAAGATCCAAAGAGTATATCATCAACATAAATCTAAACAATGAGTAAATCATCTCCAACTTTTTTAAGAAAAAGGGTGGTGTCTACGCTCCCCTTGACAAACTCCCTCTCTAGTAAGAATGTGCTAAGCCTCTCATACCAAGCTCTTGGTGCCTGCTTTAAACCATACAAAGCCTTTTTTAATTTAAACACATGATTTGGAAATTGAGAACTCTCAAAACCTGGAGGTTGTTCTACAAACACATCTTCTTTTATCTCCCCATTTAAAAAGGCACTCTTGACATCCATTTGAAAAAGCTTAAATCCTTTATAACAAGCAAAGGCTAATAGCACTCTAATGGCTTCCAATCTAGCTACAGGGGCAAAAGTCTCTTCAAAATATATCCCTTCTATTTGATTGTACCCCTTAGCCACCAATCTTGCTTTATTCCTCACCACCACTCCTGAATCATTCACTTTGTTCTTAAATACCCACTTTGTCCCAACTACACTTTGTCCCTTAGGTCTTTCCACAAGTTTCCAAACATCATTCCTAACAAATTGATTCAACTCTTCTTGCATTGCTAACATCCAAAACTTATCAGAAAGGGCTTGGTTAATGGTGGTGGGTTCAGTCATAGAGATAAAGGCAGAGTGGTTCACCTCCTTCCTAAGTCCATGTCTAGTCTTAACTCCTCTAGAAAGGTCTCCTAAGATCAAATCCTTGGGGTGACTAGTAGAGTATCTCCAATCTCTAGGCAAAGTGTGTGAAGTTTCTCCCCTTTCATCAAAAAATTCTATTCCTTGGGTGACTCCTTCTACTCCTCCATTGCTTAGGTGCTCACTCCCCTTCCCCAAATTTTCTACTCCACTTGTAATCTCTCCAACATCATCATCATCTACTCCATGTTTCTTATGATCAGACTCATCAAAAACTACATGGGTTGTCTCTTCTACCATCAAGGTTCTCTTGTTAAACACTCTAAAAGATTTCCCAACACTAGAATATTCCAAGAATACTCCTTCATCAGATTTATGATCAAATTTTCCCAAGTGAGACTTTCCATTATTGTGAATGAAAACCTTACAACCAAAGACATGAAGGTGGGAAAGATTGGGTGTCCTACCCTTAAGGATCTCATAGGGTGTCTTTTCTAATTTGACTCTAACATTCACCCTATTTAACACATAACAAGCTGTGTTAACCGTTTCAGCCCAAAAGTATTTTGGAAGTGAATACTCAGCAAGCATGGCTCTAGCAGCTTCCACCAAGGTCCGGTTCTTCCTTTCAGCTACTCCATTATGCTGAGGAGTCCTAGGGGCTGAAAAATTGTGGCTAATCCCCTTCTCCTCACAAAAATCTCCAAATCTTTCATTTTCAAACTCTCCCCCATGATCACTATGGATGGTCAAAATCTCACACCCTAGCTTCTTCTGAATCCAAGTAGAAAAAGTTTTAAACTCCTCAAAAGACTCATTTTTATGAGAAAGAAATCTAATCCAAGTGAACCTCGAGTAGTCATCAACAATCACAAAACCATAGACTTTCCCTCCCAAACTAGCTATGCTAATGGGTCCAAACAAATCCATGTGAAGGACTTCTAAAGGTCTAGAGGTGCTAATGTCCTTTATGGGGTGAAAAGAGGAGTGAATTTGCTTTCCTAGTTGACAGGCATCACAAAGGTGGTCTTTTGTAAACTTATGTTTGGGGACACCTCTAACTAGGTCCTTTTGGGTCACTTTCCTAAGGGTTTTCATACTTGCATGACAAAGCCTCCTGTGCCACAACCAAGAATCATCAATGACAGTTTTTAAGCAAAAAGAAGCAGCACATTCAATGCTATTTAAATTAAGCATATAGACGTTGTTTACCCTCTTTCCCTGCAAAATAGTGTTGTTACTTAAACTTACAATGCATGAGTTCGTGAAGAATTGTACGATGAAGCCTTTGTCACAGAATTGACTGATGCTGAGCAAGTTGTGCTTCAATTCATCTACAAGCAAAACATTTTCAATCATAAGGTTCTTGGAATTACCGATTATACCTGCTCCTACCACCTTCCTGGTGGTGTTGTCTCCAAGAGTAACCTTGCCTCCAGTCCTGGATTCTAGTACAACAAACTGGCTAGCATCACCAGTCATATGTCGAGAGCATCCACTGTCCAGGTACCACATACTCTCACGAGGTCTTTTGTGAGAGACTTCCTGCAAAATTATCAAATGTTAGTTTTAGGAACCCAAGCAGGTTTGGGTTCCTTCTTATGAAGAGAAGAATGCAATGCATGTGTGGTATGCTGTGGATTATGCATCTTAGGTCTTCACACCCAATGTGAACTATGGTGAATTGTGCAAGTGTGTGAGATATGTCCTAGCATGCCACAAGAAAAACATCTAACTCCAGGAAAAGGATTTCTTAAGTGATTTGAGTTATAATGCCTCTCTCTAGGTTTTGGTAATTGATTAAAAGTAGAAGTCATCCTAGATTTCTTACATGCTTCTAAATCATTTTGAATCTTCAAGTTTGTGTTTTCTAAAACTTCATTTTCAATCCTCAAATTTTTTTCTATTTCTTTTGACTTCTTAAAATCAGATTCAAGAGATGTGTGTGATATTTTCAATGCATCATGCTCTTCAACTAACTTAACATGATTTTTATTTAACTCATCAAATTCATCAAGTAAAGTCATGTGATTTGAATCAATTGTTTGATAGTCTTTAATCAAAATTTTATGCTCTTTTTGAAGATTTAAGAATTCTAATTTCAAGCTAGCATGAGTTTTCTTTAATTTCCTATATGATGCATGGATTTTTTCTGAAACTTCAAAAAGTTGATCGTATGAAAGTTCACATACCTCTTCTTGATCAATTTGATCTTTTCCCATGAAACACAAGTTTGTAGTCTCTTCCTCTGGTTCAGTCTCAGAGGAATTAGTACCAGATTCTGCCCAGAAGCCTCTTTGGATTTTCTTATTCTCCTTCCTAGGCTTAGCTTTCTCCTCACCTTTTTCCTTTTGTTTGCTTGAATGATCTTGAAGTGTAGGACAATCGGCTCTTACATGTCCAGGTTTTCTACATTCAAAACAAACAACATCAGAAGATCCTTTAATATGTTTATGATCCTTACCTTTTCTCCAACTTTGATGATGCTTTTGTTTCTTCCTTAGAAAGCTTTTGAATTGCCTTGTGATGAAGGCAACTCCATCGCTTTCAGACCCGGAAGATTCAGAATCCGATTTGTGTGCCTTCAATGCAATTGTTTTCTCCTTTTTCTTCTCACCTGCATCAAGATTTCTTTGATTCACCCCTTGCTCGTAAGCAATGAGTGAGCCAAGCAAGTTATCAATAGAATAGGTGTTCAAATCTTTAGATTCAGTGATTGCAGTAATTTTTGCATCATAGGACGAAGGCAAGCATCTCAAAATCTTGTTAACGTTTTTATAGTTTGAAAGTTCTTTTTCTAGTGCATGCAATGAAGTAGCAATCTGAGTAAACCTAGTGTACATGTCAGAAATCGATTCATGAGGTTTCATACGAAAAAGTTCGTAGTCATGCAAGAGAATGTTTAAACGGGATTGTTTAACTTCATTAGTGCCTTCATAAGTAATGCATAATTTATCCCAAATTTCTTTACCAGTTTTGCAAGTTGAAACACGCATGTAATCCTCAGATTTTAAAGCACAGAAAAAACAATTCAAACATTTCGCATTTAATTGAGCTAAATCTCGCTCATCAAAAATCCATTCGGTAAAAGCAACTTCAGTTTTAAAACCGTTAATCTCACGAGAAGGTGGAGAATAACCTTCTTGAATAAGCATCCACATGCGATAATCAGTAGATTGTAAAAAAGTTGACATGCGAGTTTTCCAAAAATCAAAAGGTAGGTTATCGAACAGAGGAGGTCGGGTAATAGAATACCCTTCCGTAGTGTTGCGATTCCCAAAGTTAGACATGGATCAAATTCAAAAAGTTTTCAAACTTTAATTTTTGAATCAAGCTCTGATTCCACTTGAAAGTTCGATGGGGATGTTAAGCCCTATGAACTTAGTCCCAAACTAACCAAGAGGGGGGGTGAATTGGTATTTTAAAACTTCTTTTTAAACAAAGAAATAAAATCACATAAACCAAATCACACCACAAAATAATGCAGAATTTAAAAGTGCGGAAGCAAGAAAAAGAACACAGAAATTTATAGTGGTTCGTTCGACTCGACCTACGTCCACTCCTTGGAGGCACCCTCTAAGTACTGCACTACACAAAAAGTGACTCTCCTTTAGCCCCCACGGCTAGGCAGAGAAACCCTCACAAGAACCTCCTTTTTGCCACCCCGGCAAGGCAGAGAACCTATCTCCTTTTGCTTCCTCCTGAAGCTGGCAGAGAACCAGGACCAAAAGCAAAACTCCTTACCTCTACCGACCCTTCCACGGACGAGAAACTCTAGACGAATACGACGCAGAGAGATCCTTGAAGCAACCCTTGTGAAACCCCTCACAAGCTCCCCCTCACAAGATCCTCTCTCTCTCCTCTCTCTCTCTTTCTCTCCTCAAGGTCTTCTCAGGTCAAGGCAGCAGCCAAAGGTCTTTGAAAACGTTGAACAAGAGCTCTTAAATAGAAGAGCTTCAAAAGAGCTCATTAATTGCAAGTTGCCGACAATATCGTATAGGACGATATGGACATCGGCCTGGCCGATCAGTACAAATCAATGAAGATCGGCCAGAGCATAGCCCTGGATGCAAAACTGGACGATTGAAAAATAGCTTGATCGTCCAGGCCGATCTCACGATCGTCCTGGCCGATCAGTTCAAATCAGAGGAAAATCGTCCTGCCAGTAGCCCTGAATACAAGCTGGCCGATATTGATCGTCCTGAAGTAACTTAAGGTTTTTTGACTAGATCGGCCTGGCCGATCTTGCGATCGTCCAGGACGATATGATCGTATCAATCATCCTTAATTACTTCCTTGAATTCCTGAACAATTATGGCATAATTTGTGAATATCGTTCAGGCCGATCCGAGGATCGTCCTGGCCGATAATTTAAAGATACAGTATACCATACTTGTCTATGGCGGCTACTTCTTTCTATTTTGAGCTTATCGTCCTGGCCGATACACGTATCATCCAGGACGATCTGTTAACGTCGGCTGCCTTAATTAAGAATCCTTAATTAGACTTTCTGTTTTAAGCTGATCGTCCAGGCCGATCAAAGAAATCGTCCTGGCCGATATGAGTAAAAACAGAAATTCTAAGTCTCTCAAGTGTGTGTGTGAAGGGTTACAAAGCATCAGTCTCTTTGACTATTACAAGTGGACTCAAAAGGTAAAAAAAACAAAAGTACAGACTGACTCAACCCTAAACCTACGCATTCCTGAACTTGGCTCCTTTTTGATTGTCCGATCGTCGATTCCTGAAAAGTTAGAAGCAACAAGCTGTCCAAGAGAAACAGTGTTTGTCAATCATCAAAACATAAGACATGAAAAAATAGATTTGCAACACACCGTAGTATCATCAGATTCAAGGCTCATCTTGAGGGAAGTTTTGAGAAGAAGAAAATCTTTTTGGTGTCATAGGGTCCGGCTACTTCGCCGCATCAGGGAAGGTGAAAGTTTTGTAAGGGTTTCTCCGCCTAGCTATGTGGGCTAAATGAGAGACACTGAGTTTAGTGCAATACTCGGATGGTGCCTTCGAGAAGTGGACATATGTCAAGGTTTGATCGAACCACTATAAATCTGGTGTGTTCTTTCCTTTATTATTTCCGCATTTAATTTCTCCACTTTGATTTTCTTTGTGGTTAATTTTGATTTTGGATGTGATTGTACTTTTGATTGTGAAAGATTTTTTAAAATATCAATTCATCATCTCTCTTGGTTAGTCTCGGGACTAGTTCGTAAGGGCTTAACATCCCTAACGATCTTTCACTTCCTTATTAATCTACACCTTTATGTTGTTCTAGTCACACCAACATTCCCAATAACATCGAGTCTCTTCCTTTACCTCAAATTTTAATCCAACAAGCAACTTCTATTACACCAAGGAATTATTGATTAAACAAAAAATGATTACTGAAAAATGTACTCTTCATTAATATAGAATATAAAAAAACATGAAATAGTAAATTTTCCAACGTAATTAGGAAGACTATACCATTATAATTTAATATTAGTAGTGCGTATCATATGAGTATATTATGCGTCTTATATGTGTATAGGGTGCATATTTGTGCGTATTTAGTAAACAAACTTTTTTGATTGTCTAATGTCTTTAAACAGTATTATATCGCTCAATAATCTTAAAATAGAAGATTTAAGCTCATTTGTAAATCGAAAATCTGATGAAAAATGTTAAACTTTTATGCGTATCATCTGCGTACATCATGCGTATTTGATGCGTATAATATGCATATTTTGTGCGTATTATTAAAACATCCATTTCAAATTTTCAAAATCTTTACAAAATGTTCTCTCTTAATGTTAGGTCTAAAAGTAAAACTAAATTATATAAAACAAATTCCTTATTTCTTATTGATCCACACCTTTATGTTATTATAGTGACACCAACATTCCCAATTACATTGAGTCTCTTCCTTTGCCTCAAATTTTAAACCAAGGAACAACTTGTATTACACCAAGGCATTATTAATTAAACAAAAAATGATTATTGAAAAATGTACTCTTCATTAATATAGAATACGAAAGAATATGAAATACTAAATTTTCTAACATAATTAGGAAGATTATACCATTACAGTTTAAAATTAGTAGTGCATATAAAATGCTTACGTTATGCATTTTATTAGCATATATGGTGCGTATATAGTTAAGAAACTTTTTTGATTATTTAATCTCTTTAAACAAAATTATATCGCTCAATAATATTAAAATAGAATATTTAAGCTCATAAGTAAATCAAAAATCCAATGAAAAATTTTAAACTTGTATACGTATCATCTATGTTGAGAGAGTTGCTACTTAGATTTGCATGTTTTACATTCTTGCAACTTGTATGTTTTTATAATTCTAAATATTATTATTTTTTTACTATTATTTTTTCCTAACATATTTTGAAAGAAGTTATTTTTGGCTCTTGTGTGTACTAACATTTCAGGGTAATCATACTCTAGATTGTTGAAGACTTCAAATAAAGATCTACTTAGAATATTTTATAATATTGGAGTCTATATTTTTTCATTTATTTGAGTCTAAGAGAGTGTGATTGTAATTGAATAACTTACCACACAATACCGGGGGAGAGTTAATATTCATAATTTAAAAAAAAACTGATCGCACAGTATGAATCATGTTCGTACGGGACAATCTGGTCAGTTAAACTCCCAAATGAGCAAAAGAACGAATAGAGAGGGTTAAAATTTTTTTTAAGTTCAGTTTGTCCAGACGATGTTTTTCGTTCGTCCTAAGATGATGGGCTCTAGACGCGTTCGTTCAAATGATATTTATTGTACGTCCTAGGATGATGCTCTCTGGATGCGTTTGTCCGGACAATAATTATCGTTCGTCCCATGATGATGAGCTCTGTATTTGCCAAAATAAATTATTCATCCATATGATGTTTTTCGTTTGTCCCAGGATGATGGGCTCTAGATACGTGAAAGTTTGTTAGGGATGTTAAGCTCTATAGAACTGGCCCAAGCTAACTAAGAGGGGGGGGGGGTGAATTGGTATTTTAAAATTCTTTTCACAAAGAAGTAAAAATCACATAAACCAAAATCACACCACAAAAATAAGTGTAGAAATTAAAATGCGGAAGCAAGAAATAAGAATACAGATATTTATAGTGGTTCGGTCAACACGACCTACGTCCACTCCCTGGAGGCGCCCTTCGAGTATTGCACTACACTCGTGACTCTCCTTTAGCCCCCACAGCTAGGAGGAGAAGCCTTTACAAAGAACCTCTTTTTGCCACCCCGGCAAGGCAGAGAACCTATCTCCTTTTGCTTCCTCCTGAAGCTGGCAGAGAACCACATTCAGATGCTGAATTCTTACCTCTACCGACCCTTCCACGGATGAGAAATTCTAGACAAAGAAGAACCAGAGCTATCCTTGAAGCAATCCTTGTGAATCCCCTCCCAAGCTCCACCTCACAAGATCCTCTCTCTCTCTCTCTCTCTCTCTTTCTCTCCTCAATGTCTTCTCAAGTCAAGGCAACAGCAAAAGATTGTTAAAAAATGTTTAACAAGAGCCCTTAAATAGAAGAGCTTCAAAGGAGCTCATTAATTGCAAGTTGCCGACAATATCGTCTAGGCTGATAAGGACATCGTCCTGGTCGATCGGTACAAATCTCAGAAGATCGGCCAGAGCATCATCCTGAATGCAGGCTGGATGATTAAAAATTGGCTTGATCGTCCTGGCCGATCGTACGATCGTCCAGGCCTATCAGTTCAAATTAAAGGGAAATCATCCTGAGCATGGCTCTAAATTCAAGCTGGCCGATCCCGATCTTACAGGAGTAACTAAGGTTTTTTAAATAGATCGTCCTGGTCGATCTTGCGATCGTCCAGGCCGATATGATCGTATCAATCATCTTTAATTACTTCCTTGATTTCTTTGATTAATTAAGGCATAATTGTGAATATCGTCCAGGCCGATCCAAGATCGTCCTGACCGATTACCAAAAATACAGAATACCTTAATTGTTTATGGCGACAATTTTTTTTTTTGTTTTGAGCATATCGTCCTGGCCGATACACATATCGTCCAGGCCGATCTGTTAAAAACAGCTGCCTTAATTAAGAATCCTGAATAGAATCTCTGTTTTAAACTAGATCATCCAGGCCGATACAAATATCGTCCTTGCCGATGTGAGTAAAAAATAAAAATTCTAAGTCTCTCAAGTGTGTGTGTAGGGTTACTTAGCATCAATCTCTTTGACCACTACAAATAAACTCAAGAAGAGAAAAAACAAAGTACAGACTGACTCAACCCTAATCTATGCAAACTTGAACTAGCTTCGTTTGTTCGTCCGATCTTTGATTCCTTAAAAGTTAGAAGTAACAGACAATCCAAGAGAATCAATAGTGTTTTTCAATCATCAAAACATAAGTCATGAAAATAAATTTGCAATAATCTTCCCCTTTTTGATGATGGAAAAAATAAGTAGGAAAAAAACTCAGTAAAAATAGTAGTTCATTAAAATTTTAAAGTTACAAGCACATCAACTTTTCCTACCACTTCCTACTCCCCCTTTTGTCATCACAAAAAGAGGGTCCTAGACACTCAAAAAGAAAAAGAAACAACACAATAGAAACTAAAACAAACTACATAAAATAGAAAATAGAAAATAGAAGACAAAGATTAGAAAAACGAGGGACCCTGATCATCAGATGGAGGTGGTGGAGGTGGCTGCTGAAAGTAGCTAGCTAGCATGAAAATAAATTTGCAATAATCTTGGTCATGCTGCTGTTGTTGGTGAGTAATGTAGCTATCAAAACGGGCTAAGTCCTTTGTGCGGTGCTGCTCGTAGCGGGCAATGTCCTCAGAATGTTATTGTTCCTGTGCAGCAACGTAAGCATCGAAGCGGGTCTCCCATCGATCAAACCTCTCCACTAACTGGTCAAACTGTGAGTGCTGTCGAAGAGGAGTAGGATCAGGAATAGAAGCGGGAACCTCCTCCTCCTTGGCCCCCCAAGGTTCCTCATCCCCTGGGTAGAGACGATTACTGTGAAGGGTATTGAAGGAACTGTTTGAGTAGAAGAGAGTTGAGTGGTTGGGAGGAACAGGATATTGAAGTTGATATTTGATTTTAAGGACATAGGCTATGAGGTGTCCTAAAGCCAGATTGGGTTTCCTCTTATGACCTAGATCGCGGATTGTGGTTAAATGATCAATGTACCAAAAGATTAAGTCAATAGTATTAAATTCACGATGAGCCATGATGTAAAAAGTAGTTAGAGAAAGTATAGGAGTGATATGGATTCGGTCCCCAGCTTTTGGAATAATGGAGGTGCGAAGGACATGTTGAATTGTCCTAACATCTTTGACTAAAGAGCTAGTCTCTCCAACATGAAAGGGTGCATTGGTCTGGCGAAGGAAATGATTTACCGTGGACCAATCAAAATCAGGATCTGAAATGATTATGTGCAGCTTATCCCCGGTGGTGGATAGTTATAGAAGTTCAACACAGTCCTGATATATGATTTCGACGGGGCGTCGATTCACATAGGAGGTTAGGGCTATGAATTTAGGATTTATGCGAAGATTTGTGAAGAATTCACGAAGAAGCTCAGAATGAAAGGGGAAAGCGAGAGACAGAATGAAACAAAGAGAAGTGTGAGCGAAAAGATCCATTACCGGATACGAAAGGTGAATAGGATTGATGATTCTGGAGACATTTATCCCATTCTTTATATCGATAGTAAGCAACTTCATCTTATGTCTCCCTGAAACAAGGGTCAATCCTAGCCCTCGAAGAACTTCCAGAAGTTTGTTGAACTCGTTTCCCACCAGCCATATTAAGAGACTAGTTAGAAAACATAAGAGAATAGGTGTGAGGTGAAAAACTTGGCTGAAATGGCCTGAATTTAAAGAAACGGCCATATCGTCCAGGCCGATTGCAGAATCGTCCAGGACGATATGGTACAATAAATATGTATAGGCCGATTGGTCAAAAAGGCGATCCGATCGGCCGTGCCGATCAGATATCGGCCAGGATGATTAGACACAGGCGATCGTCCCGAGGAGTCAAGCCGGATGACCGTTGAAAAAGAAGGTCGTCCGGGCCGATTGGTGTATCGTCCAGGACGATGCATAATAATTGATCGTACCAGCCGATGTTAAAACATTTTAAATCTGTGCAACCTGTATCGTCCAGGACAAACAGTGGATCGGCCAGGATGACTATCCAATAATGGATCGTCCGGGGCCGATTTTAAGGATTTAAACGTGCTGACACGTGGATCATCCAGAACGATCTAGTGTATCGCCCAGGACGATTACCATAAATGCATCGGCCAGGACTAAAAAGGTATCAGCCAAGACTATCATCATGATTGTAACAGAGTTCGATCAGATCGTCCAAGATGATAAATTATCGTCTAGGACGAAGAGTTATAGCAAGCACAAAAAAGTTCAGCAGATGAAATTTTAAAGAAAATTTGTCCTATCATCTAGGACGATATGAGAATCGGACAGGACGATGTGATAAGAGATTTGAATCCAAGGAAAAAGTTGATGATCATCGCCCTCAAGAAAATAAAAGACTCATAATACAAAGCTAAAAATAATCAAAAAGGCAAAAAACTAAAATGAAAACTGAAATTTTTTGTTTTGTTTTGTTTTGTTTTAGCAAAGTATCCATATGACAGATTTTTCAAATAATTCAATTTTAGAGATTTAAAAGATCAAAGTGTTAACAAGTCAAAATCTGAAAAAGATAGAATATCCGATCTTGTTAGTCCCTAGGCCGGACTTCTTTCAGGGCAATAATCGTCCTTTTAAAAACAAAAGGTCTAACTCAAAAAAATTTTACTGGGCAAAAAGAAGATTCAATCAAAACTTGGTTACAAAGAAAATATCTTATAAATAATATACCAAAGTAATTTGTCTCAATCATGGAATTTGAAATCAAGCCTTTTGAAAGAATCAAATAATCAATGAGTTCTCTAAGTTTTAAGAGTTCAGAAAAGAGATAATAGCTTGTATTTAGTGGGCTTATTTTATGCCTCTTGTACCTTTATTTTGGCTCTTTGAACATCTTAATTTTTTATACACATTTGTATATATATATATATATATATATATATATATATATATATATATATATATATATATATATATATATATATTTTCATTTCAAATTTGCTTCTTTTCCACTTTCCCTCTTAAATTTTTTTTTCAAGCTAAGTTCTCTTTAACAAAACCCTTAAAAAGAACCTTAGTTGTAAGTATATCCTCAAAATATTAGAGAATATGAGCTCTCTCTCTAACATAGGGAAAAACAAGTCACAAAACAAAATCGTAATCATGTGATAAATGCAATGGCAAGATTTTATTTAACTTGAAAGATATATAAGAACTTTGGATATTACGCACAAGATAGATTATTGTAGCAAGATAACAAGAATCTTAGTTTCAAAAACCAGTTGTTAATATGAGATAGACTTTTGTCTAGAAAAGAAAATTATGTCACTAAAAGAGGTTAGAGGGAGGGAAACCATCAACGGTGTTTCTCCCTTTGACTGATTTAGATATGATAATCAATGGCTTTAAATCTCCAAAATCTAAAAGCTTAAAAAAAAACTAATCATATAGAAAGCCAAACATAAAAGTAAAGCAAAAAAAAAAAAAAAAGACTAAAACACCAAAAAGCTAGCACACAACAAAAATAACACAAAAGTAATTAAAAAATATTTCAAGAAATTACGAAGCAGCAAGTTTAAGCAATTATGAGCTGCGAGCCTCCATATGTCCAATCATTATATGCTCTCACGAGATCTTTGGTGAGAGCACCCCTGCAAAAACTCAACAACAGTCAGATTTAGGAACCCAAATTAGTTTGGGTCTCTTCTCAGGAAAAGTAAAATACAATGCAGGTGTGGTATGCTGTGAATCATGTACCCTAGGTCTCCATTTCCAATATGTACTACGGTGAATGGTGCAAGTGTGTGAGATGTGTCATAGCATGCCACATGAAAAACATCTAACTCCAAGAAAAGGATTTCTTAAATGGTTTGAGTTACAATGCCTTTTCCTAGGTCTTGGCTTTTGATCAAGAGTAGGCATCATCCAAGTTTTCTTATGTGTAGACAATTCATTTTTAATCCTCAAGTTTGTATTTTTTAGAACATTATTCTCAACCCTCAAGCTTTTCTCTTTCTCTTTAGATTTCTTGAAATCAGATTGAAGAGAGGTGTGTGAAACTTTTAATGCTTCATTCTCATAAATTAATTATGAGTGCTTTTTGTTTAAATCATCAAATTCATCAAGAAGAACCATGTGATTAGAATCAATCATTGAATGATCTTTAAGAATAGCTTCATACTCTTTTTGTAAATTCACAAGTTCCAATTTTAAGTTAGCATGAGTCTTCTTAAGTATTTTGTATGATGCATGGATTTTCTCACAAATCTCAAATAATTCATCATAGGTTAGTTTATATACCTCTTCCTCATCACTTTGCTCAAGATAATCTTCCTCCATTAAGCACAGGTTTGTTGTCTCTTCCTATGGTTCAGTCTCAGAGGAATCAGTATCAGATTCTGCCCAGACTGCCTTTTGGTCTCTCTTCTTGTCCTTCATAAACTTAGGTTTCTCCTCGCCTTTTTCCTTGCTCGAGTGATCTTGAAGTGTAGGACAATCGGCTTTCACATGTCCAGGCTTCCTGCATTCATAACAAACGACATCAGAAGATCCTTTAGAATTTTTATAATCCTTACCTTTTCTCCAATGATGCTTTTGCTTCTTCCTTAGAAAGCTTTTAAATTGCCTTGTGATGAAGGCAACTTCATCGCTCTCAGACCCGGAAGAATCGGAGTAAGATTTGTACGCCTTTATTGCAACTGTTTTCTCCTTCTTCTTCTTCTCATATGCATTAAGATTTCTTTGATTCACCCCTTGCTCGTAAGCATTGAGTGACCCAAGTAAGTTATCAATAGAATAAGTATTCAAATCCTTAGATTCAGTGACTGCAGTGATTTTAGCATCATATGACGAAGGCAAGCATCTCAAAATCTTGTTCACTTTTTCATAGTTTGAAAGTTCTATTCCTAATGCATGTAGTGAAGTGACTATTTATGTAAACCTAGTATACATGTCAAAAATAGATTCAGGTGGTTTCATACGAAAAAGTTCGTAGTCATGCAAGAGAATATTCAAATGAGATTATTTCACTTCATTGGTTCCTTCATAAGTGATACATAACCTATCCCAAATCTCTTTACCAATTTTGCAAGTAGAAACATGCATGTAATCCTTAAATTTTAGAGCACAGAAAAAATAGCTCAAATATTTTACATTTAATTGGGCTAAATCTCTTTCATCAAAAGTCCATTTAGTAAAAGCAATTTCAGTTTTAACACCATTAATTTCACGAGAAGGTGGAGAATAACCTTCTTTGATAAGCATCCACATGCGATAATCAATAGATTATAAAAATGTTGACATGTGGGTTTTCCAGAAATCAAAAGGTAGGTTATCGAACAGGGGAGGTTGGGTAATAGAATATCCTTTCGTAGTGTTATGATTCCCAAAGTTAGCCATGGATCAAAATTGAAAAGATTTTCAAACTAATTTTTATGAATCCAGCTCTGATACCACTTGAAAGTTCGTTAGAGATGTTAAGCCCTATAAAATTGGCCCAAGCTAACCAAGAGGTGGGGGGGGGGGGGGGTGAATTGGTATTTTAAAAATTCTTTTCACAAAGAAGTAAAAATCACATAAACCAAAATCACACCACAAAAATAAGTGCGGAAGCAAGAAATAAGAACACAGAGATTTATAGTGGTTCGGTCAACACGACCTACGTCCACTCCCCGGAGGCGCCCTCTGAGTATTGCACTACACTCGTGACTCTCCTTTAGCCCCCACAGCTAGGCGGAGAAGCCTTTACAAAGAATCTCTTTTTGCCACCCCGATAAGACAGAGAACCTATCTCCTTTTGCTTCCTCCTGAAGCTGGCAGGGAACCACAATCAAATACTAAATCCTTACCTCTACCGACCCTTCCATGGACGAGAAACTCTAGATGAAGAAGAAGTAGAGCGATCCTTGAAGTAACCCTTGTGAATCCCCTCGCAAGCTCCCCCTCACAAGATCCTCTCTCCCTCTCTCTCTCTTTCTCTCCTCAAGGTCTTCTCAGGTCAAGGAAGCAACAAAAGATTGTTCAAAAACGTTGAACAAGAGCCCTTAAACAGAAGAGCTTCAAAAGAGCTCATTAATTGCAAGTTGCCGACAATATCATCCAGGCCGATATTGACATCATCCTGGCCGATTAGTATAAATCTCAGAAGATCGGTCAGAGCATCGCCTTGAATGCAGGCTGGACGATTAAAAATTAGCTTGATCATCCTGGCCGATCGTACGATCGTCCAGGCCGATCAGTTCAAATCAAAGGGAAATCATCCTAAGCATCGTCCTGAATTCAAGCTGACCGATCCCGATCATCCAGGAGTAACTAAGGTTTTTTGAATAGATCATCCTGGCCGATCTTGCGATTGTCCAGGCCGATATGATCGTATCAATCATTCTTAATTACTTTCTTGATTTGTCTGATTAATTAAGGCATAATTGTGAATATCGTCCAGGCCGATCCAAGTTCGTCCTGGCCGATTACCAAAAATACAGAATACCTTAATTATTTATGACGGCAATTTCTTTCTATTTTGAGCTTGTCATCCTAGCCGATACACGTATCATCCAGGCCGATCTGTTAATGACAATTGTCTTAATTAAGAATCCTGAATAGAATCTCTGTTTTAAACTAGATCGTCCAGACCGATATAAATTTCGTCCTGACCGATATGAGTAAAAATAGAAATTCTATGTCTCTCAAGTGTTTGTGTGTAGGGTTACTTAGCATCAATCTCTTTGAACATTACAAATTGACTCAAGAAGGAAAAATGCAAAGTACAGACTGACTCAACCCTAATCTATGCAAACTTGAACTGGCTTCATTTGTTCGTCCGATCTTTGATTCCTGAAAAATTAGAAGTAACAGACATTCCAAGAGAATCAATAGTGTTTATCAATCATCAAAACATAAGTCATGAAAATAGATTTGCAATAATACGTTCGTTCAAATGATATTTATCATATGTCACAGGATGATGCTCTCTAGATACGTTCATCCAGATGATAATTTTTGTTCGTCCCAGGATGATGGGATCTAGATTTACCGAAATGAACTATTCATCCAGACGATAATTATGGTATGTCCTAGGATGATGTTCTCTATTATGGAAACTTAATATCCATCCTTTTTTTGTACCAACAAACTTTGAGAAAAATCATTCGTACCGGACGAACCATATTCATACGAGACGATGATTGGTTATGAAGGCTGTTCATACCAGTTGACATTAAGTTCGTATACAATAATTTTTACATTGTTTGTATGTATGAAATGGGATCGTACGGGATGATCGTGGATAGTTAGAAATTAAAATGCAAGTTTTGGATGATTTTTTGTGTCTTTTCTATAAAAGGTCCAAGTTTGGCTATCTTAAAATCTTTTTGTCATTTGATCTTCATGCATACTAAAGGAAAATTGAAGGAGAGAGTGATAGAGAGTGTTAGAAGGAGAGTTCTTACTACTGGACTGTGAAAGGTTAACTTGGTTACTCAAAGGGAAGGATATCTGTTTGTAATTTATGATTACTTAACTATTTTCTCTTATCCTTATAAATTTATTATGAGAAGATCTTTCAAGGAGATCCGGTTCTCTGCCGACACTCGAAGAGTGTGAACAGCCGAAGGTTCTCTGCCTACATTTGGAGGGTGTAAAAGGATGACGGTACTCTGCATATACTTGGAGGGTATAAAAGGATGAAGGTTCTCTACCAACACTTGGAGGGTGTAATAGGATGATAATTTTCTGTTGTACCGGGTAGTGATGGAAGAGAGTTTTTATGAAGGCTTCTCCGCCTTGCTGTGGGGGTAAAAGGAGAGACACTAGTGGTAATAGTGTAATACCTAAAATGGGAGACATCAGGGAGTGGATGTAGGTCGTGTTTGACCAAACTACTATAAATCTTATGTTTTTTATTTTCCATTGTTTTTTATTTTTTTATATTTATTTTTAACTGTGGTTGAAAAATTGATTTTAAAGAACCACTAAAAATTTCATCAGTTTCAAGGTGTTCAAATTTAAATTAACAAGAGAGAATTTTTTAAATTACCAATTTACTTGGTTAGCAATTGGGAAATATTCTTAGGTCTAACAACCTAATTCATAATTAAGAAGTTTCAATAAATGGTATCAGAGCTTAGTTTTAAAACCAAAAGTTTAAACTACTTTTTGATTAACGGCTATGGCTACATTCAGAAACTGAAATAGATCTGATGGATATTCGATCACTAGATCTCCTTTGTTTGATAATATCCCTTTTGATTTTTGGAAAACACGCATATCTATATTTTAACAGTCACTTGATTATCGCATGTGGATCTTAGTACAAGAAGGGTATACAAAATAAACTAGTCTAGTTGATGGCATTATAGTAGAAACACACTTTGTGGATTGGACTGTAGATGAAGGTTACTTAGCACAACTTAATGTTAAATATTTAAATAGTTTTTTTCGTGCACTTAAGTCAGAGGATTACATGCAGGTTTCTACTTACAAGAGTGGAAAGAACATATGGGATAGACTTTGTATAACATATGAATGAACTAACAAAATTAAACAATCTAGACTTAATATCTTATTATATGACTATGAACTATTTTGTATGAAACCTAATGAATCTATTTCAGATATGTACACAAGATTCACATAAATAGTCATCTATTTACATGCATTAGGTAGGGAATTAACGAACGCTGAAATGATTAATAAGATACTTCGTTGTTTATCTACTACATATGATATTAAAATAACTACTATTATAGAGTCTAAAGACTTAAATATTTACTTTATTGATAATCTTTTTGGATCATTAATTACTTACGAGTAAGAAGTGAGTCAAAGAATGATTGATGCAGGTGAACCATGAAGGGAGAAAAATATAGCACTGAAAGTGGAGGAGTCGGAGAGTGATCTATTAGAACCTGAGGATGAAGACAACATCGTGCTAATGACTAGACAGTTTAGAAGCTTTCTGAAGAGAAAGAAAAAGAGTCACCAACAATAAAATCGAGGTAAGTTCAATAGGAATGTTAAGGTTTAAAATAATGTTATTTGCTACGAGTGTATGAAACCTGGACACATTAAGTCAGATTGCCCAAAACTCAAAGTCATTCATAGCAAGGACAAGGTAGAGGAGAAACCAATTATGAATAAGGGCAAGAAGAAATTTCAAAGAGCTTTTTAGGCGAACTCAGCCTCAGACTCGTTAAAGACTAAAAAGGAAGAGGAAGTCACCAATCTATGCTTGATGGCCGATAATCTTGATTAGTCAGATCAAGAAGAGGTATATGATTTGACTTATAATAAACTTTTAGAAGTCTCTAAATGCATACATGTTGCATATAGGAAGTTAAAGAAAATGCATACTAGTATGAACATAGAATTACAAGAACTACATAGAGAACATGAAATTCTTAGGAAAGATCATGCATTAATTGATAACAATCACATGAAATTACTTGATGAGTTCGATGATTTAAATAAGAACCATGAAAATTTAAAATAATCCTATACAGAACTAGAAAAAAAATTTAAAAATTTTAAGGATGAAATATAGAGCAAAAATTATCAGATGAATTATATAAATGTATATCGGAAGATATGAATACCTTTTATAAATTAAAGATAAAAGCTCTCGAGGATAATAGGATACCCCAAACACTTGAAGATTTTACAAATCTTATTTTATATCCAAAATTTTTAAAACTCAACAGTAAACAAAATAATTATAGAAGATTGAGAAATCCATTTCCTGAAGTTAAATGTTCTAATTATGGCATATTTGGACATATAACACACACCTATACATTGAAAAGAAAAACTTATTTGGTGTGGATACCCAAGATGCATAAATCTAGACATATCGTACATGCATCTGTTTTAAAATTGCCAAAAGGAGAACCCAAACTTGTTTGGGTTCTTAGGTCTAACATATTATGATTTTGTTGGTTCGCTCTCACACAAGGTCTCATGAGAGCATATGGTACATGGACAACAGTTGCTCAAACCATATGATAGGAGATACCTTACAATTCATATCGTTGGAAGCTATGAGTGGAGGTAGAGTTACACTTGGAGATAAAACCACAAGGAAGGTGGTTGGATCATATATGATTGAAAGTTTAAAAAAAAAATTTATTGAGAATGTACTACTTGTAAAAGGCTTAAAGCATAATCTATTAAGTATTAGCCACCTATATGATAAAGGATACTGTGTTAATTTTTTCCCTACTAGCTACATATTAAGCCTAAATGGTAATGATGTTTTGCATGGTATACGGGTAAGTAATGTCTATATACTAAATTTGAATTGTATCAACTTATACTACTTTTTGTTTAAAACTATTTATGATGAGTCATATCTATGTCATAGGAGACTTTGTCACTCTAGCATGAAAAACCTTAGAAGGATTACTCAAAAGAACTTAGTGAGAGGTATACCAAAATTAGAATTTACTAAGGATCACCTTTATGATGCATATTAATTAAGAAAATAAGTGAGTTCATCTTTTTAGTCCAATAAGGATCATAGAACTAGTAAACCATTGGAAATTTTGCATATGGATCTTTTTGGACTAGTAGGAATTATAAGTCTTGGTGGAAAGATATATGAATTTATTATTTTGGATGATTTCTCTAGATTCACATGGGTTAGATTTCTATATCATAAGAGTGAATCATTTAAATAATTTATAAATGTTTTGACTTGGATTCAGAGGAAATTAGGATGTGAGATTTTGACAATTTAAAGTGATTATGGAGGAGAATTTGAAAATAAAATATTTGAGAATTTTTGTAAGAAGAAAGGAATTGATCACAATTTTTTTGCACCTAGAATCCCTCAACAGAATGAGATAGTTAAAAGGAAGAACATAACATTAATAGAAGACGCTCGAGCCATATTGGCAAAATACACACTTCCTAAATATTTTTGGGGTGAGGCGGTTAGCACATCAATTTATGTTATAAATAGGGTGAATATCAGATCAAACTTGAATAAAACACCCTATGAGTTACTTAAGAGAGAATACCTAATTTGTCACATTTACATGTCTTTAGATGTTAGGTGTTCATAGAAAATAATAGAAAATCTGCCTTAGGAAAATTTGATCCAAAATTAGATGAATGAATATTTATGAGATACTCAAGTGTTGGAAAATCTTATAGAGTATTCAATAAAAGAACTTTGATAATTGAGGATACCACACATATTGTATTTAATAAATCTAAAAATTTGGAAGAGCCAATTGTTGAAGAGGATGAGATAGAGATTAACTCCCAAATGATTGAGAAAATAAACTTGGATTAAAATTTGGAGTTAGAAAACTTTTAGTTAGAAATTAAACTTGAAATTAAAGGGTTTTATTAGCCTTTGCCTATTTTAGAGGTTTCAAGTTGTATCAAATGGATGTTAAAAGTGTCTTTTTAAATAGGTTAATCAAAGAGAATATTTTTGTAGAACAACCTCCAGGCTTTAAAAATTCAAAATACCCTAATCATGTGTTTAAGTTGAAAAAGGCATTATACGGATATAACTCTATTTTTGTTGAGCACCTTCTTATTTGAGAGATCTTTTGAAAATGGGAGTGTGGACACAACTCTATTTTTGAAGAAATTAGAAGAAGATATACTCATTGTATAAATTTATGTTGATGATATCATCTTTGGATCTGCCGATAAAAATCTTTGTGATGAAATTTCTAAAACAATGAGTAGTGAATTTGAGATGAGTCTAATAGGAGATTTGAGTTACTTTTTAGGCAAATTGAAGAGGGTACATTTCTTAATCAGTCAAAGTATGTTAAGGATATTCTCAAAAAATATAAAATGGATAATGCTAAACCTGTTAGTACACCTATGAGTTCCTCAATTCAGTTGGATAAGGATCCTAAGAGAAAATTTGTTGATCAAAAGAAATTTAGGGGAATAATTGGATCTTTGCTTTACTTGACACCTAGCCGATTGGATATCATATTTAGTGGTTATTTATGCTAGATTTCAATCAGATCCAAAAGAATCATATTTGACAGTAGTAAAAAGGATTTTAAGGTATCTCTTGGGAACTCAGAACTTAGAACTTAGGGATTTGGTTTCCTAAGTTTAGCTCTTCATTTAAAATAATTGGATATTCAGCTTCAAACTTTACAGGTTGTAGGGTTGATAGAAAGAAAACTTATGGAAAGTGTCAATTTATTAGAATTTCTTTATTCTCTTGGTCCAGTAGAAAACAAAATTTCTTATCCCTATCTACTATTGAACCTGAATACATTGCTTTAGGAAGTTGTGTGGCACAAATACTTTGATTGAAACAATAATTGATTTATTTATGATTAATATTAAGCATAATTCTCATTTATTGTGATAACACTAATACCATTTGTATTTCTAAAAATACTATTCAACATTCAATGACCAAATATATAGACATCAGATATCATTTCATAAGGGATCATGTATCCAAAGGAGAAATTGAACTCAATTATGTTTCAACTGAAAATCAACTTGTAGATATTTTTACTAAATAATTAGCCTTTGATACTTTCAGTACATTAAGAACAAGGCTTGGTGTGATAGATTTCAATGCTTAAATAAATATTTCTGCAATATTGATATGTGTTTTATTAGTGTGCTTTGTGATTTTGTGATTTTTCGTTTGTGTTTTTCAATTTTTATTCGTGTTTTCTTTTGCATTTTTTTCTGTGTTTTATGTATTTTCACATCAAAATTCATGATTTTCAAGCAGTCATATAGATTTTCTAAAGTGTAAATTTTGTCTGTACGAAATTAATTTCGTATTAGATGAATCTTGTAGCGTATTGATCGATTGGGTAAAACAAAATACGTACAGTTTTTTTAGTTTTTCAATACAATTCATCTATATGATCGTCACGATCGTATGGAAGATGTGTATTCAATCGTATGTATGCATCTAGACGGTTATACAGATAAGCATAGTTTTAATTTCTGATCGTATGTACGAACCAAAAGTTTATACATACGAACCTCGTGTCACTTTAAGTGCAGAATGATTCAAACTGTCATAAAAATGATCTTAAATAACTGATCGTCTCGGACGAGCACCTATTCGTTTGTATGATCGTTTGATCAAAAAGTTTGTACGAAAGGATGCCTCATAACTCGTATGATTATGAAAATCCATTTCATTTCTAACGCATACATTCGTACATACGAAATTTGCATTCGTATGTACGAACCAAGTATCCTATAGGATGACCCAATTTTTATCCGTACGAAAGGTCATTTTTTCTTTAAATTGGAAAGGTTTAGAACTCAAACTTCATTCACTTTAAAAAGTCTTTTCAATCTTCTATTCCCTTTGATATTTTTCTATGGCAAGTTCAAGCAAGAGGGTTAGGCACGCTAAGGAACTCACCAGGGGACCTAGGAATGCCAACGAATAATTTCTATCCAAGGAAAATGTAGAATCTTTTCCTAGGTTTGTATCTGCGAAAATGACCCCTTCCAGAGTTTTGATTCAAGATAATACAATCTATCAAATACTACTACTCTTTGCTTCTACTCAATTTGAGTTTATCCTTACTCTGATTTTCTTCTTCAATATATCTACATTTCATTATTTCCTAGCGAACATGACCTTTAACTCTGATCAAGATAGAATTAGATCGTATGTTCAAGGAAAGAATGTAGAAATAACTAAGGAGGATCTGGGAGCTTTCTTAAACTTAAGTACTGAAGGAATACGAGCCCACACTTTGACTTATGCTATCACTTTCAATTGGACTAAAATTAACTAAGCACTTAGAGGGATTAGACAAGAATGCCATTTGCCCAAGGTAAACACTCTACACCAAGATGTTAGAATCATCCAGCATGTGCTTAGAACTTCCATTATTCCAAAAGCTGGTGATAGAATTAATATCACTCCTCTTCTTTCCACTGTCACTTATCTGATCATTATTGGTCAACCCATTGATAAAGCCCAACTCATTCTTGACTACCTTTATGAGCTTTCTGAAATTGGCCATGTATCCCATAAGAGAAAGAAGAACATTGATCTAGGACACCTTGTGGCTTATATTCTTGCTAAGAAGTATGAATTAGTTCATCCTGTTAAGAGAGTTCTTATTTGCATATTTTACATTATTGCAACTTGTATAGTTTTGATGATTCCAAATATTATTATTTTAATTTTTGTTTTCTCCTAACACAGTTTGAAAGATTTGTTTTTTGCTCTTATGTGAACTAACATTTCAGGAAAATCAAACTCCAAATTATTGTAGACTTCAATTTATATTCAGCATGAGATAGTTTGTAAATTGAAGTTTGTACTTATCTTTCTATTGATTTGAGAGGGAGTGATTGTAATTGTGTAGATAAATTACACACACACTTGGGGAACAAGAAAATTATATTGATCGTATGAGATGAACATAGTTTGTATGGGACAATCAAATCAATTATCCCATCGGTAGAGCAATAGATCGAACAGGAAGTGAGAAATTTTTTTTCTAAGTCCTGATCGTTCGGACGAAATTCCATATTCGTCCCGGGCCGAACTCTAGATTCTCACTTTACACTGTTCATCCAGACGAAATGCATGATTCGTCTCTGGACGAAATCCTCTGGATTTCCAATTTGGTATATTCGTCCAGAGACGAATCATGCGAAATACATGATTCGTCTCTGGACAAAATCCTCTGGATTTCCAATTTGGTATGTTCGTCCAGACGAAGTCCAAGTTCATCCCTGGACAAATTGCTATGGACTTTGAGTTTACACTAATCATCGAGATGAAATTCACTATTCATCTCTGGACAAAATCCTCTGTCCAAAAATTGTCCAAGACGAAGATACGTTCGTCCCAGAATGATGTGAATCAACACTTCAAATTTTAACGTCGTCCTGCACTTTTTGGGAACCGACCTATGGAATAACCGTTCGTACCGGACGAACCTAGTTCGTACGGGTCGATGATCGGGTACGAAGTCAATTCGTATCAATATACATAGAGTTTGTTCATAAGCTTTTAAGTAAATTCGTCCAGTACGATCCATGATTGTACGGGACGATCCACTGCGTGTTGACTTGAATATTTATAGTTTTTGGACGGTTTTTCTTGTCTATTCTATATATAGTCCAATTTAGACTACCACCAAATATTTTTGCCCATTGATCTTCATGCCTATTGAAAGAAGAGTCAAGGAGAGAGTGTGAGAGAGCATTCGAAAGAAGATTCTTACTATTGGAGCGAGAAGGCTGCACTTGGTGGTTAAAGGTAAGAGTCTATACTTTGGATTTGGAATTACTTCACTCTTTTCTTTCTTTCTTCAAGATTTCTTATGAGAAGATCTATCAAGGAGATCCGGTTCTTTGCCGACACTTGCAGAGTGTGAACAACTGAAGGGTTCTCTACCTACACTAGGAGAGTGTGAAAGTACGAAGGGTTCTCTGCCCACACTAGGAGAGTGTGAACAGATAAAGGTTCTCTGCCCATACTAGGAAAGTGTGAACAGCTCAAGGTTCTCTGCCCACACTAGGAGAGTGTGAAAGGAAGGACGATTCTCTGCCAACACTGGGGATAGTGTAGAAGGACGACGATTCTCTGCCACATTGGGTAGTGGTGGAAAGAGGTTTTGTAAAGGCTTCTCCAGCTCTAGTGGGTGGTAAAGGAGAGTCACTAGTGGTATTAGTGCAATACTCGGAGGGTGCCTCCGGGGAGTGGATGTATGTCTTGTTTTAACCGAACCACTATAAATTTGGTGTTCTTTATTTTTCCGCTGTTTTTATTTTAACGTTTACAACTTGTGGTTGAAAAATCTATTTCTATAAAACTCAGTAAAGTTAGTTTTCATTTACAAATTTTAAGAGGGTAATTTTTTTTTTAATTACCAATTCACCCCCCCTCTTGATTAGCCGTGGGACATAAGCTTAGGTTTAACAACATAATTCTTAGTGAACGAGTTTTAACAATGAAAGTTTGTTAGGGATGATAAGCCCTATGAACTTAGTCCTAAGATAACCTAGAGGGGGGGGGGGGGGGGGGTGAATTTATATTTTTTAAAAAATTCTTTTCAACAAAAGCAATATCACAAATCAAATCACACCACAAGAAAAATAAGTGCGGAAATTAAAGTGGAGAAGCAATAAAATAATAACACAAAAATTTATAGTGGTTCGGTAAACTTGACCTACGTCCACTCCTTGGAGGCACCCTCCAAGTATTGCACTACAAAATGTGTCTCTCCTTTAGCCCCCACGGCTAGGCGGAGAAGCCCTCACAAAGAAGTCCTTTTTGCCACCCCGGCAAGGTAGAGAACCTATCTCCTTTTGCTTCCTCCTGAAGTTGGCAGAGAACCACGATCCGTTGCTAAAAACCTTACCTCTACCGACCCTTTCACGGATGAGAAACTCTAGATGAAGAAGAAGCAGAGTGATCCTTGAAGCACCCTGTGAATCCCCTCACAAGCTCCCCTCACAAGTTCCTCTCTCTCTCTCTCTCTCTCTCTCTCTCTCTCTCTCTCTCTCTCTCTCTCTCTCTCTCTCTTTCTCTCCTCAAGTTCTTCTCAAGTCAAGGCAGCAGCAAAGATTTTTAAAACATTGAACAAGAGATCTTAAATAGAAGAGCTTCAAAGGAGCTCATTAATTGCAAGTTGTCGACTATATCGTCCAGGACGATATTGACATTGTCCTGGCCGATCAGTACAAATCCCATGAGATCGGTCGGGGCACCGCCCTGAATGCAAGCTGGATGATTTGAAAATTTGCTTGATCGTACTGGCCGATCTCACGATCGTCCAGGCCGATCAGTTCAAATCAGAGGAAAATTATCTTAAACACCGCCCTGAATTCAAGCTAGCCGATCCTGATTGTCTAGGAGCAACTAAGGTTTTTGAATAGATCATCCTGGCCAATCCTGTGATCGTTCAGAACAATGTGATCGTATCAATCATCCTTAATTATTTCTATGATTTATTTGATTAATTAAGGTGTAATTGTGAATATCATCTAGGATGATCCAAGATCATCCTGGCCGATTTCCAAAAATATAAAATACCTTAATTATTTATGGCAGCAATTTTTTTCTACTTTAAGCTTATCGTCTTGGCCGATACACGTATCATCCAGGATGATTTGTTAATGACGGCCGCCTTAATTAAGAATCTTTGTTTAGATTTTCTGTTTTAAACCCGATCGGTCTAGGATAATGTAAATATCGTCCTGGCCGATATGAGTAAAAACAAAAATTCTAAGTCTCTCAAGTGTGTGTGTGTGTAGGGTTACTTAGCATCAGTCTCTTTGAACATTACAAATAGACTCAAGAAGAGAAAAAAACAAAGTACAGACTGACTCAAATCTAAACCTACGCAATCTTGAACTGGATTCGTTTGTTCGTCCGATCTTTGATTCCTAAAAAGTTAGAAGTAACAGCCAGTCCAAGAGAATCAATAGTGCTTTTCAATCATCAAAACATAAGTCATGAAAATATATTTATAATAATCTCCCCCTTTTTGATGATGGTAAAACACTACGAAGACAATCAGTATAAAAACATCATAAACTTCTCCCCATTTTGACATATCAAAAAGGAGGAGGGAACAAACAAAACAAGAGAAAATCACATTTTTTTTTAACCAAGGCATGAAAATGATGTAGTATTCCATGTGATTAATTTTAAAAATTTGTGGGTTAATGAGTTAACAATCTCAACAATCTAAAGAATGGTAGAATATCCGGTCATGGTTATCCTTAGCTCAGATGTTTTTTTAGGGTAGAATCGTCTTTTGAAATCAATGACCTAACTCAAAAAATTAATTGGATATGAGAAAAAAAATCCATCCATCACTTGGTTTAAGAAAAAAATATCTTTATAAAATAATGAACCAAAGTAAATCTGTCACGATCGCAAAATAATCAAAATCAAGCCTTTGAGAATCAAAACTTCTAAGTTCTAAAAGATTTAAAAAGAGAGAATAATTTGCTGTTGAGTGGGCTCATTTTATGCATCTTATCAATTGAGTGGCGCTTTGCGCATCTTTTTATAGATTTTCAATTTGGCATCTTTACGCTTCTTTTGTTGGCATCATTGGCCAAATTTTTTTTTTTTTTTTGCAAGCTACATTCTCTTTTATAATCTCTTAAAAAATCTTAGTTGTGAGTATATCTTTTTAGATATTAGAGAATAGAAGTTCTCTCTCTAACATAAGGAAGAATTATCACAAACAGAATCAATAATGAAAGATAAGAGTAACGAGGGATCTTGATGTGACAAAAAGACTTTAAACATTATAAATACAAGATAGATTTGCTTAAACAAGCTTAAGAAAAGATCTTAATTTCATACACAATCTTTAATTTGAAATAGATTTTTGATTAGAAAAAAAAACTATGCCACTAAAATAGGTTAGAGAAAGAGACACAATCACAAGATATTTTTACCATCTAAGAGATTTAGAGATGAAAAACACATTGACTACAAATTTAAAAAAACAAGAACAAGAAATATGATATCATTTCAGCGATGATTTTGAAAACTAAGCCTTAAAAAAAACAAACAAAAGAAAGTAAAACACACCAAAAACTAATAGCAATTAAAAAAAATAAAAGCAAAAGAAAGTAACTTAAAGATCAAGTTTCATGCATTTATGTCAATCACACCCAATCTGGTCCTTAAAGAACTGAAAGTGTCGATGACCAGTGGTTTAGTAAAGATGTCAGCCAGTTGATTTTCAGTTGTCACAAGGTGTAACTCAATATCTCCCTTAGTCACATGATCTTTAATGAAGTGATGCCTAATGTCAATGTGCTTAGTCCTTGAATGTTGGATAGGATTCTTAGTGATGCATATGGCACTAGTGTTGTCATAAAAGATTGAGATGGTGCCTACAGGTAATCCTAAATCCAATACCTGTTGTTTCAACCAAAGGACTTGGGCAACACAACTTCCAAGAGCAATGTACTCAGCTTCAATAGTGGAAAGTGTAACAAAATTTTATTTCCTACTAGACTAAGAGACCAAAGATTATCCTATGAATTGACAAGTTCCTGAAGTGTTTTTTCTATCCACCTTACATCCTGCAAAATCAGAGTCAGAAAATCCAATAATCTCAAAAGAAGTGCTATGTCTAGGGTACCAAATCCCTAAGCCTTGGGTCCCCAAAATGTATCTAAAAATTCTCTTAACAGCAGTTAGGTGAGACTCCTTAGGGTCAGCTTGAAATCTAGTACAAAGGCAAAAACTAAACATAATATCAGGTCGGCTCGCAGTCAAGTAAAGTAAAGATCCAATCAAGCCTCTATACTTCTTTTGATCAACAGGCTTACCACTTGGGTCCTTATCCAATGGAGCACTAGAAGTCATGGGAGTATTAATTGGCTTAGCTTTATCCATCTCATACTTTTTCAAAATATCCTTTATATATTTTGTTTGATTTAAAAAGGTTCCATTCTCCAATTGTTTTATGCTAAACCCCAAAAAGTAGGACAACTCTCCCATCAAACTCATCTCAAACTCTCTACTCATTATTTTAGAAAAATCTTCACACAATTTCTTATTAGAAGATCCAAAGAGTATATCATCCACATAAATCTGAACAATGAGTAAATCATCTTCAACTCTTCTAAGAAAAAGGGTGGTGTGTACGCTCCCCTTGACAAACTCCCTTTCTAGTAAGAATGTGCTAAGCCTCTCATACCAAGCTCTTGGTTCCTGCTTTAACCCATACAAAGCCTTTTTTAATTTAAAAACATGATTTAGAAATTGGGAACTCTCAAAATCTGGGGGTTGTTCTACAAACACATCTTCTTTTATTTTCCCATTTAAAAAGGCACTCTTGATATCCATTTGAAAAAGCTTAAATCCTTTATAACAGGCAAAGGTTTATAGCACTCTAGTGGCTTCCAATCTATTTACAGGGGCAAAAGTCTCCTCAAAGTCTATCCCTTCTATTTGGTTATACCCCTTAGCCATCAATCTTGTTTTATTCCTAACCACCACTCCTGAATCATTCACCTTGTTCTTAAAGACCCACTTTCTCCCAACTACACTTTGTCCTTAGCTACAGGGGAAAAAGTCTCCTCAAAGTCTTTCTACAAGCTCCCAAACATCATTCCTAACAAATTGATTCAATTCTTCTTGCATTGCTAAAATCCAAAAACTCATCAGTAAGGGCTTGGTTAATGGTGGTGGGTTCAGTCATTGAGATAAAGGCATAGTGGTTCACCTCCTTCCTAAGTCCATGTCTAGTCTTAACTCCACTAGAAGGGTCTCCTAAGATCAAATCCTTGGGGTGACTTATAGAGTATCTCCAATCTCTGGGAAAAGTGTGAGATGGTTTAATCCTTTCATCCAAATCAATATTTTCTACTCCTTGGGTGACTTCTCCTACCCCTTCATTATTTTGGAGTTCTACCCCCTTCCCCAAATTTTCTACTCCACTTGTAATCTCTCCAACATCATCATCATCTTTAACTCCAGATTTCCTAGGATTGGACTCATCAAATAGTATATGGGTTGTCTCTTCCACCATCAATGTTCTCTTGTTAAACATCCTAAAAGACTTCCCAACACTAGAATATTCCAAGAATACTCCTTCATCAGATTTAGGATCAAATTTTCTTAAGTGAGACTTCCCATTGTTATGAATAAAAACCTTACAACCAAAGACATTAAGGTGGGAAAGATTGGGTGTCCTACCCTTAAGGATCTTATAGAGTGTCTTTTCTAATTTGGATCTAACATTCACCCTATTCAACACATAACAAGCTGTGTTAACCGCTTCAGCCCAAAAGTATTTTAGAAATGAATACTCAGTAAGTATAGCTCTAGCGGCTTCCACCAAGGTTCGATTCTTCCTTTCAGCTACCCCATTCTGTTGAGGGGTCCTAGGAGCTGAAAAATTATGGCTAATCGCCTTGTCCTCACAAAAATCTCCAAATATTCTATTATCAAACTCTCTCCCATGATCACTATGGATGGTCAAAATCTCACAACCTAGCTTTTTCTGAATCCAAGTAAAAAATGTTTTAAACTACTCAAAAGACTCATTTTTATGTGAAAGAAATCTATTCCAAGTGAACCTCGAGTAGTTATCAACAATCACAAATCCATAGAATTTTCCTCCCATGCTGGCAGTGCTAATGGGTCCAAACAAATTCATGTGAAGGACTTATAAAGGTCTAGAGGTGCTAATGTCCTTAATGGGGTGAAAGGTGGAGTGGACTTGCTTTCCTAGTTGACAGGCATCACAAAGGTGGTCTTTTGAAAACTTGGGTTTGGGGACACCTCTAACTAGGTCTTTTTGGGTTACTTTCTTAAGGGTTTTCATACTTGCATGACAAAGTCTCTAGTGCCACAACCATGAATCATCAATCACTATTTTTAAGCAAAATAAAGCAGCACATTCATTGTTATTTAAATCAAGCATGTAGACGTTGTTGATCCTCTTTCCCTATAAAATAGTGTTGTTACTTAAACTTACAATGCATGAATTTATAAAGAATTGCACGATGAAGCCTTTGTCATAGAGTTGACTGATGCTGAGCAAGTTGTGCTTCAATCCAGCTACAAGCAAAATATTTTCAATCATAAGGTTCTTGGAATTACCAATTATAACTGCATCTACTACCTTCTTGGTGGTGTTGTCTCCAAGGGTAACCTTGCCTCCAGTCCTGGACTCTAGTACCACAAACTGATTGGCATCACCAGTCATATATCGAGAGCATCCACTTTGTAGGTACCACATACTCTCATGAGGCCTTTTGTGAGAGCCCTCCTGCAAAATTACCAAATGTTAGATTTAGGAACTCAAGCAAGTTTGGGTTCCTTCTTATGAAGAGTAGAATGTAATGCTTGTGTGGTATACTATGGATCATGCACCTTAGGTCTCCACACCCAATGTGTACTATGGTGAACTGTGCAAGTGTGTGAGATGTGTCCTATCATGCCACATGAAAAATATCTAACTCCAGGAAAGGAATTTCTTAAGTTGTTTGAGTTATAATGCCTCTTCCTAGGTTTTGACAATTGATCAACAGTAGGTGTCATCCTAGTTTTCTTACAAGTTTCTAATTCATTTAGAATCTTCAAATTAGTGCTCTTTAAGACATCATTTTCAATCCTCAAATTTTTCTCCATCTCTTTAGACTTCTTAAAATCAGATTCAAGTGATGTGTGTGAAACTTTCAATGCATCATGCTTTTCAACCAATTCACAATGATTTTTATTTAACTCATCAAATTCATCAAGTAAAGCCATATGATTTGAATCAATCATTTGATGGTCTTTAGTCAAAATTTCATGCTCTTTTTATATATTCAAAAATTCTAATTTCAAGCTAGCAAGTGTTTTCTTTAATTTCCTATATGATGCATGAATGTTTTCTGAAACTTCAAGAAGTTGATCGTAGGAAAGTTCACATACCTCTTCTTGATCAAGATTGTCATCTTCCATCAAGCACAATTTCAATGTCACATCTTCTGGTTCCGTCTCTAATGAGTTCGATAGAGAATCTGCCCAAAATGCTTTTTGTACTCTCATCTTGTCCTTCTTTAGCTTAGATTTCTCCTCACCCTTTCCTTTGCTTGAGTGATCTTTAAGTGTAGGGCAATCGGTTCTCACGTGTCCTGGTTTCCTGCATTCATAACAAACAACATCAGAAGATCCTTTAGAATGTTTATAATCCTTACCTTTTCTCCAATGATGCTTTTGTTTCTTCCTTAGAAAGCTTTTGAATTGCCTTGTGATGAAGGCAACTTCATCGCTTTTAGACCCGAAAGATTCAGAATCTGATTTGTGCGACTTCAGTGCAACTATTTTCTCCTTCTTCTTCTCACCTGAATCAAGATTTTTCTTTGATTCAGTCCTTGCTCGTAAGCAATGAGTGAGCCAAGTAAGTTGTCTATTGAATACATGTTCAAATCCTTAGATTCAGTTATAGCAGTAATTTTTGCATCAAAAGAGGAAGATAAGCATTGTAAAATCTTATTTACTTTTTCAAAGTTTGAAAGTTCTCTTCCTAATGAATGCAGTGAAGTAACTATCTGAGTAAACCTAGTATACATGTCAGAAACAGATTCAGATGATTTCATATAAAAAAGTTCGTAGTCATGCAAGAGAATATTCAAACGAGATTATTTCACTTCATTTGTTCCTTCAAAAGTGATACATAACCTATCCCAAATTTCATTACCAGTTTTGCAAGTGGAAACACACATGTAATCCTCAGAATTTAAAGCACAGAAAAAATAGTTCAAACATTTTGCATTCAATTGGGCTAAATCTCTTTCATCGAAGGTCCATTCAGTAAAAGCAACTTTAGTTTTAACACCATTAATTTCACGAGAAGGTGGAGAATAACCTTCTTTGATAAGCATCCACATGCGATAGTCAATTTATTGTAAAAAAGTAGACATGCGGGTTTTCTAGAAATCAAAAGGTAAATGGTCAAACAGTAGGGGTCGTGTAATTGAATAACCTTCAGTAGTATTTCTATTCCCAAAGTTAGCCATGGATCAAATTCAAAAAGTTTTCAAATTCAGTTTTTATGAATCCCGCTCTGATAGCACTTAAAAGTTTATTAGGGATGTTAAGCCCTATGAACTTAGTCCCAAGCTAACCAAGAAGGGGGGTGAATTGGTATTTTTTTTAATTTTTTTTCAATAAAAGCAATATCACAAACCAAATCACACCACAAGAAAAATATGTACGGAAATTAAAGTGCGAAAGCAATAAAACAATAACACAGAAATTTATAGCGGTTCGGTCAACTTGACCTACGTCCACTCATTGGAGGCATTCTCCAAGTATTGCACTACAAAACGTGTCTCTCCTTTAGCCCCCACAGCTAGGCAGAGAAGCCCTCACAAAGAAGTCCTTTCTGGCACCCTGGCAAGGCAGAGAACCTATCTCCTTTTGCTTCCTCCTGAAGCTGGAAGAGAACCACGATCCGTTGCTGAAAACCTTACCTCTACCGACCCTTTCACGGACAAGGAACTCTAGACAAAGAAGAAGCAGAACGATCCTTGAAGCACTCTTATGAATCCCCTCACAAGCTCCCCCTCATAAAATCCTCTCTCTCTTTCTCTCTCTCTCTCTCTCTCTCTCTCTCTCTCTCTCTCTCTCTCTCTCTCTCTCTCTCTCTCTCTACTCAAGGTCTTCTCAGGTCAAGGAAGTAACAAATATTTTCAAAAATGTTGAACAAGAGCTCTTAAATAGAAGTGTTTCAAAGGAGCTTATTAATTGCAAGTTGCCGACTATATCGTCCAGGACGATATTGACATCGTCCTGACCGATCAGTACAAATCCCATGAGATCGACCGGGGCACCACCCTGAATGAAAGATGGATGATTTGAAAATTGGCTTGATCATCCTGGACGATCTCACGATCGTCCAGGCCGATCAGTTCAAATCAGAGGAAAATCGTCCTGAGCACTGCCCTGAATTCAAGCTAGCCGATCCCGATCATCCAGGAGCAACTAAGGTTTTTGAATAGATCGTCCTGGCCGATCCTGCGATCATCCAGGACAATGAGATCGTATCAATCAACCTTAATTACATCTATGATTTATCTGATTAATTAAGGCGTAATTGTGAATATCGTCCAGGACGATCCAAGATCGTCCTGGCCAATTTTTAAAAATACAGAATACTTTAATTGTTTATGACGGTAATTTCTTTCTGCTTTGAGCTTATCGTCCTGGTCGATACACGTATCATCCAGGACGATTTATTAATGATGACTACCTTAATTAAGAATTCTTGTTTAGATTTTCTATTTTAAACCCGATCGTCCAGGACGATGTAAATATCGTCCTAGCCGATATGAGTAAAAATAGAAATTATAAGTCTCTCAAGTGTGTTTGTGTGTGGGGTTACTTAGCATCAGTCTCTTTGAATATTACAAATAGACTCAAGAAGAGAAAAAAACAAAGTACAGACTGACTCAACCCTAAACCTACGCAATCTTGAACTGGCTTCGTTTGTTCGTCCGATCTTTGATTCCTGAAAAGTTAGAAGTAACAGGCAGTCCAAGAGAATCAATGGTGTTTGTCAATCATCAAAACATAAGTCATGAAAATAGATTTGCAACAAACAAGTGGTATCAAAGCTTTGTTTAAAAATCATAAGTTTAGACTACTTTTTGATTAACGTAGATGGCTACATTTGGAAACTAAAACACACCTGAGGGTTACTCTATAACTAGACCTCCACTGTTTGATAATATACCTTTTGATTTTTGAAAAATATGCATGTCTATATTTTAACAATCACATGATTATCGTATGTGGATCTTAGTTCAGGAAGGGTATACAAAACCAACTAGGCTAGTTGATGGCATTAGAGTTGAAACACTTTTTGAAGATTAGATAGTAGAAGAACGTTATTTAGCATAACTAAATGTCAAATGCTTGAATAGTTTCTTTTGTGCTTTAAAATCGGAAAACTACATGCGGGTTTCCACTTGCAAAAGTGGAAAAAACATATGGGATAGACTTTGTATAACGTATGAGGGGACTAATGAGGTTAAACAATCTAGACTTAATATCTTGTTGCATGATTATGAATTATTTCGCATGAAACCTAATGAATCCATTTCTGATATGTACACATGATTCATACAAATAGTCACTTCTTTGCATGCATTAGGTAGAGAACTAACAAATACTGAAATGGTTAATAAGATTTTTCATTGTTTTCCTACTGCTTATGATGTTAAAATTACTATAATTACAGAGTCTAAAGATCTAAACATTTATTATATTAATAATCTTCTTGGTTCGCTAATTGCTTACGAGTAAGGAGTTAGTCAATAAAAGATTGATGCAGGTGAACCACAAAGGGAAAAGAATATTGCATTAAAAGTGGAAGAGTCTGAGAGTGAACACTCACAACCTGAGGATGAAGATGATATAGCATTAATAACTAGACAATTCAGAAGTTTTTTGAAGAGGAAGCAAAAGAGACACTAATCTGTGCTTAATGGCCGACAGTCTTGATCAGTCAGATTAAGAAGAGGTATGTGATTTAACTTATGATGAATTGTTTAAAGTTTCTGAACACATGTATGAAACATATAAGAAGATGAAGAAAATGCATGCTAGTCTAAGGTTAGAATTTGAAGAACTTAAAAAGGAACATGAAATCCTTAGGAAAGATCATGTCTTAATTGACAACAACCACATGAATTTACTTGATGAGTTTGATGACTTGAATAAAAATCATGAGAATTTAAAATTATCCTATGTAGAACTTGAGAAAGATTTTAAGAACTTTAAGGATGAATCATAGAGCAAATTATATAAAATCAATTATATGAATCGGGTCTTCGAAGATATGAATTCATTTTATAAATTGAAAATAAAAGCTTTCGAGGATAATAGGATACCACCCAGACTTGAAGATTTTACTAATCCTATTTTGTATCCTAAATTTATGCAATCGCTGAATAAACAAACAAATAGTAGAAGACTTAGGAATCCTTTTCCAAAAGTCAAATGTAATAATTATGGATTGTTAGAACATATAGCATACACCTATACTTTGAAGATGAAAACTAATTTGGTGTGGAAGCCCAAGATGCATAAACTTAGACATATCATACATGCATCTGATTATAAATTTCCAAAAGGTGAACTCAAACTTGTTTGGGTTCCCAGGTTTAATGTTTGATATTTTTGTAGGGTTGCTCTCACACAAGATCTCGTGAGAGCATATGGTACCTGGATAGCGGATCTTCAAAGCATATGATTGAAGATACTACTCAATTCATAACGCTGGAAGCCAGGAATGGAGGCAAGGTTACACTTAGAGATAATACTACAAAGAAGGTGGTTGGATCAGGTATGATTAGAAATCTTAAGAACTTTTTTATAGATAATGTGCTATTGGTTCAAGGCTTAAAGCATAATTTGTTAAGTATAAGCCAGCTATGTGATAAGGGTTATTGCGTAAATTTTTTTCCTACTAGCTACATATTAAGCCTAAATGGTAAAGATGTTTTGAATGAAAAAAGGGTAAATAATGTTTATATGCTAGATTTGAATTGCATTCAAACTCCTATTACTTTTTATTTGAAAACTGTATCTGATGAGTCATGTCTTTGGCATAGGAGACTTTATCATTTTAGTATGATAAACCTTAGGAAGATTACCCAAAAGAACTTCGTGAGAGATATACCTAAACTAGACTTTACTAAGGATCACCTTTATGATGCATGTCAATTAGGGAAGCATGTGAAGTCTTCTTTTCAGTCCAATAAGGATCTTAGAACTAGTAAACCATTGGAGATTTTGCATATGGATTTTTTTGGACCATTTGGAACTGTGAGTCTAGGAGGGAAGGTATACAGATTTGTGATTGTGGATGATTACTCAAGATTCACATGGGTTAAATTTCTATTTCATAAGAGTGAATCATTTGAGGAATTTCGAAATTTTTTGACTTGGATTCAAAGAAAACTAGGGTGTGAAATTATTTCTATACAAAGTGGTCATGGAGGAGAATTTGGGAATGAAAATTTTAAGGAATTTTGTATGGAGAAAGGAGTTGATCATAACTTTTCTGCACCTAGAACCCCTTAGTAGAATGGGGTAGTCGAAATGAAAAATAGAACATTAATAGAAGCCACCCGAGTAATGTTAGCACTGCATGTTATGTTATGAATAGGGTGAATGTGAGATCAAAATTAAATAAAATACCCTATGAATTGCTAAAAGAGAGAACACCAAATTTGTCACATTTGTATGTTTTTGGTTGCAAGGAGTTCATTCATAACAATGGAAAATCTTCCTTAGAAAATATTGATCCAAAATTAGATGAAGTAATTTTTGTTGGATAATCAAGTGTTGGAAAATCTTATAGAGTATTCAATAGAAGAACTTTGGTAATTGAGGAGACCACATATATTGTATTTGATGAATCTGGAAATATGGAAGAGCCAAATTTTGAAGAATATGAAATTGAGATTAACTCCCAAAAGATTGATAAAATGAATTTGAAAGAAAATTTGGAGATAGAAAATTCTTTGCCTAGAGATTTGAGATTTTCTAAAAATCACCTAAGGGAATTGATTATAGATGAACCAAGTGAGGGTGTAAGGAGTAGACGTGGATTAAACAAAGAAGTCAATCATTCAGCCTTCATTTCAACTATAAAACCCACTAATATTGATTAAAAACTTTCTGATGAATTTTGAATTTTGGCCATGCAAGAAGAGTTGAATCAATTTGTAAGAAATAAAGTGTGGGAATTAACTACAGGGCCAAAGGATCAAAGTGTAGTTGGAACTAAGTGAGTATTCAAAAATAAAATGAATGACTCGGGAGTAGTCATTAGAAATAAGGCTAGATTAGTAGCTAAGAGGTATAATCAAATTGAAGGGATTGATTTTGAGGAGACTTTTGCCCCTGTAGCTAGACTTAAAGCAATTAGGATTTTGCTAGCCTTTGCTTGTTCTAGAGGATTTAAATTGTATCAAATGGATATCAAAAGTGCCTTTTTAAATGGGGTAATTCAAGAGGTTGTTTTTGTAGAATAACCTCCAGGTTTTAAAAGTTCTAAATACCCAAATCATGTTTTCAAGTTGAAAAAGGCATTATATGGATTGAAACAGACACCTAGGGCTTGGTATGAGAGGTTGAGCACCTTCCTACTTAAAAGATCTTTTGAAAAAGGAAGTGTGGACACAACTCTCTTTTTAAAAAAATGTGAAAAGGATATACTCATTATTCAAATTTATGTGGATGATATCATTTTTGAATCTTTAAATAAAAATCTTTGTGATGATTTTTCTAATATAATGAGTAGCAAATTTGAGATGAGTCGAATAAGTGATTTGAGTTACTTTCTAGGATTTAGCATTAATCAAATTGAGGAAGGTACAGTTCTTAGTAAGTCAAAGTATGTTAAGGACATCCTTAAAAAGTATGAAATAGATAATGCTAAACCTTTTAGTACACCAATGAGTTCCTCAGTTCAGTTGGATAAGGACCCTAAGGGAAAATCTGTTGATCAAAAGAAATTTAGAGGGATAATTGGATCTTTGCTTTACTTGAAGGTAGCCACCCCGATATCATGTTTAGTGTCTATTTATGTGCTAGATTTCAATCATATCCAAAAGAATCACATTTGACAGTAGTGAAAAGGATTTTAAGATATATGCTAGAAACTTAGAATTTAAGAATTTGGTATCCTAAATTTAGCTCTTAATTTGAAATAATTGGTTATTCAGATTCTGACTTTGTAGGTTGTAGGATGGATAGAAAAAGCACTTCAGGAACATGTCAATTCATTAGAAATTTTTTAGTCTCTTGGTCCAGTAGAAAACAAAATTCAATAGCCCTATCTACTGCTGAAGCTGAATGCATTGCATTAGAAAGTTATGTGGTACAAGTACTTTGGTTGAAATAATAGTTGATTGATTTAGGATTAACCATAGGCACTATACCAATTTATTGTGATAACACTAGTGCTATTTGCAATTCTAAAAATCCTATTCAACATTCAAGAACCAAACACATAGACATAAGGCATCATTTCATAAGGGATCATGTATCCAAAGGAGAAATTGAACTCAATCATATTTCTACTGAAAATCAACTTGTAAACATTTTTACAAAACCTTTAGCCTTTGATACTTTCAGTGCATTAAGAACAAGGCTTGGTGTGATTGATTTGAATACTTAAATAAAAATATTTTTGCAGCATTGATGTTTGTTTTCTAGTTAAATGTTTTTGTGTTCTTTATGAGTTTTTGATTTTATATGTGTTATTTTTTCTTTTAGAGTTTGTCTTTTTTTGTTGTTTTGTATTTTTAGTGTATTTTGTGTCTTAGTTTTGATTGATTACAAAAAATTATAATTTTTTTTTAGTGACAATCATCCGGGACAAATTTTTTTCGTACGGGACGATATATATAATGTGACAAACTGTCGGATTTCGAACCGTTTGAGTGCAGTTTCCTGTATTTTATTATCACTTCGTCTATACGATCGTCACGATCATCTGGGATGAAATGTTTTTCAAATGACGAGACGAATGAATAAAGCGGTTGAATGGAGAAGGTAGTTTTTAATACAAACTTCGTACGTACGAACCTTTAGTTCGTCTGGACGAACACATGTCGGTTTGATGGAGGGGACGGTTTCAACTGCCATTAAAATGATATAAGCTCTGATCGTCCCAGGATGAACACGTGTTCGTCTGTACAATCAAACTGGTCAAAAGTATGTACGAAAGGATGCTTCATAAGTTGTGTTGATTACAAAAAGTTGTTTCATTTTGACGCTTTGGATTTTCCAAATGAAATTTTTTCGTATAAGACGAATTGAAAATTTCGTACAGGATGAACTTTTTTTGTTTGGTACGAACGTATTGTTTTCAATAAATAGAAGGGCTTTTGAACTCAACAGTCACACTCACACATCACTTTCAAACCTTTCTTTCCTTAGATCTATCAATGGAAAGTTCTAGCAAGAGTCAAAAGAGTTTGGCTAAGGGTCCACCTAGAATTTCGTCTGAAAATTTTCTATCTAAAGCCAACGAAGAATCTTTTGCTAGATTTGTCTCTGCAAAAATCACCCCGTCTAGAGTACTTCTTCTTTAGGAACAGTTAACTTTTAAGGTAATGCACTTGTTTGCCTCTACTCAATTTGGGTTAATCCTCACTTTAGTCCACTTCTACAACAAAGAAACCTTTCATTACTTTTTTATCAAACATGTCTTTCAACCCCGACCATTATGTCATCAGTTCCTTTGTTTTTAAAAGGAGAGTTTAAATTACTAAGGCTGACCTTGGTATCTTTTTGAACTTAAGGACTGAAGGAATAAGACCACACACCTTAACTACTTCTAATTTTGATTGGACTGAAATAAATCGAGTGATTAGAGAAGTTAATTTTAAGGAACATCTGCCTAAGGTAACAACTCTAGTTCGCGATGCTCGTATCATCCATCATGTTCTTATAACTTTCATAATACCTAATGCTGGTGATAGAGTCAATATTACTCCTCTTCTTTCTATTGTTACCTACTTAATTATGACCAAACAACCTATAGATGAGGCCCAACTCTTAATTGACTACATTTATGGACTCTCTGGAATTGGTTATGTCACACATAAAAGAAAGAAGAATATTACCTTAGGATATCTAGTAGCCTACATTCTGGAAAAAAAAGTACGATTTGATTAATCCAGACCAAGAATTTGAAGAACCGCTCTACTACAATGATGCATCCTTTAGAGCAATCTTCAATAAGGAAGAACCACGAAAAACTCATGTTGTTTTTAGTGAATCAGATGAAGAAGGTGAGCCTACACCTACTAGTGAACCAAATTATCAGGATTTGGTTCAAAGATTTGACAGTTTAGAGACTCATTTTGATCAAAGGTTTAATCAAATTGAAGCTCATTTGCAGCAGCAGGATATATAATACAATTAAGAGACGGGATTTATGCACGATCAGATAAATGACATAAATTCCAATATGCTTATGATCAGTAGTTATTTCAACTTCTTTGGTGCTGCACCTCCTCCTCCTCTAGATCAGGGTCCGTCTGAGTGACTGTTGCATTTGTTTTGTGTGTTTTCTGTAGTTTATGTGTTACTTATTATCTTAAGAAAGTTTGTTGTATTATTTTTTCTTTAGATGTTTTGTTTTTATATTGATATCTTGAGTTAGATTGTAATTTCATCACAATGATATCAATATATGATCTTGTATTTTTGGCTTTAATATTATTGAAATGTGTGGTACCATTATGAAAGTCATTAGATTTTTAATCTTAATAGTACTATATCTTGAATTGTAAGTTAAAATTAAATTCATTAGAAAATTTTATTTTTTTGAAATTTAAGTTTTACTTATAACTTGATGTTATTAAGATTATCAATCCATGTCTCTTATTTAGGCTACATTATTATTAATATTCTTATTGTAAGTGTGATGCTTTTCTTATTTTGTATTTCACTTATCAATTAATATTTATGCACTTAGAAAGATTTGAAAATTTAGATTATTATTTTTGAAAAGAATATAATTACTCTTGAAAATTGTAAAAATGTACAAAAATCAAAAGTAATGCGCAAAGGTTTGCAATGTGAAAAGGAGGCACAAAATAAGCCCAAAGTGAAAAGATGCACAAAAATGTGCCACAAATTTGAAAAAGATGTGCAAAGCGCCACATGTGGTAGTTATTTCTTTACAGACTTTTTTAATCTCTTAATTCAAATTAATCTTATGTTCATTTATATTTCATATTGAAATTTGAAATATACAATTTTTTATTCATCCTTCTTGCAATGTTTTTCTCTATCTTAGTGTATAAATTGACTCATATTTTTGATAAGTTCTTTTTATCCCTATTATATCTCTTCTTAAATTTTATGAATTTTTATGATTTGCCTAATGCTTTAATTTTATATGCATAACTTATTTCAATCACTTTTAAGATTCAATTATCATATGATTTTCATATGTCAGTTTACATTTCTAGTCTTTCTCTTCTTCACTTTTTACTGTTGTAAAAAAGGGGGAGAGATTGTTTATTTGTTTTGTTTTTTATTTTGTGTGTGTTGTGTTTGTTTTGTTTTCTATCACTAAAATTTTTGAAAAATAAAAAATTTTGATTCAATTCCTCCTTATTTTCATGTATTCATCAATTTAGATGGAGTTTATGAGATTCTTAGAATTTGAAATCTTACAAACAATAATTGTTTTTCCATCATTAAAAAGGGGGAGATTGTTAAGAGAGTTGTTATTTGTATGTTTTACATTCTTGCACCTTGTATAATTTTGATGATTCCAAATATTATTGTTTTAATTTTTGTTTTCTCCTAACATAGTTTGGAAGATTTCTTTTTTTCTCTTATGTGAACTAACATTTCAAGAAAATCGAACTCCAGATTAATGTAGACTTCAATTCATATTCAGCATGAGATAGTTTGTAAATTGAAGTTTGTACTTATCTTTGTAATGAGTTTGAGAGGGAGTGATTGTAATTGTGTAGATAATCACACACACACTTGGGGAACAAGAAAATAATATTGATCGTACGGGATTAACATAGTTCGTACGGGACGATCAACTCAGTTATCCCCTCGGTAGAGCAATGGATCGAACAGGAAGTGAGAAATTTTTTTTTCTAATTCCTGATCGTCCGGACAAAATTTCATAGTCATCCCGGGACAAACTCCTATGAATTCTCACTTTACACTGTTCGTCCAGATGAAATGCATGATTTATCTCTGGATGAAATCCTCTGGATTTCCAATTTGGTCTGTTCGCCCAGACGAAATGCATGATTCATCTCTGGACGAAATCCTCTAGATTTCAAATTTGGTCTGTTCGTCTAGGAGAAGTCCAAGTTCATCCCTGGACGAACTCCTCTGGACTTTGAGTTTACACTAATCGTCGAGACAAATTTCACTATTCATCTATGGACAAAATCCTCTGGCCAAAAATTGTCCAGGATGAAGATACGTTCGTCCCAGGATGAAGTGAGTCAACACTTCAAATTTGACGTTGTACTGTACTTTTTGGGAACCGACCTATGGAAGAACCGTTCGTATCGAACGAACCTATTTCATATGGGACGATGATCGGGTATGAAGTAAATTCGTATCAATATACATTGGGTTCGTTCATAAGCTTTTAAGTAAATTCGACCAGGATGATCCACGATCATACGGGATGATCCACTGTGTGTTGACTTGAATATTTACAGTTTTTGGACGGTTTTTCTTGTCTCTTCTATATATAGTCCAATTTCGACTGCCACCAAATCTTTTTTGCCCATTGATCTTCATGCCTATTGAAAGAAGATTCAAGTAGAGAGTGTGAGAGAGCATTCAAAAGAAGATTCTTACTACTGGAGCGAGAAGGCTTCACTTGGTGGTTAAAGGTAAGAGTCTATACTTTTGATTTAGAATTACTTCACTCTTTTATTTCTTCCTTCTAGATTTCTTGTGAGAAGATCTTTCAAGGAGATCCAGTTCTCTGCCGACACTTGGAGAGTGTGAACTGCCGAAGGATTCTCTACCCACACTAGGAGAGTGTGAAAGGAAGGATGGTTCTCTGCCAACACTAGGGATAGTGTAAAAGAATGACGGTTCTCTGCCGCACCGGGTAGTGGTGGAAAGAGTTTTTGTAAAGGCTTCTCCTCCTTGTTGTGGGTTCTAAAGGAGAGTCACTAGTGGTATTAGTGCAATACTCAGAGGGTGCCTCCGGGGAGTGGATGTAAGTCTGGTTTTGACCGAACCACTATAAATTTGGTGCTCTTTATTTTTTCGCTATTTTTATTTTAATATTTACAACTTGTGGTTGAAAAATCTACTTCTATAAAACTCACTAAAATTAGTTTTCATTTCCAAATTTTAAGAGGGTAATTTTTTTTTAATTACCAATTCAACCCCCTCTTGGTTAACCGTGGGACATAAGCTTAGGTTTAACAACCTAATTCTTAGTGAACGAGTTTCAACACATCCTGATGTGTCTCATCTTGAAGAGCCTTTGTATTACAATGATGGTTCATTTTGAGCTATCTTTGCAAAACATGATGAAGGTGCTGACACTAAGGGAGAGGAGAGAGAACCTTTTTTTATGTTTCTCTCTACCAGATGTGATGTGATGAGTTGTTAGCTTTTATGTTTTTATGTTTTATGTGATATGATGTGATGAGTCATGTTGTTAGTTTTTATGTTTTATGTGTTATGAATATCTGTGTATTGATATCATTCATGCTCAATGTATTATTATTTTCCATGATATCAATAATTATTATCCTGTCTTTTTTTTTAGTGTTTTTTTATCTCTTTTAAAAATGTTTGTTAAACTATATGAGTATCCTTTAAAAAATTGATCTAATAAGGGCTATATTTTGAAATGCAATACAAAATTGAATTCATTAGAAAATCTAAATTTTCAAAAGTTTAAGTTATGTTATAACTCGATCTAGTTAACGATATCAATCTCATGTCTCTTGTTAGACTAACATAATTTTAATAATATTATTATAATTTTTTATGTTTTCTTATTTTTATTTCTCTTTTCAATATAAATATCGTTGTACTTAAAGAAATTTAAGATTTTAGATTATTGATTCTGGAAAGATCAAGAAAACACTTAAAAAATGTATAAATATATAAAAATTGAAAGAATACATAATGATTTCCAAATTGAAAAATAGGCCCAAAATTAGGCCACAAATAAAAAGATGCACAAGGTGTGTCACAAATATTGAAAAGATGCGCAAAGCGTCACAAATATATGTTCTTTCCTAAATCTTAATCTTTAAATTCAAATTAATCTTCTGTCCAATTTTATTTTGTATTGAAATTTGAAATATACAAAATTTTCATTCATCTACTTTATAATAATTTTGCTTATCTCATTGTCTAAACTAATTCATGATCTTGATATTTTTTCTTGTCTATGTTATATCTATACTTAAATCATATGAATCTTTCTTTTTCTCTAATGACATTTTTTTATTATTGCAAATATAACTCAATCTCTTTTAAGATCAACTATTAAAAGTTTCTTATATAACTCCATACATTTCTGTATTTATTTGCTTCTTCTTCTCTTTTTGCTGTTGTCAAAAAGGGGAGAAATATTATTTGTTGTTTGACATTTAATTGTGTTATTTTGTATTTTTGTGTGTTATTCATGTTTTACTATTTTTGTTCACATTTGTTTATTTTGGGGTTTCAGTATGATTATTTTTGTGTGTGAAAAACATTAAAATTAAAAAATGTGATTAGTTCAATAATAATACCCCTTATTTTCACATGCTTATTCATTCAGGGGGAGTTTAAGAGAAACTTAGGACTTTCAAATTTATACAAACAATAATTGTTTCATCATCATTAAAAAGGATTAGTTTGTTGAGAGAGTTGCTACTTAGCTTTGCATGTTTTATATTCTTGCAACTTGTATGTTTTGATGATTTCAAATATTATTTTCTCCTAACATATTTTGTAAGAATTATTTTTGGCTCTTGTGTGTACTAATATTTCTTGAAAATCATACTCCAGATTGTTGAAGACTTCAAATTAAGATCTACTTAGAATGTTTTGTAATATTAGAGTCTATATTTTTTCTTTTATTTGAGTCTGATGAAATTACTAGATGTGCTAGGAGGGTGGTAAATTGGATAAATAAAATATCTCTTTAATGAAAAGAAAATACCTTTTTATAACTTTATGCGAAAGAAAATTTCATTCATAATAAAAAGTTAGATTATCAATTTCACCCATAGAATTAATCGCAATAAAAATAAATGCAAAAATAAAGTATAGAAAAAATAAAGGAAAGAACACACCAATTTATAATGTTTCGGTCAAACCATGACCTACGTCCAGTCCTCGGATGCACCCTCCAAGTATTACACTAAACGTTTAGTGATTCTCCTTTTACCTCAATTTCCCTCGAGCAACCGTGTGAAATCTCCTTCACACTCCCTTGAAACCCCCTCCAAGGATCTTCTCACTCTCTCAAACTCCACCATTTTCTCTCTCCCTTTCAAGTCCTCTCTTCAAGTTTTCTCCAAAAGAACGAAGACACAATGGCTGTCAAAGACTCTTACAAAGTATTATGTGAGTACTTAAATAGAGGGTTAAAAAACCCTGAAAATACTCAATTCAGCCGCTAAAAATCGTATTGTACGATCGCAAGATCGTCCAGTACTATGTGCAGAAATTGACATTTTAGAACAGTACGATGTCCAGTTAGTACAATGCGAATAGTTCAGTTGAAGTTCATACTGTACGATGTCCTGTACGATGTGTTGTACGAATGGTTCAAGAAACTAGAAGTTCTTCCAGGATGAAGCATGGGATGACCAAAATCATCTCTGTTGATCGTACAGTATGATCCAGTTCATACAGTATGATCAAAATATCAAAATTAAGCCATTTTTATTGAATAAACACAGGATTAAATTAGGTAATATTTTGAACATCGTACAATATGATAATGTTCGTACAGTACGATTAGAACAACTTTTCAAATTCAAATTTTTGCCTATTGCCTAATTTAATAGACGGCGGGCTTTCTAATTATAACAAATTGTATAATACGATATGGTGTTCATATAGTACGATTAGTTATATTTTAAAAATATATTTTTTTTTCAGGAAAATAAAATATTTTTTTTTAATTTCTATTACACTAGATCATACAGTACGATATAGATCGTACAGTATAATGTATAAAAAAATTAAAATATTTAAAAACATTTTTTGCTCCCTCTATGTGTGCTCGGTCACCAATCTAACATACATCATTACAAGGCTTGACTCAAGAAAAGAAAATTACATATTCATTTAATACAATCAATTTTACACAATCTTGAGCCTTGAAACTTTAAAGAAGGATGCATGGTGTACCTGAAATATTAGTCAACATAGAAAGAAATATGCATTACAGATACTAAGAGAATCAAAAGATTAATAAATATTATTTATTATCATCAAAATCATAAATTCGGAAGCCTGAGTTGCAACATCTGAGAGAGTGTGATTGTAATTGAGTAACTTAGCACACTCACACTAAGGGAGAGTTAAAATTCATAATTAAAAAAGAAATTGATCGTAAAATATGAATCATGCTCGTACAAGATGATCTGGTTAGTAAAACTCCTGAACGAGCAAAAGAATGAATAGAGAGGGTTAAAATTTTTTTAAGTAAAGTTTGTCCAGATGATGTTTTTCATTCATCATAGGATGATGGGCTCGAGAAGTGTTCATTCAAATGATATTTATTATACGTCCTAGGATGATGCTCTCTAGATGCCTTCATTCGGATGATAATTATCATTTGTCCCAAGATGATGGGCTCTGTATTTGACAAAATTCATCCAGACGATGTTTTTCGTTCATCCTAGGATGATGGACTCTGGATGCATTCATTCAAACGATATTTATCGTGCATCCTAGGACGATGCTCTCTGGATACGTTCGGCTAGATGATAATTTTTGTTCGTCTCAGGATGATGGGCTTTAGATTTGTCAAAATAAACTATTCATCCAGATGATAATTATGGTACGTCCCAGGATGATGATCTCTATTTTGGAAACTTAATATTCCTCCTTCTTTTTGTACCAATGAAGTTTAAGAAAAACCGTTCAAACCAGACGAACCACGTTTGTATAGGATGATGATTGGGTATAAAGGCAGTTCGTACCAGTTCACATTAAGTTCGTACACAACAATTTTTACACTATTCGTACTTATGAAATGGAGTCGTACAGGACAATCGTTGATGGTCAGAAATTGAAAAATGTAGTTTTTGGACAGTTTTTTTATGTCTTTTCTATAAAAGGTCCAAGTTTAGCTGTCTTAAAATCTTTTTGTCATTTGGTCTTCGTGCATATTGAAGGAAAATTGAAGGAGAGAGTGAGAGAGAGTGTTTGAAGGATAGTTCTTACTATTAGAGTATGAAGGGTTCAATTGGTTACTCAAAGGTAAAAATCTCTGTTTGTAATTTGTGATTACTTGACTCTATTCTCTTGTCCTTCTAGATTTCTTATGAGAAGATCTTTCAAGGAGATTTGATTCTCTACCGACACTCGAGGAGTGTGAACAGCAGAAGGTTCTCTACCTATACTTGGAGGGTGCAAAAGGATGATGGTACTTTACCTACACTTGGAGGGTGTAGAAGGACAAAGGTTCTCTGCCAACACTTGGAGGGTGTAAAAGGACATCGATTCTCTACTGCATCGAGTAGTGATGGAAGAGAGTTTTTGTGAAAGCTTCTCCGCCTTGCTGTGGTGGCAAAAGGAGAGACACTAGTGGTAATAGTGCAATACCTAAAGTGGGAGACTTCAGGGAGTTTATGTAGGTCCGAACCACTATAAATCTTATGTCTTTTATTTTCTACTATTTTTTATTTTTCTATTTTTGTTTTTAATTGTGGTTGAAAAATTGCTTTTAAAGAATAAATAAAAATTTCATCGGTTTCAAAGTGTTCAATTTTAAATTTACAAGAGAGAATTTTTTAAATTACCAATTAACCCCCCTTCTTGATTAGCCATTAGGACATAAGCTTAGATCTTACAACCTAATTCATAATTAATAAGTTTCAACAATCTATGTACTTCATGCATATTTGATGCATATAATATGTGTATTTTATGCGTATTAATAAAACATCCTTTTCAAATGTCCAAAACCTTCTCTGTCAATGTTAGGTCTAAAAGTTAAACAAAATTATATACAACAAATCCCTTCTTGCTTATTGATATATACATTTATTTTGTTCTAGTCATAATAACATTCCCAATAACATTGAGTCTCTTCATGTACCTCAAATTTCAAACCAACGTGCAACTTCTATTACACAAGGACATTATTGATTAAACAAAAATTGATTACTAAAAAATGTACTCTTCATTAATATAGAATACAATAGAATATTAAATAGTAAATTTTCCAACATAATTAGGAATATTATACCAATAAAATATAATATTAGTAGTGCATATCATATGCATACGTTATGTGCATTATATGCCTAAAGGGTGTGTATTTAGTAAAGAAACTTTTTTTATTGTCCAATCTCTTTAAACATTATTATATCGTTAAATAATTTTAAAATAGAAGGTTTAAGCTCATTAGTAAGTCAAAAATCCTTGAAAATTTTTAAACTTGTATGCTTATCATCTACATATATCATGCGTATTTGATGTGTAATATATATATATATATATATATATATATATATATATATATATATATATATATATATATATATATATATATATATATATATTGTGTGTATTAATGAAACATCCTATTCAATATCCAAAATCTTTACAAAATGTTCTCTCTCTCAATATTAGGTCTAATAGTTAAACTAAATTATATAAAACAAATTCCTTATTCCCTATTGATCCACACATTTATGTTGTTCTAGTCACACCAACATTCCCAATAACATTGAGTCTCTTCCTTTACCTCAAATTTCAAACTAAGGAACAACTTCTATTACACCGAGGCAATATTGATTAAACAAAGAATGATTATTGAAAATTTATGAGTAGTACATATTATATGCATATATGGTGCGTATTTGGTGCGTATTTAGTAAAGAAACTTTTTTGATTGTCTAATCTCTTTAAATAGTAGTGTATCGCTCAATAATATTAAAATAGAAGTTTTAAGTTCACTTTTTAGTAAAAAATCTAAAGAAAAATTTTAAACTTGTATGCATATCATATGCATACATCATGCATATTTGATGCGTATAATATGTGTATTTTATCCGTATTATTGAAACATCCTTTTCAAATGTCCAAAATCTTTACAAAAATATTTTCTCTCAATGTTAGGTCTAAAGGTTAAACTAATTTATATAAAACAAATTCCTTCTTCCCTATTGATCCACACCTTTATGTTGTTCTAGTTACACCAATATTCCCAATAACATTGAGCCTCTTCCTTCGCCTCAAATTTCAAACCAAGGAACAACTTCTATTACACCAAGGCATTATTAATTAAACAAAAATGATTACTAAAAATATACTTTTCATTAATATATAATAAAAAAGATTATGAAATAGTAAATATCCAACATAATTATGAAGATTATACCATCTCAATTTAAAATTAGTTGTGCATATCATATGCGAATGTTATACGTATTATATATGTATAGGGTGCGTATTTTGTGTGTATTTAGTAAAAAAACTTTTTTAATTATTCAAGCTCTTTAAACTTTATTCTATTGCTCAATAATCTTAAAATAGAAGATTTAACCTCATTAGTAAGACAAAAATCCAATGAAAAAATTTAAACTTCTATGCATATCATCTGTGTACATCATGCATATTTGATGCGTATATTATACATAAATATTTAATGCATATTAATGAAACATCCTTTTCAAATGTCTAAAATCCTTACAAAATGTTTTCTCTCAATGTTAGGTCAAAAAGTTAAACTAAATTATATAAATAAATTCCTTCTTCCCTACTGATTGACACCTTTATGTTGTTCTAGTCACACCAACATTCCCAATAATATTTCGTCTCTTCCTTTGCATCAAATTTTAAACCAAGGAACAACTTGTATTACACCAAGGCATTATTGATTAAAAAAATGATTACTAAAAAAAATTAACTCTTCCTTAATATAAAATACAAAAGAACATGAAATAGTAATATTTCAAATGTAATTAGAAATATTATACCATTACAATTTAAAATTTGTAGTGCGTATCATATGCGAACGTTATACATATTATATGCGTATAGCGTGCGAATTTTCTGCTTATTTAGTAAAGAAACTTTTTTAATTGTCTAATCTCTTTAAATAGTATTATATCACTAAATAGTTTTAAAATAGAAGATTTAAGCTCATTAGTAAGTAAAAAACCCAATGAAAATTTTAAACTCTCATGCATATCATTTTCATACATCATGCGTATTTAATGCATATAATATTCATATTTTGTGCATATTAATAAAATATTCTTTTCAAACGTCCAAAATCTTTACAAAATATTCTCTCTCAATGTTAGGTCTAAAAGTTAAACTAAATTATATAAAATAAATTCATTCTTTCCCATTGATCCATACCTTCATGTTATTCTAGTCACACCAACATTCCCAATAACATTGAGTCTCTTCCTTTACCTTAAGTTTCAAACCAAGGAGCAACTTCTATTACACTAAGGCATTATTGATTAAACAAAAAATAATTACTGAAAAATATACTCTTTATTAATATAAAATACAAAAGAACATGAAATAGTAAATTTTCTAATGTAATTTAGAAGATTATACCATTACAATTTAATATTAGTAGAGCGTATTATATGTGTACGTTTTGCAAATTATATGCGTATAGGGTATTTTGTGCATTTTTAGTATTATTATTTTTTTTGATAAAAATTCCAATTGCATTAAAAGAAAAGAAGAAAAGGCATAGCTACAAAGTACTAGGTGATAGAATCGCTATCATTGTCCTCCTTCAATAAAGAAATGAATGTAGGAGGAATTTTATTACATGAGAGATCATCCAAATAAAAATCACCTTCTAATGCTAAGTTAGCACAAAAATCTTCTAACTTATTATAATTTCTATAAGTTAAGGAATGATAAGTCTTCAAATTCACCTTTGCTTTTATTCCAATATGCTCTTTCAACCAAATTTTGAAGATATTTAATAACATTTGAATTATCTCCCTCTATGATTAAACCTTTAAGTTCAATCATCCAATCCTTTATAACCACCTTCAAGTTTCGAAATGCAGCAAGTTCCAAAGCTCTTATATCCCAATGAATGCATTTCAATCCAAAAGCTGAAAGAAACCTTCCCTTGTGATCTCTAAATACTCCACCAATACCTTCTTCATAGGATTGTAAGAGAGCTGTGTTAATATTTACTTTAATCCAATCAAGAGGCAGAGGGTGCCAATAAGAAAAAATTAATCAAAGCTGGTTAGCACCATAGATTTTTGAAATCAGATTAAACTTTAAAGCATTAGAGGCTGTGCTGATAGCATTTGATGCAATGAATCCCAACCCGAACTCTTCGTCTCCATGCTTTAGCTGATTTTTTCTTTTCCAAGAAACAAACACCATTGAACAATATAAATTTCCAATGAATTTATTTCCATCTGATAATGATTTTAGTTCTGATATGCAATTAGAAAATGAAGATACCATTGGAACATTGAATCCCCATTCATTCAACTTAGCTGTAACCATATGGATCAAATTATAGTTTCCTACCACATGATTTATATTTGTTATTTCCAAATAACCCCTAGGATAAGAGTTGTTATTCACCATTCTTCTATAAAATAAAAAATCATTGGTAGGAATGGCATTATTCAACACTCGCCACTGTAACTTTTTAAGCCATTTGTTGTACCCCTTATCTCCGTGCATCCTCTTATTCACAGCAACCGTAGAAGAGATAGATTTACCGGATAATTTGAGCATATGCTCTAATTGATCATTAGAATATTTAATGATCTAAATTTGAGTTATGCTGTCAACCAAACGTTGTCCAAACAATCTATGTAGCTTCATTACTTCCCATCTTCCATCTGTAATGAAATCTTGCAGCTTTGGAAATTTGTCCTCTTCAATAGCAATAAATCTCGGCCATCTGTCTAGACTTTTGTCTAAGAACTAGACTTTCATAATTTCAATAGAAGAGCCTGAGCTGATCCTGCACCTCACCATTGGTTTGAGAGATTCCATTCCATTCAAGAGAATTTTCCATGTAACCAAATTGTTTCTCCTATACTCAGCATTCCAGATATTACCATATTTTTCTTTGATAGTTCTATTTAATAAAGAACCAGAATTATTAAAAAAACACCACGCAAACATGGCTCTTAGTGGTCCTGAAATGAATTTAGCTGGATGTAGTCCTCTTCCTCTGTTCGAAACTGGTTTACAAAAATTGAACCAAGATGTATAATGCATACCACGACCACCTCCAAGCTTGCTACATATAAAATCTCTATAAAGCTTATCAATTATCCTTAAAATGCTCAAGGGCACCAATGAATAAGATACAATAAATAATGGAATAGATTGTAAAATAAATTTAACGAGCACAAGTTTCCTGGGTAACGAAGTGAGTTTGTTACCCCATACATTATGCTTGCAGGAAATTTTCTTAATAATGTTCAAGAAATCAGAAGACATCAACCTTCTCAAAGCCATCTTGATCCCAAGATAATTCATCTCCTTTAACTCTTTGAATTTCAAAAGGTTCATAATTTGTTTTCTTGTTATCCATCCCACCATCTTACCAAACATAATACCAGATTTTTCATTATTTACTGCTTGACCCGTCCATAAGAAATATTTAGAAATGATTTTCCTAATCTTCCTCACCCAGTTGATCTTAGCTTCAATGAACATTATGACATCATCAGTATACATCAAATGATTTATCCTTGGAGCATTTGAAGCATCTTTAATACACACATCATTCCCGTTGCTATGAAGCTCATCAAATAACAATTTAGAGTAGAGAATAAATAAATACGGAGATAGTGGGCACCCGGACGAAGACCACTTTTAGCCTCAATCCAATCTGACTTGTTACTGTTATAGATAATTGAAAATTTAGGATCCATAACACATTCCAATATAAGATTAGAAAATCTTAGAGGAAAACCAAAATAATTCAAAACTTGTTTATGGGTTAGCCAAGCCATACTGTCACAGGCATGTTCCATATCAATTTTAATTACTACCAACCCTTTTTTAGATTTAGAAAATCTAAATTTGTTGACCAATTCATGAACCAGCAAAATATTATCCTATAAAGTCCTTCCTTTTATGAAAGCCACTTACCCCTTCGAAATAATTTTATGAATGACTTTCATAAGTCTATTTAAAAGAATTTTAGAAATCATCTTATACGTAGACAAACACAAACTGATCGAACGATAATGAGAAGGAAGGATAGGATGTTTAACCTTAGGAATCAAAACCACCAATGTCTCTTTCCATTTAGGATTCATTTTACCATGTGTAAAAAAAATGTAGAATAGCCATCCAAACATCCTGAATGAGTAAGTTATACCATCAATACCTGGGAGATGTTCATGCCAAGCTCTTTCAACACGGTTTCCACTTTCTAGAAAGATAAGTTAGCCTCCATGCTCTAAGACTCCTCCATTCTTAATTTTAAAAGAGAATGAGGCCAACCAGACAGCTTACCATTGCTCCTCCTCCATTTGTTGTTAAAGAAATTTAATAAAACCTCTTCTATTTTAGATTGAGTATCCATAATGTTACCTTGTTCATCCTTCAATTGGTAAATTGAATTTGAATTCATTCAGCCATTAGCTACAACATGAAAGAACTTAGAATTTTTATCTCCATCACTCCACCACTTTACTTTAGCGATTTGCCTCCACCAAGTGTTAAGCCAAGCAAGTGTAACATTTAGCTCATTCACCTTGGATCGAAGAAGAATCAGTTTTACCTCAGAAAGACTGTTGCCATTCTCCTCCCCCATTTGAAGATCTACCACTTCTTTCTTCAATCTATCTTTCAAACTTGAAAAATCCTTCATTTTGGCTCTACTCAAATAATGCAATGCCTTTAAAGTTTTATAAAACTTTAAATTACGTTTCTCCATCGGGTCTCCAGCATAAGATTTATTCCAGAATTTTTGAACAATTACCGCAGATGTTGGGTAGGATACCTAGACGTCTTCAAACCTTCACAAATAGACCACTTTCTCCACAGGATTGAAGAGCTTCAAATTGATCGGACAATGATCCGATGATATCCTTGTCAGATGTCTAGTTGAAGCTTGGTGAATTAATTGAAGAGCTTTAGTGTTTAACAAACACATATCTAGTCTCTCCAATATCCTTGCACTTCCACTTTTATTATTACAGCAAGTATACCTTGGTCCAACAAATCCCACATCATGATATTTGTTAAGATTCATAAAAGTTTTCATCTCTTGAGGTCCAAGGGAAAATTTAAATTTTTTCCCTCCCCTTTTTTCATTCTGTGATAAAACATAGTTAAAATCTCCCCTAAGATAGAGGGAAGATTAGAACTAGGAAGGGATCCCAAAAACTCCCATAAACTCCTCCTTTTATACAAATCACTATATGCATAAACCGTATAAATCAGCCAAATTGAATTATTCTTCAAATATCTCAGCTCCCCAATCACACACTTGAAAAAACTCTTCAAAATCGAGATAGTAGATAAGTCAGACCTCCACATTGTCATAATACCCTCTGATTGACCATTTGACAGGTAAATGAAAATATCCCAATTGCTTACCAAAAATTTACACACTTCTTCCTTTTCATTCAAAGAATTATTCATTTCAACTATACCAATAAAAAGCACGTCCCAATCTTTTACAACCTCTTTCAAATAAAGAGAGGCCTCCCTCTTATTTACCCCTCTGCAATTCCAAAAAACAATGGAGCTCATTTAAGCACTGAGGGGGAAGGACCCCCGATCCTCCTCTTGTTCCATCATTCGTTCTTCCTACTTATAATGGAAGAACTTACAGGACCCAGCGATTTAATCTCCTTACTTAATTTGATTTTGGAAATCCCTGAAATAGATACAGCAACTCCACCCTCTGTTTCAAAATTTCCCTTCTGAAGATTTGATTTAACTTTCACCAAATCATTTAAATTATCCTCTTCACAACTGGTTACTCCCAGCTCTCCTTCTTCCAGAACATGATTTCCTTTCTTATCTTCATCTTTGAGATTAACCCCGTGCTCTTCAATCTCATCCAACAACTCAAACATATTGTTCTCAGAGCCATGTAGGGCTTCCATCTTATGAACCCTAACATTAGCTTCTGCCTGAACACATTGAATTGTGTCATGGTTTTCATCCAGGGTACTCAAATCCAAATTTTCAGAACTATTAGAAGCTAGTTCTAGTGCAATAACCTCCTCTCCAGCAGCATTATTACCGGTATCACCATTTTATTTTGAAAATCTTTCTCGTTCTATACTAGCTTTGGGAACATAAACAAGCTTCTTTTGAATCACCTTGGTTTTCCTCTTCCTTCTATAATTAATATGGATCCTTGGTCAATAGTTATCTAAATCTTTCATTGTTATATCTTTTACCTCCGAGCTTTTACCTCCAGAAAAACTTTCAGCATAAACATTGATCTGACCACTGCTTTTGTCCTCCCTATTCTTGATTTTACAATCATTAATCAAGTGACCAACCCTTCAACATTTATAACAAAAGGATGAAACCTTCTCATACTCCACCTTTTGAAAGAACCTTCCAACTATCCCATCCACCCAGACTCCCAAAGATAGTTTTTTGTCCAATTCCACATGGACACATATCCTCTCAAATTCGCATCTTCCCCATTGAAACATGTTGCCATCAATCATAAGCGGTGTGCCAACTAGCTAGGCAATCCTAGAAATGTTTATTTCATCACAACAGTACAGTGAAAGATTAGGCATTCTTATCCAAATTTTAGAAGAAAGGCCCTTCAATGAAGTTGGAGAAAAATGTGTGGATCATTTATCCAATCCTATAATGTGTCTGTTGACGAACCAAGGTCTGAAATTGCTAGATGCCAATTGAAATTACTAGATGATTAAAAACTTCTCTAATGAAAAGAAATATCTTTTTATGACTTTATGCAGAAGCGAATTTCATTCACAATAAAAAGATAGATAATCAATTTTATCCACGCAATTAATCACAATGAAAATAAATGCGGAAATAAAGTGCAGAAAAATAAAGGAAAGAACACACCAATTTATAGTGGTTCGGTCAAACCATGACCTACGTCCACTCCCCGGAGGCACCCTCTGAGTATTACACTAAACCTTTAGTGATTCTCCTTTAGCCCCCACAGCTAGGCGGAGAAGCCCTTACACAATCACTTCCACCTTCCCCGGTGCGGCGGAGGAGCCGGGTCCTTTGACACCAATGAGATCTTCTTCTTCCCAAAACTTCCTTCAAGATGAACCTTGAATCTGATGGTACTGAGGTGCAAGCTCGCCGGAGCAACCGTGTGAACTCCCTTCACACTCCCTTGAAACCCCCTCCAAGGTTCTTCTCCCTCTCTCAAACTTCACCCTTTCCTCTCTCCCTTTCAAGTCCTCTCTTCAAGTTTTCTCCAAAAGAATGAAGACACAATGGCTGCCAAAGACTCTTACAAAGTCTTATGAGAGTGCTTAAATAGAGGGCTAAAAAAACCCTAAAAATACTCAATTCAGCCGTCAAATATCGTACCGTACGATCTCAAGATCGTCAAGTACGATGTGCAAAAATTGACCTGTTAGTACTGTACGATCCAGTTAGTACTGTACGAACAGTTCAATTGAAGTTCGTACTGTACGATGTCCTGTACGAAAGTGCTGTACGAACAGTTCAATAAACGGGCAGATTTCCAAAATTGTCTCTGTTGATCGTATAGTACGATACAGTTCGTACAGTACGATCAACACATCAAAATTAAGCCGTTTTGATTGCATAATCTCAGGATTAACTTAGGCAATATTTCAAACATCGTACAGTACGATTATGATCGTACAGTACGATTATACAACTATTCAAATTCAAATTTTTGCCTAATTTAATGGACGGCGGTCTTTCTAATTATAACAGATCGTATAGTACGATGTGGTGATCGTACAGTACGATTAGTTATATTCAAAATTAATTTTTTTTAGGAAAAATAAATATTTTAATTTATTTCTGTTACACCAGATCGTACAGTACGAAATAAATTCGTACAGTACGATGAACAGAAAAGTTAAAATATTTATAATCATTTTTTGCTCCCTCTGTGTGTGTGCATGATCAACAAACTATCATACATCATTATAAGACTTGACTCAATAAATGAAAATTACAGACTCATTTAATACGACCAATTCTACGCAATCTTGAGCCTTGAATCTTCACAGAACGGTGCATGATGTACCTGAAATATTAGTTAACATAGAAAGAAATATGCACTGCAAATACTAGGAGAAATAAAAGAATAATAAATATTATTTGTTATCATCAAAATCATAAACTCGGAAGCCCGAGTTGCAACAAGGTCTTCCCAATAAAACATTCTCCATAGCTTCTACCAAATTGAAAGAACATAGGATCTATCCTAAACCAAGCATAGTCATATTGAATCTCCCACAACAAAAAATTGTAGCATCTCAGAGTTTGATAGAACATTAGGTGCATGCAGTTTCACGGTAATTCCAACTTTTGACATAAATGAATCATTTTTTATCAGGTTTACTTTAATGTGAGGCCTCTTTCCCAAGGGTTCGCTTAAAACTCAGCATTTCCTTGACTAGTCACACCCCGAAAATCTTTACAAGCAAATTCATGAACAGTTGCCATGCTTTCCCTATTATTCTGGATTGAAGGGACTCCTTCCAGTGATGCTACTAGTTTTGACGACACATTGCCAAATTTGTTAACAAATAGATTCATGGCTACTGAAGATGAAACTTTACGATCGATTTGTCCTGAGTTACCAAAAGAACGAGGAGTCTTTGCTTCAACATTGCTGATCTCTTGCTTTTGTTTTCCAACAAATTGCTCTGATTATTTAATGGGGAGCTCTGAAGGTTGATAGATGAAATCTATCATGATCCTCTGTGTGAATATGCATATTATTGTTAAGAGTCATTGGACTAGACGGTCCAATTGCTTTTCAGCCACTGGAGACGGTGACCGAAGAGCTAACTAACATACCCAAAAACCCCCCAAACGATGAGGAAGAAGAAATTTGAAAATTTCCCATTTTTTCTTTCTACTTTCTCTCTCTAACCGATGCTCTAACCATGTTTTATTGATCAATCTCTTTAAACATTATTATATTGCTCAATAATCTTAAAATAGAAGATTTAGGCTCATTGGTATGTCTAAAATCCCATAAAAAATTTTAAACTTTTATGCATATCGTCTACGTACATCATGCATATTTGATGCATATAATATGCATATTTTGCACGTATTAATGAAACATCCATTTAAAATGTCCAAACTCTTTACAAAATGTTCTCTCAATATTAGGTCTAAAAGTTAAACTAAATTATATAAAACAAATTTATTCTTCCCAACTGATCCACACCCTTATGTTATTCTAGCCACACCAATATTCTCAATAACCTTGAGTCTCTTCCTTTACCTCAAATTTCAAATCAAGGAACAACTTCTATTACACCAAGGCATTATTGATTAAACCGATTATTGAAAAATGTACTCTTCATTAATATAGAATACAAAAGAACATTAAATAGTAAATTTTATAATGTAAATAGGAAGATTATACTCTTATAATTTAAAATTAGTAGTGTGTATCATATACGTACGTTATGCATATTATTGCATATAGGTGTGTATTTTGTGCGTATTTAGTAAAGACACTTTTTTATTGTCCAATCTCTTTAACAATGTTATATCGCTCAATAATCTTAAAATAGAAGATTTAAGTTCATTAGTAAGAAGAAAATCCCTTGAAAATTTTTAAACTTGTATGCATATCATCTACATACTTCATGCATATTGAATGCGTATAATATGCATATTTTGTACATATTAATGAAATATCCTTTTCAAAATTCCAAAATCTTTACAAAATATTCTCTCTCAATGTTAGGTCAAAATGTTAAACTAAATTATATAAAACAAATTCCTTCTTCCCTATTGATCCACACCTAATATGTTGTTCTAGTCACACCAATATTCTCAATAACATTGAGTCTCTTCCTTTACCTCAAAATTTAAACCAAGGAACAACTTCTATTATACCAAGGCATTATTTATTAAACAAAAAATGATTACTGAAAAATGTACTCTTCATTAATAAAAAATATAAAAGAACATGAAATAGTAAATTTTCCAACTTAATTAGGAAGATTATACCATTACAATTTAAAATTAGTAGTGCTTATCATATGCGTATGTAAATTTTTCATTACTTATCAGATGTCCTAATTATGTTGGAAAATTTACAATTAAATAAAAAATGATTAGTAAAAATTGTATTCTTCATTACTATTGAATACAAAAGAATATGTAATTGTAAATTTTCCAACATAATTAGGAAGATTTAACCATTACAATTTAAAATTAGCAGTGTGTATAATATGCGTACATTATGCGTATCATATTTGTATAGGGTGCATATATTGTGCGTATTTAGTAAAGAATTTTTTTTGATATTCCAATCTCTTTAAATAATATTATATCACTCAATAATCTTAAAATAGAAGATTTAAGCACATTAGTAAGTGGGAAATCCCCTGAAAAAATTTTAAACTTATATGCGTATTTGATGCATAAAATATGCATATTTTGTCTGTATTAATGAAATATCCTTTTCAAATGTACAAAATCTTTACAAAACATTCACTCTCAACATTAGGCCTAAAAGTTAAACTAAATTATAAAAAAAAATTCCTTCTTCCCTATTGATTCACACCTTTATGTTGTTCTAGTTACACTAACATTCCCAATAACATTGAGTCTCTTCCTTTACCTGAAATTTTAAACCAAGGAACAACTTCTACTACACCAAGACAATATTGATTAAAAAAAATTATTACTGAAAAATGTACACTTCATTAATATAAAATATAAAAAACATGAAATAGTAAATTTTCTAAGGTAATTAGAAAAATTATACCATTACAATTTAAAATTAGTAGAGCGTATCATATGCATACGTTATGCAAATTTTGTGCGTATTTAGTAAAGAAACATTTTTGATTGTCTAATCTCTTTAAATAGTATTATATCGCTTAAAAATCTTAAAATGGAAGATTTAAGCTAATTAGCAAATAAAAAATCCAATAAAAAGTTTAAACTTGTATGCATATCATCTGCGTACATCATGCATATTTAATGCGTATAGTATGTGTATTTTGTGGGTATTAATGAAACATCCTTTTTAGATATCCAAAATCTTTACAAAATGTTCTGTCTCAATGTTAGTGCTAAAAGTTAAATTAAATTATATAAAATAAATTCCTTCTTTCCTATTGATCCACACCTTTATGTTATTCTTGTCACACAAACATTCACAATAATATTGAATCTCTTCCTTTACCTCAAATTTCAAATCAAGGAGCAACTTCTACTACACCAAGGCATTATTGATTAAACAAAATGTGATTACTTAAAAATGTACTCTTCATTAATATTTAATACAAAAGATAATGAAATAGTAAATTTTCCATCGTAATTAGGAAGAATATACCATTACAATTTAATATTAGTAGTGCGTATCATATGCGTATTATATGCATATTGGGTGCGTATTTTGTGCTTATTTAATAAAGAAACTTTTTTTATTGTCCAATCTCTTTAAACAGAATTATATCGCTCAATAAACTTAAAATAGAAGATTTAAGCTCGTTAATAAGTCGAATATCCCATGAAAAATGTTAAACTTGTATTCGTATCATCTACTTAAATCATGCATATTTGATGCCTATGATATGCATATTAATGAAACATCCTTTTGAAATATCCAAAATATTTACAAAATATTCTCTCTCAATATTAGGTCTAAAAGTTAAACTAACTTATAAAAAATAAATTCTTTCTTCACTATTGATCCACACCTTTATGTTGTTCTAGTCACACCAACATTGCCAATAACACTGAGACTATTCCTTTTCCTCAAATTTCAAACCAAGAAATAACTTCTACTACACCAAGGTATTATTAATTAAACAAAAAATGATTACTAAAAAATGTACTATTCATTAATATAGAATACAAAAGAACATGGAATAGTAAATTTTCCAACGTAATTTAGAAGATTATTCCAGTACTATTTTAAATTAGTAGTGCATATCATATGCATGCATTACACATATTATATGCTTATAGGTTGTATATTTTGTGCGTATTTAATACAGAAACTTTTTTGATTGTCCAATCTCTTCAAACAGAATTATATCGCTTCGTAATTATATAATGGAAGATTTAAGCACATCAGTAAGTAAAAAATCCAACGAAAATTTTTAAACTTATATGTGTATCATCTGCATACATGATGCATATTTGATTAGTATAATATGCATTTTTTGTTAGTATTAATGAAACATCCTTTTCAAATTCTCAAAATTTTTACAAAATGTTCTCTCTCAATATTAGGTCTAAAAGTTAAAATAAAGTATATAAAATAAATTCTTTCTTCCCTATTGATCCACACCTTTATGTTATTCTAGTCACAACAACATTCCCAATAACAATGAGTCTCTTCTTTTACCTCAAATTTCAAACCAAGGAGCAACTTCTACTACACCAAGGCATTATTGATTAAACAAAATATGATTACTTAAAAATGTACTCTTCATTAATATTTAATACAAAAGATAATGAAATAGTAAATTTTCCATTGTAATTAGGAAGAATATACCATTACAATTTAATATTTGTAGTGTGTATCATATGCGTATGTTATGCGTATTATATGTGTATAGGATGTGTATTTTATTTGTACTTAGTAAAGAAATTTTTTTAATTGTCTAATCTCTTTAAACAGTATTATATCATTCAATAATCTAAAAATAGAAGATTTAAGCTCATTAGTAAGTAAAAAATCCCAAGAAAAATTTTATGTTAAAAAAAATGATTACTAAAAAATGAACTCTTCATTAATATATAATACAAAAGAACATGGAATAGTAAAATTTCCAACGTAATTAGGAAGACTATACCATTACAATTTAAAATTAGTAGTGTGTATAATATGAGTATATTATACATATTATATACATATAAGGTGTGTATTTTGCGTGTATTTAGTAAAGAAACTTTTGATTGTCTAATCTCTTTAAAAAGTATTATATCGCTCCATAATATTAAAATAGAAGATTTAAGCTTTCTAGTAAGTCAAAAATCCAACAAAAAATTTTAAACTTTTAAGCCTATCATCTGCACACATCATGCATATTTGATGCTTATAATATGCATATTTTGTGTGTATTAATGAAACATCCTTTTCAAATGTCTAAAATCTTTACAAAATGTTCTCTCTCAATCTAGGTATAAAAGTTAAACTAAATTATATAAAATAAATTCTTTATTCCTTATTTATCCACACCTTCATATTATTCTAATCACACCAATATTCCTAATAATATATAGTCTCTTCCTTTACCTCAAATTTCAAACCAAGGAGCAACTTTTATTACACCAAGACATTATTGATTAATCAAAAAATGATTACAAAAAAATGTACTCTTTGTTAATATAGAATACAAAAGATCAGGAAATAATAATTTTTTTAACATAACTACAAAGATTATAAAATTACAATTTAATATTAGTAGTGCATATCATATGTATACGTTATGCGTATCATTAGTAAGTCAAAAATATTATCCAATCTCTTTAAATAGTATTATATCACTCAATAATATTAAAATAGAAGATTTAAGCTCATTAGTAAGTCAAAAATTCCTTGAAAAATTTTAAACTTGTATGCGTATCATCTACATACATAATGCATATTTGATGCATATAATATGCATATTAATGAAACATCCTTTTCAAATGTCCAAAATCTATATAAAATGTTATCTCTCAATATTAGGTTTAAAATTTAAACTAAAATATATAAAACAAATACTTTCTTCCCTATTGATCCACACCTTTATGTTGTTCTAGTCACCCCAACTTTCCAGATAACATTGAGTCTCTTCCTTTGCCTCAAATTTCAAACAAAGAAATAACTTCTATTACACCAAGTCATTATTAATTAAGCAAAAATTGATTACTGAAAAGGTGCTCTTCACTAATATAGAATATAAAAGAACATGAAATAGTAAAATTTCCAACATAATTAGGATGATTATAACAAAACAATTTAAAATTAGTAGTGTGTATCACGTGCGTGCATTATGCATATTATATACGTGCAATGTATTTTGTGCGTATTTAGTAAAAAACATTTTTGGATATCCAATCTTTTTAAACAGTATTGTATCACTCTATAATCTAAAAATAGAAGATTTAAACTCATTAGTATGTAAAAAATTCAACAAAAAATTATAAACTTGTATGCGTATCATCTATGTACATCATTCATATTTGATGCATATAATATATGTATTTTGTGCATATTAATGAAACATCCTTTTCAAATGTCCAAAATCCTTACAAAATGTTCACTCTCAATTTTAGGTCTAAAAGTTAAACTAAATTATATAAAACAAATTCCTTCTTCCTTATTGATCCACACCTCTATGTTGTTCTAGTCACACCAACATTCCCAATAACAATGAGTCTCTTCCTTTGCGTCATATTTCAAACCAAGGAATAACTTCGATTACACCAAGGCATTATTGATTAAACAAAAAATGATTACTGAAAAATGTACTCTTCATTAATATATAATACAAAAAAATATGAAATAGTAAATTTTTAAACATAATTAGAAAATTATACCATTATAATTTAGTATTAGTAGTGCGTATAATATGCATACGTTATACATATTATATGCGTATAGTGTGTATTTTGTGTACATTTAGTCAAAAAACTTTTTTGATTTTCCAATATCTTTAAATAGTATTATATCACTAAATAATCTTAAAATAAAAGATTTAAGCTCATAGTTAGTCGAAAATCCCATGAAAAAATTTTAAACTTGTATATGTTTTATCTTCGTACATCATGCGTATTTGATGCGTATAACATGAATATTTTCTGCATATTAATGAAACAACCTTTTCAAATATCCAAAAACTTTGCAAAATGTTCTTTCTCAATGTTAGGTCTAAAAGTTAAACTAAATTATATAAAACAAATTCCTTCTTCCCTATTGATCTGCACCTTTATGTTGTTCTAGTCACACCAACATTCCCAATAACATTGAGTCTCTTCCTTTCCCTCAAATTTCAAATCAAGGAGCAACTTATATTACACTAAGGCATTATTGATTAAACAAAAAATGATTACTAAAAAAATACACTCTTCATTAATATAGAATACAAAAGAATATGAAATAGTAAATTTTCCAATATAAATAGGAAGATTATACCATTACAATTTAATATTAGTAGTATATATCATATGCGTACGCTATGCATATTATATGCATATAGGGTACATTGTGCATATTTATTAAAGAAACTTTTTTAATTGTCCAATCTCTTTAAACAATATTATATCGCTCAATAATCTTAAAATAGAAGATTTAAGCTCATTAGTTAGTAAAAAATCTAATGAAAAAATTAATACTTGTATTCATATCATTTGCGTATATCATGTGTATTTGATTCATATAATATGTGTATTTTGTGCATATTTATGAAACATGTTTTTTAAATATAAAAGTTTGTTAGGGATGTTAAGCCCTTATAACATTGAAGGAGGGTGAATTGGTATCTTAAAAAATTTCTCAATAAAAAATACAAACTCATACCAATACCAAATTTCACCATAAAGAAAATCAAAGTGCAAAAATTAAATGCAGAAAAGGAAGTAAATAAAGAACACAATTTTTTGATGGTTCGGTCAACCTAACCTACGTCCACTCCTCGGAGCCGCCCTCCGAGTCTTGCACTAAACTCAATGTCTCTCCTTTTGCCCCAAAAATAAGGTGGAGAAGCCTATACAAACCTCCTTTCCACCAACACCGATGAGGCAGAGAACCTTACTCCTTTTGCTTCCTCCTGAAGTAGGAAGAGAACCTAGATTAATTGCTGAAGTAGACCTTCCTTGAACCCCCAAGGAACTAGGGATGATGACCGAAGAAGATGACTTTGATCCTTGCTTGGAGCAATCTTTGTGAAACCCCTCAAAAACACCCCCTCATAAGATCCTCTCTCTCTCCCCTTTAATCTCCCTCTCCTCTTGGCTCTATTATTTCAAGATAATAGAAAACAATACACTCTTAGGTAAAACAAGAGGTCTAACATAAAAGAACTTCAGAATAGCTCTTAATTATAACAAACCTATATTATTATCCAGGACGATCTGAAGATTATCCTGTATGATTAGTATAAATTTAGCTCAATTAGCCATGACGATTTGGGATGATCAAAAGATAATTTATTCATATCATCTAGGATGATAGTATATCATTATGTATGATTAGTTAAATTCATTGAATATTGTCCAGACCATCAACCTGGATGGGAATATGGATGATGAAAAAGTAACTTTATCATCAAGGATGATCTCGTGATCGTCCGTGACGATTAGTTCAAAACATCACAGATCATCCAGAACATCACCTTGAATGGATGTCTAGATGATAAAATATTGACCTGATCGTCCGGGGTGATATAACGATCATCCAGGATGATTAGTTCAAAACATCACAAATCGTCTATAACATAGCCTTGAATAGAGCAAGGTTGATGTTTGATCTTCTAGGAAGAATTAAAGTTTGTTAACTAATCATCCAAGATGATCCTAAAATCATCTAGGATGATATGATTGAGCAATCAAACCTTAATTATTTTACTTAATTACTAGATTAATTTAGGCATAATTATGCTGCATTGTCGAGGACGATGTCCTGGATAATATTAAAAAATAAAACATACCAAAATAAATTTGGCGACCGATTCTTTCTAATTTGAGCATATCATCTAGAATGATGAAAAAATAATCTGGGATGACATACTTAATGACGACTGCCTTGACTAGGATGCACTAATTAGGATTTTTGTTTTTAATTGATCATCTAGTATAATTTTTGTATCGTCCAAGATAATGTGATAAAAAATAGAGAACTATTAAACACTAAAAATTTTTCCATCAAGTGTGTATGTGCAAGATTACTTAGTATTAGGAACCACATCTTTTATAATTGACTCAAGAAAGGGTAAAATACATAAAACATACATTATAGGCTGACTCAGTCCTAATCTACCCAATCTTGAGCTAGCTTGATTTATAATTAGATCATGTGGACCTAAAACATTAATAGGATAGGCAATCATAGAAAACTAGAAATGTTTGCTATTATAAAAGTCATATTCCTAGAAATCAAATTTGTAACAAAATATTCAAAATCTTCTCTCTCAAGGTTAGCTCTAAAAGTTAAACTAAATTATATAAAACAAAATTCTTCTTCTCTATTTATCCACACCTTTATCTTGTTCTAGTCACAAAACATTCCCAATAACATTGAGTCTCTTCCTTTACCTCAAATTTCAAACCAAGGAACAACTTTTATTACACCAAGGCATTAGTTATTAAACAAAAAATGATTACTAAAAAATGTACTCTTCATTAATATAGAATACAAAATAACATGAAATAGTACATTTCCAATGTAATTAAGAAGATTATACCATTATAATTTAAAATTAGTTGTGCAAAACATATGCATACGTTATGCACATGATATGTATAGGTGCGTATTGTGTGTGTATTTATTAAAGAAACTTTTTTGATTGTCCAATCTCTTTAAATAGTATTATATCGCTTAATAACCGTAAAATAGAAGATTTAAGCTCTTTAGTATGTCAAAAATCCAATAAAAAATTATAAACTTGTACGCGTATCATCTGCATATATTATGCATATTTGATGCATATAATATGCATACTTTGTGTGTATTAATGAAACATCCTTTTTAAATGTCAAAAATCTTTAATAAAAGTTTTCCCTCAATGTTATCTTTAAAATTTAAGCTAAATTATATAAAACAAATTCCTTCTTCCCTATTGATCCACACGTTTATGTTGTTCTAGTCACATGAACATTTTTTATAACATTGAGTCCTTTCTTTACCTCAAATTTCAAACTAAGGAACAACTTCTATTACACCAAGGCATTATTTATTAAACAAAAAATGATTACTGAAAAATGTTCTCTTTATTAATATAGAATATAAAAGAATATGAAATAGTAAATTTTCCAATGAAATTAGGAAAATTATACCATTACGATTTAATATTAGTAGTGCGTATCATATGCATACGTTATGCATATTATATGTGTATAGGGTGCATATTTTGTGCGTATTTAATAAAGAAACTTTTTTAATTGTTATATCGCTCAATAATCTTAAAATAAAATATTTACTCTCATTATCAAGTCAAAAATTCAATGAAAAATTTGAAACTTGTATGTGTATCATCTACTTACATCATGCGTATTTGAAGCGTATAATATGGATATTTGGAGCAAATTAATGAAACAACCTTTTCAAATATAAAAAATTTTATAAATTGTTCTCTCTCAATGCTAGGTATAAAAGTTAAACTAAATTATATAAAACAAATTACTTCTTCCCTATTGATCCATACCTTCATGTAATTCTAGTCACACCAACATTTCAAACAACATTAAGTTTCTTTACCTCAAATTTCAAACCAAGGAGAAACTTCTATTACAACAAGGCATTATTGATTAAATAAAAAATGATTACTAAAAAAAGTACTCTTCATTAATATAGAATATCATAGAACATGAAATAGTAAATTTTTCAACATAATTAGGAAGCTTATACCACTATAATTTAATATTAGTAGTGAATATCATTTGCGCACGGTAAGTATATTATATATGTATAAGGTGCATATTTTGTGTGTATTTAAAAAAGAAACTTTTTAATTATCCAATCTTTTTGAACTATATTATACCGCTCAATAATCTTAAAATAAAAGATTTAAGCTCATTAGTAAGTCAAAAATCCAATGAAAATTTTTAAACTTGTATGCATATCATCTACATACATCATGCATATTTGATGCGTATAATATGCATATTTTGTGCATATTAATGAAACATCCTTTTTAAATCTCAAAAAGTTTTACAAAATATTCTCTCTCAATATTTGGTCTAAAATTTAAACTAAATTATATAAAACAAATTCCTTCTTCCATATTGATCCACACGTTTAGGTTGTTCTAGTCACACCATCATTCACGATAACATTGAGTATCTTCCTTTGCCACAAATTTCAAACCATGGAACAACTTCTGTTACACCAAAGCATTATTGATTAAAAGAAAGGTGATTACTGAAAAATGTATACTTCATTAATATAGAATACAAAGAAACATGAAATTGTAAATTTTTAAACATAATTAGAAAAATTATACCATTACAATTAAAAATTAGTAGTGCATACACAAGCATATATTATGTGTATTATATGCATATATCACGCGTATTTTGTGCATTTTAGTAAAGAAACTGTTTTGATTATCCAATCTCTTTAAATAGTATATATCACTTAATAAACTTAAAATAGAAGATTTAAGCTCATTAGTAAGTAAAAAATCTAATGAAAAATTTTAAACTTGTATGCGTTTCATCTACGTAAATCATGCATATTTGATGCGTATAATATGCATATTTTGTGTGTGTTAATGAAACATCCTTTTCAAATGTCCAATATCTTTATAAAATATTTTTCTCTCTTAATGTTAGGTCTAAAAGTTAAACTAAATTATATAAAACAAATTCCTTCTTTCTTATTGATCCACACTTTTATATTATTCTAGTCACACCAACATTCCCAAAAACATTGAGTGTCTTTCTTTACCTAAAATTTCAAACTAAGGAACAACTTCTATTACAATAAGGCATTATTGATTAAACAAAAAATGATTACTGAAATATGTACTCTTCATTAATATAGAAGATGAAAGAACATGAAATAGTAATTTTTCCAATGTAATTAGGAAGATTATACCATTATAATTTAAAATTAGTAGTGCAAATCTTAAGCGTATGTTATGTGTATTATTTTCATATAGGGTGCATATTTTGTGTGTATGTACTATGTAAACTTTTTGGATTGTCCAATCTCTTTAAATAGAATTATATCGCTCAATAATCTTAAAATAGAAGATTTAAGATCATTAATAAGTTGAAAATCCAATGAAAAATTTTAAACTTCTATGCCTATCATCTGCATACATCATGTGTATTTGATGCGTATAACATATGTATTTTATCTATATTAATGAAATATCCTTTTCAAATGTCCAAAATCTTTATAAAATATTCTCTGTCAATGTTAGGCCTAAAAGTTAAACTAAATTATGTAAAATTAATTTCTTCTTCCCTATTGATCCACACTTTTATATTGTTCTAATCACACCAACATTTCCAATAAGATTGAGTCTTTTCCTTTACCTCAATTTTTAAATCAAGAAACAACTTCTATTACACAAAGACATTATAAATTAAACAAAAAAATGATTACTGAAAAATGTATTCTTCATTACTATAGAATTCAAAAGAACACAAAATAGTAAATTTTCCAACCTAATTACAAAGATTAGACCATTATAATTTAAAATTAGTAGTGCGTAATATATGCATACATTATACATATGATATGCGTATAGGGTGCACATTTTCTACGTATTTATTAAAGAAAATTTTTTGATTGTCCAATATCTTTAAATAATATTACATCGCTCAATAATTATAAAATAGAAGATTTAAGCTCATTAGTAAGCCAAAAATTCCATTTAAAGTTTTAAACTTGTATGCATATCATCTACGTACATCAAGCGTATTTGATGCGTATAATATGTGTATTTTATGCGTATTAATAAAATAGTCTTTTCAAATGTTCAAAATCTTTATAAAATGTTCTCTCTCAATGTTAGGTCTAAAAGTTAAACTAAATTATATAAAACAAATTCCTTCTTTCCTATTGATCCACACATTTATGTTGTTTTAGTCACACCAACATTCCCATTAACATTGATTCTCTTCCTTTACCTCAAATTTCAAACCAATGAACAACTTCTATTACACTGGGATATTATTGATTAAACAAAAAATGATTACTGAAAAATGTACTCTTCAATAATATAGAATACTAAAGAACATGAAATAGTAAATTTTGATGCACAAGATGGAAGCATTCAATGTACCTGAAGGAAGTTCAAAATGATGGATTTCCTTTGTTCTTAATACATGAGAGTTTTTAGGTAGATCGATATTATGAAAATCCCCAAGAAGTATCTACTGTTGCAATGGTCAGTAAGAGCTCAAAATGATATATATTATTGCCAACTAATGAAAGTATTTTCTCAAAATAATTTTGAAGCTAATAGCAAATTTATATTCAGAAATTATATCAGTAAGTTTGCGTATCAAATTAACACACAAGCTCAGCTTAATGAGGAGGATGAATAATACGTATTGGCTGCAATGAAGGATTTTTTTAAAAATATCAATTTGAGTGTTAATGGGAAGGGAAAGGAAAAAAAAAACAAGCTTCCACAAGTTGGCCAAGTTGGCATTACAAAAATGAAAGACCTACAAAGCATAAGCCTAAAGGTGTATCAAATGCAAGGCTGAAAATCCACTAGGAAAATAAGAAGCGAAAGAATATGATTTATCTTCTTGTATAATTTCTTTTCATTATATATTACTATATATTATTACTAATTTTTCTTGTGATTATTCAAAAGCGAAATCACACGGGAAAGAAAACACATCATAAATGTCTTCAACTCCTCTAAATAGCACACCCTCCGGTTAGCTATCATCTCATCAGTGTAGTTTCACAAGCATTTTCAAATGATTTATAGAGGAATTCATAAATGGCGCCCCCTCCAGTCAGCCATCAGCTCAATAGTGTAATTTTAGAGGGATAACTGAATGCTTTACAAAGGAATTCATAAATGACGCTCCCTCTAGTTAGCCATCAGCTCAGCAGTGTAATTTCACAGGGATGACCGAATGCTTTACATAGGAATTCATAAATGGCACCCCCTCCAATTAGCCATCAATTCAGTAGTGTAATTTCATAGGCATAATCAAAAGCTTTATAGAGGAATTAATAAATAAGGCACCCTTAAGTCAACCATTAGCTCAGCAATGTGAATTCACAAGCATGCCTGAATGCTTTAAAAAATAATTCATGAATTGCAGATCTATTAGAAAACCATCAGTTCAGAAGATCAATTTCAAAAGCATGCAAGATTATTTTACAAATAAATTCTTAACTCGCAGATCCATTAGAGTGCAACAACCTAAACTCATGAATATGATAATGGATATCATTGAATCAGAGAAATAGTTATGTATATTATTGTGGTTATAAATGACTATGCACTTTTGTGAAGTTGAATTAAGTTTGTTTGTAAATAAGAATGTTATGCGTATCATCAGTGTACTTTATGCAAATTCTATGCATAATATATGCATATTTTGTACGTATTAAATAAAAACTATTTTTATAAGTCCAAGTTATTTAAAAAAATATTATCTCTCTTAATAATTTTAAAATATAAAATTTTGAACCACTAGTAAATCAAAAATCATATTACAATTTAAAATTAGTAGTGTGTATCATATGTGTATGTTATGCATATGATATACGTATATGGAGCGTATTTTGTGCGTGTTTAGTAAAGAAACTTTTTTTATTGTCCAAGCTCTTTACATAAATTTTAATTTCTCTTAATGATCTAAAAATAGAAGATTTACAAGCATTAGTAAGTCAAAAATCCCATTAAAAATTTAAACATGTATGCATATCATATGCATACCTCATGTTTATTATATGCATATAATATGCGTATTTTGTGTGTATTAATGAAACATCTATTTCAAATGTCCAAAATCTTTACAAAATGATCTCTCTTAATGTTAGGTCTAAAAGTTAAATTAAATTATATAAAACAAATTCCTTCTTACCTATTGATCCACAAATTTATGTTGTTCTAGTCACGCCAACATTCCCAATAACATTGAATCTCTCCCTTTACCTCAAATTTTAAACCAAGGAACAACTTCTATTAGACCAGGGCATTATTGATTAAAATAAAATTTATCACTGAAAAATGTACTCTTCATTAATATTGAATACAGAAGAAAATGACATAATAAATTTTCTAATATAATTAGGAAAATTATACAATTATAATCTAAAATTAGTAGTGCGTATCATATGCGTATGTTATGCATATGATATGCATATATAGTGCAAATTTTGTGCATATTTTTTAAAGGAACTTTTTTGATTGTCAAATCTCTTTAAATAGTATTATATCACTCAATAATATTAAAATAAAAAATTTATGAGCATTAGTAAGTCAAAAGTCCCATTAAAAATTTTTAACTTGTGTGTGTACCATCTATATTTATCATGCGTATTAAATGCGTATAATATTTGTATTTTGTGCGTATTCGTAAAACATCATTTCAAATTGTCCAAAATCTTTACAAAATGTTCTCTCTTAATGTTAGGTCTAAAAGTTAAACTAAATTATATAAAATAAATTCCTTCTTCCCTAATGATCCACACATTTATGTTATTCTAGTCACACCAACATTTCATATAATATTGAGTCTCTTCCTTTGCCTCAAATTTCAAGTTATGGAACAACTTCTATTACACCAGGGCATTAATGATTAAAAAAAAAATAATTACGAAAAATTTTTCTTTTCATTAATATAGAATACAAAAGAACATGAATAGTAAAATTTACAACATAATTAGGAAGATTATACCATTATAATTTAAAATTAGTAGTGCATATCATATGCATATGTTATGCATATAATATACGTATAGAGTGTGTATTTTGTGCATATGTTGTAATAAACTTTTTTGATTTTCCAATCTCTTTAAAGAGTATTATATAACTCAATAATCATAAAATAAAAGAGATAAGCTCATTAGTAAGTTAAAAATCTAATGAAAAGTTTTAAACTTTTATGCGTATCATCTGCATACATGAGGAGTATTTCATGTGTATAATATGCATATTTTGTGCCTATTAATGAAACATCATTTTCAAATATCGTAAAACCTTACAAAATGTTCTCTCTAAATGTTAGGTCTAAAAGTTAAACTAAATTATATAAAACAAATTCCTTTTTCTCTATTGATCCATACCTTTATGTTGTTCTAGTCATAGCAATATTCCTAATAACATTGAGTCTCTTCCTTTACCTCAAATTTCAAATCAAAGAATAACTTCTATTACACTAAGGCATTATTAGTTAAACAAAAAATGATTACTAAAAAATATACTCTTCATTACTATAGAATACAAAAAGAATATGAAATAGTAAATTTTCCAACGTAATTAGAAAGATTATACCATTAAAATTTAATATTAGTAGTGCGTATTAAATGCGAAAGTTATGTACATGTTATGCTTATAGGGTGCATATTTTATGCATATTTAATAAATAAACTTTTTTATTGTCCAATATCTTTAAACATTATTATATCACTCATTAATCTTAAAATAAAAGATTTAATCTCATTAGTAAGTCAAAAATCCCATGAAAAATTTAAAACTTGTATGCATATCATCTGCGTACATCATATATATTGGATGCGTATAATATGTGTATTTTGTGTGTCTTAATGAAACATCATTTTCAAATGTCCAAAATCTTTACAAAATATTTTCTCTCAATGTTAGGTCTAAATGTTAAACTATATTATATAAAACAAATTCCTTCTTTCCTATTAATCCACACATTTATGTTGTTCTAGTGGCACCAATATGTGTATTAGTAGTACGTATCATATGCATATAGGGTGCGTATTTTATGCGTATTTTGTAAATAAACTTTTTTGATTGTCCAATCTCTTTAAACAGTATGATATCGCTCAATAATCTTAAAATAGAAGATTTAAGCTCATTAGTGAGTCAAAAATCCAATGAAAAATTTTAAACTTGTATGCATATCATCTGCATGCATCATGCATATTTGATGCGTATAATATGCGTATTTTGTGCGTATTAATGAAACATCCTTTCAAATGTCCAAAATCTTTACAAAATATTTTATCTCAATGTTGGGACTAAAAGTTAAACTAAATTATATAAAACAAATTTCTTCTTCCCTTTTAATCCACACCTTTATATTGTTCTAGTCACACCAACATTCCCAACAATATTGAGTCTCTTTCTTTGCCTCAAATTTCAAATCAGGGAACAACTTTTATTACTCCAAGGTATTATTAATTTAAGAAAAAATGATTACTGAAAAATGTACTCTTCATTATTATAGAATACAAAAGAATATGAAATAGTAAAAATTTTAACGTAATTAAGATGATTTTACCATTACAATTTAAAATTACTACTGCATATCATATGCGTACGTTATGTGTATTATATGCATATAGGATATGTATTTTGTGCGTAGTTAGTAAATAAACTTTATTGATTGTCTAATCACTTCAAACAATATTATATTGCTCAATAATCTTAAAATAGAAGAATTAAGCTCATTAGTAAGTCAAAAATTCAATGAAAAATTTTAAACTTGTATGTGTATCATCTGTGTACATCATGCGTATTTGATGCATACAACATGCATATTTTGTGCGTATTAATGAAACATCATTTTCAAATGTCCAAAATCTTTATAAAATATTCTCTCTTAATATTAGTTCTAAAAATTAAAATAATTATATAAAACAAATTCCTTCATCCCTAATGATCCACACCTTGATATTGTTCTAGTCACCTCAATATTCCTAAGAACATTAAGTCTATTACTTTATTGCAAATTTAAAAACAATGAACAACTTCTATTACACCAAGGCATTATTGATTAAAAAAAATGATTACTAAAAAATATACTCTTCATTAATATAGAATTCAAAAAAACATGAAATTGTAAATTTTCCAATGTAAATAGGAAGATTATACCATTACATTTTAGAATTAGTAGTGCATATTATCTGTGTATGTTATGCGTATTATATGCGTATATAATACATAATTTATGCATATTTTGTAAAAAAAACTTTTTTTTATTATTCAATCTCTTTAAACAGTACTATATCACTCAATAATCTTAAAATAGAAGATTTAAGCTCATTAGTATGTCAAAAATCCAATGAAAAAGTTTAATATTATATGCGTATCATTTGCATACATCATGCATATTTGATGCATATAATATATGTATTTTGTGCATATTAATGAAACATCCTTTTCAAATGTCCAAAATCTTTACAAAATATTCTCTCTCAATATTAGCTCTAAAAGTTAAACTAAATTATATTGAGATAGTTGCTACTTAGTTTTGCATGTTTTACATTCTTGCAACTTATATGTTTTTATGATTCCAAATATTATTATTTCGATTATTATTTTCTCCTAAAACTTTTTAAAAGATTTGTTTTTGCTCTTGTGTGTACTAACATTTCAGAGAAATTATACTCCAGATTGTTAAAGACTTCAAATCAAGATCTGCTTAGAATGTTTTGTAAAATTTAAGTCTATATTTTTTTATTTTATTTAAGTTTGAGAGAGTGTGATTATAATTGAGTAACTTAGAACACACACACCTGGAGAGAGCTTTAAAATTCACAATACTTAAAACTGATCGTACAGTACGAACCATGTTCATATGGGATGATCTAATCAGTTACACTCCCAAACGAGCAATGGAACAAACAGAGCGGAATTTTTTTTTTTCTAAGTCCTATTCATCCAGACGATTTAATTCATTTGTCCCAAGACTATCTCCTTTAAATTTGTTATTTGAACTATTCTTCCAGATGATTTAACCCATTCATCCCAGGATGATCTCCTCTGGATTTGTTATTTGAACTATTCATCTATATGATTTATCTCATTCATCCCAAAATGATGTCCTCTAGATTTTTTATTTGAACTATTCACCAAGAAAATTTATCCAATTCATCCCAGGATGATGTCCTCTGCTCTGTTCATCCTGCATTTTCGTACTAACGAACCTTGGGAATAACTGTTTGTACCAGATGAACCATGTTCGTACGGGATGATGATCATGTATAAAGGCAGTTCGTACCAATTTACATTGAGTTCATATGTAACAGTTTTTATACTTTTCGTACGTACAAAATTCGATCGTAATGGACGATCGTGGATGGTCAAAAATTGAAAATTGTAGTTTTTGGATGGTTTTCATGTATTTTCTATAAAAGGTCCACTTAAGACTGTCATGTAATCTTTTTGTCACTTAGTCTTTGTGCATACTAAAGGGATTTTAAAAGAGAGAGTGAGAGAGAGTGTTTGAAGGAGATTTCTTACTATTGGAACATGAAGGATTCACTTGGTTAGTCAAAGGTAAGGATCTCTGTGTGTAATGATTACTTTACTCTTTTCTCTTGTCTTTCTAGATTTCTTGTGAGAAGATATTTCAAAAAGATCTGGTTCTCTACCGACACTCGAGGAGTGTGAATAGCTGAAGGTTCTCTGCCTACACTTGGAGAGTTTAAATAGTGGATGCTTCTTTGCCTATACTTGGAGGGTATAAAAGGATGAATGTACTTTGCCTACACTTGGAGGGTGTAAAAGGATGATTGTTCTCTTCCGCACCTAGTAGTGGTGGAAGACAATTTTTGTGAAGGCTTCTCTGCCTTGCTGCGGGGGCAAAAGGAGAGACACTAATGGTAATAGTGCAATACCTGAAGTGGGAGACTTTAGGGAGTGGATGTAGGTTGTGTTTGACTGAACCACTATAAATCTTGTATCTTTTATTTTTTGCTGCTTTTTCTTTTTACTGTCTTATTATTATCTATGGTTAAAGAATTATTTTAAAATTATTTAAATAGGGGTTTAATTATTTTTTTAAACTATTAAATTTAATATTAAGAGAAGAAAATTTAAAATTTAAAATTACCAATTCAACCCCCTCTTGGTTAGCCATTGGTACATAAGCTTAGGTCTAACAACCTAATTCATAATTGACACGTTTCGACAAGTCGTTTCTTTTATTTTTATTTTTTTTTGAGAAAAAGAAAATCTGTAATAACATTGAAGCAAAGGAAACTAATTACAATTAAAAGATGCCTCACATTTCTTCTTTAATAAACTAGACAATTTAGAAGGAATGTTGGCAAAAGATAAACTATCAAAGTAAAAATCATTGCTTAAAGCTAAAGTAGCACAACCATCCGCTACTTTATTACAATCTCTATGTATTTGATTAAATAAAATCTTATTAAAATCATTGAGAAATAGAAGATCTTTCTCATACCTTGTGTTTGAATGGCATTTGAACTTATTCAAAGAATTTTGAATGAAGTTGATAATATTTATGTTGTCACCTTCAATGATAACTCCTTTAGCCTCAAGCATCCAAGGTTGTATGAATTCCTTAATAGTTAGGACAGCATCTAATTCAAGTTGAGAAATATTCTAGTGTGTTTTCATTTTTCCGAAAGCCAACAAAAGCCTTTCCTTGTGATCTCTAAAAACACCTCCAATTCCGACTTTATTTGTCTTCAATAAAGATGCATCAACATTTATTTTGATCCAATCTAGCGGTGGGGGATGCCAAGAATTAGTAAACTCCCTTAGGAGATTAGCATTGGGGTGCTAATCTCGGGTTCAGTTTTATTCCTCTAATACAATCAGTAAAATCACAATCTTGCTCCTTTGATTGATGCTTTAATGATTCTTCATAGGCCATAGAAGTTATAGTCTTACCATTATGTGTATAAATGGTTTCCAAATAATCTTCTCCAGCTTCATAATCGATTTTGACTTGTTGAATGAGATTAATGAGATCATTATTGAAGAATTTCTGTAGCAGAATTTTGTTCCAAGATCCATCATCCAGGATAAACATATCCAGCAAGGTAATAACAAAGCTCCTGGTTTTGATGGAGTTACTTCTTCGTTTTATAAAAGCTATTGGAGTATTGTTTGGGAGGTTCTGTGGAATGCAATTAACTGTTTCTTCAAGACAGGTATCTTAAATAGAGAATGGAAGATTACTTTAATTACTTTGATCTCTAAAGTGAAGTATCCTTTGCTCCCATCAGATTATAGGCCTATTAGTCTATGTCAAACCAACTATAAAATTGTGGCGAGTATGTTGGTAAACAGATTGAAGAAAGTGATTGACAAGATGGTGTATGAAGAACAAGCAGCCTTTATTCCTGGGAGATCCATTTCTAAGCATTGCCTTCTAGCTCAGGAAATTTTCCATAAATTCAAATTGTCCAAGAATCGAAAGGGATTGATGGCTCTCAAATTGGATATGGAGCAGGCTTATGATAGTATGGGATGGCAAACACTTAACCAGGTGCTTAAGTGGTATGGTTTTCCTATTATGTTTTCTAACCTCCTTATGGAATGTGTTGTAGATGTGAGGTTTTCTATCATAATCAATGGAAGGAAATCTAATTGGATTAGTGCTAGAAGTGGCTTTCGTCAAGGATGCCCTCTTTCTCCGTATCTATTCATTCTATGCTCACAACTCTTATCTAGTCTTTGGAACAAAGGGGGAAAAATCTTGGTATTTGTATTGCACCTAGAGGTCCAAGAATCTCGCATCTTCTTTATGCGGATGATGTATTGATTTTATCACATGCTTCTACTACTTTAGCCAAAGAAATGAAGAATATAGTGGAGGACTTTTGCAAATGGATAGGACAAAGAGTCAACATCAACAAATCACAAATGTTATTTGGTAAGATGGTGAACTATTCTCTAAAGAAGAAGATTACCAAGATTATTGGTTTCAAGGAGGTTAAGGAGATGAAATATTTAGGGGTCAAAATATCCCTTAGAAGAAACAAAGTAACGGATTTTCAAGAATTATTGAGCATGGTTATGGACAAGCTCAATTCTTGCTGGAAAAAATTGTTATCAATGGGTGTTAAGATTACACTCATTGAAACCTCCTTACTTTTTATGCCCAATTTTTTAATTACTAACTCTTTGGTTCCAAAAAGAGTTTTATATGAGATTGAAAAACTTTGTAGAAGTTTTTTGTGGCATAAGAGTGATGGATCTAAAGGGATGCACTATGTTGCTTGGAATGAAATTTGCAAACCAAGAAGTATGGGGGGATTGGGATTACAATCTCCTCTATTAAGAATTGGTGCCTTGAGATCTAGATTGGCTTGGAATTTTATTAAAAAAAATGACTCTTTGTCACACCGTTCTATGAAAGCAAAATATGGGGATGAAATTTTAAATGATGACCATAAGGCTATCACATCTACTGCTTGGAAAAGTTTGCTGGATGGGGGAAAATTTTTGAAGAAGGCTATTAGATGGAAGGTGGGAAAGGGAAATAACATCAGTGTTCTAAATGATGCTTGGCTGCTAGACAAAAGCATCAATCGGTGGCCAACTTACGTGGATTGTAATATGGTGGAAGGTATGTCAGTTCAGCAGCTTTTAACGTCTGATGGGAATTGGAATTTAGATTTGCTTCGTATGGCATTTCATTCAGAGCTTATTCTACTGATTGTTCAAGTACAAATTAAGGGGATGGAGGAGGATAATATTGAACTGCTGAAGTGGTGTTCAGGGAAAACAATTTCTGCATTAGTTTATGAGCAAATGCTGAATGACAGATTTAATTTGGATGATGTAGAATACTTCAAATGGCTAAGGAAGCTCAAACTTAGCAAAAAGGTTGAAATTTTTTGGTGGAGGTTAGGCAAGGCTGCAATCCCAACTAACCTATTCCTTAAGAACCATAGAATCTCCTTGCTGGATAGCTGTGAGAGAGGTTGCCAAGCGGTGGAGTCCTATGAACATATTATGGTTCATTGTAAATATATGGTGGATATTATAAAGAAGATTCGAGAATGGGGTATTATGATCCCTGTTTTCAATACCTTGGATGATTGTCTTCAGGAACATAAAAGGATTTCTAAGTCCAATACTGGAAGTGCAAAAGTTTATTGCACGGTTATCTACTTATCCTGGAAAAATAGAAATTATGTGAAACATGGTAAGGAGGCGTTGTCTGCATCGGTGAGTGCTTCAAATGCATTGTTTTTAGCTGTTTCAAAGTCTACTCCTTATCTTTCTAGCTGGGGTACTAACCTCCTTAGGGAGTCTTCAAACAATTGGTGCCCTCCACCGAAAGAATGGATTAAGATCAACCTTGATGCTTCTCTACTAACTTCGAATCTTGGAGGTATTGGTGGGATTTTTCGAGACCATAAAGGACGATTCATTTGTGCATTTGGCAAGAAAAAGATTCATTGGGATGTGACTCAACTGGAAATGGCATCTATCTATGCGGTGAAACAATTTCTTAAAAGCTGGATGATGGAATGCAAAGGGGTGATCATTGAGAGTGATAATGTCATCATTATCAATTTCATTCAAAATTCTTTGAAGAAGAACAATTGTCCTCTGAATTGTGGAGATACGGATGAGGTATTGTTTCTTAATGATTTCAATAAGGTAATTTTCCACCATGCCCATAGATCGTGTAATAAATTAGCTAATTGTTGCGCTACTTTGGCTTTGGAAAATAGTTCTTATTTTGATAGTTTTTCTTTTGATAGTATCCCTTCCATATTGATGTGTTTGATCAAGATGGAATGTGATGCTTTGAACACTTGTATGTAGTTTTTCTTCTTGGCTCTTTTAATGCAATGTTGCACCTTTTCAAAAAAAAAAAAAAGGATAAACATATCCATATTCACATTATTAAGCTCTACAGAGGCAGCAAATGTTGGCCAAGAGTTTAAGCATTTATCTAAGAGCCAAATGTCATTCAAACCAATAATTTTCTTTCCATTAGCAGCAATCCATTTAACAATGGGTCTGAGATACTTTCCACCGTTAATAATAATTTTCCAAGTTGATGATCCGACTTTCTTCCCTTCAAAACTATTATCACCATATTTAGTAATAATATTCCTATGTAGAAGAATGTGAGGATGTTGAATAAATCTCCAAGCAAGTATTGATCTAAGAGGTCCAATCCGTTGGATAGCTGAATGCAATCCCAATCCACCTTCAAATTTTGGTTTACATAGCATGTCCCATGCAACATAATGTAATCCCTTTTTGCCTATCCCTTTATGCCATATAAATTCTTTACAAAATTGATCAACTTGATGCAAGATTTTCTTTGGAATCAGAGAATGAGTTGATATAAAACTTGGCAAGGTTAAAAGAGAAGATTTAACCAAAGTGATCTTACCTGCAATGGAGAGTTTCTTGCTTCCCCAAGCATTTAGCCTTTCTAAGATAGTGTCTATCATTCTTTGAAATTTAAATATTGTAAGTCTTCTTAGAGTCATTTTAACACCCAGGTAAGTCATTTCTTTCACCACAATGAAACCCAATTTCTTCTTTATGTATTCTTCATTGGAAGCTTTACCATTTTCCCAAATAAAATCTGTGATTTGGAAGCATTGATTCTCTGTCCAGACCAAGTGCAGAAATTTGAAACAATATTTTTGAGCTCTTGAACTGCTGGTGAAGAAACCTTGGAAAAAATTAATACATCATCTGCAAACAAGAGGTGTGTAATTCTCTAATTTTTGGGTGTTAAACTAACTCCCAATCGATGACCTCTTTGGTTTATTGCATGAGAAAGAAGTTGAAAACACATTATGAACAAGTAAGGAGAAAGTGGGCAACCTTGCCGAAGCCCACTTCCAGCTTTGATCCAACTGGATAATTTCCCATTTAAGATGATGGAATACCTAACGTTCATAATACATTCCATGATAATCTTGCAAAGGAAGATAGGAAATCCATAAGTTTGTAAAACTTGAAGCAACGTTGGCCAACCCATGCTATCAAAAGCTTGTTCCATATTTAATTTTATTGCCATCAAACCTTTTTTGTCCTTCGAGGTCCTGAACTTGTTGAAAATTTCTTGAGCAAGTAAGCAATGTTCGGACATGGATCTCCCAGGGATGAAGGCAATCTGCTCTTCCGAAATTAGCTTGGAGATACAAAGCTTAATTCTGTTAGCTAACATTGTTGTAACCAGCTTGTAAGTTGTCTGACACAGGCTGATTGGTCTGAAATTTGAAGGCAATGTTGGATGCTTGACTTTTGGGATTAGTAATATTAATGTATCCTTCCAATCATCTATCATATTTCCAAATTTGAAGAAACTTTCTACAGCTTTCTAAGTTTAATCTTTAACTATACTCTAAAAATGCTGAAAAAATGAAGGAGTAACTCCGTCTAAACCCGGAGATTGTTTCTACCTTGCTGAAAAATTGTAGTTTTGAACTCATCCTCTGTGAAATTAGAGCTTAGGAAGTTAATATCCATAGAGTTTAGCTTTTTATCATCAGGGAAATTTGGCCATCCTTCTAAAATATAATCTCTAGAATGCCACTTTTTTTCAAAAAAATTCTGCAAAATAGCAGAAATCTGTTCAAAGTCTTCCACCAAGACATTTTCATCACTCTTGACTTGTCTAATAAGGTTTCCATTCCTTCTTGATGAAGCAAATTTATGAAAGAAATTTGAGTTTACGTCTCCATCTTCATGCCATCTAACCTTGGCTCTTTGATTCCACCATGTAGCAAGTCTACCCAATGTTATGTTTAACTCATTCACCTTAGATCTCAATAATTTCAGCTTCTCGGTTGACAGCCCACCAAGAGAAGCTTCTTCTAATTGAAGATCAGTAATCTCCCTTTTTAAATCTTCTTTAAGAGAATTTAAGCACTTGCACTTGTTCTTGCTCCAGAAATAAAGAGACCTTAAAGATCTTTTAAGCTTCCTTTGCAATATATTCATTTCATTTCCATAATCATTCTTTTTCCAAACATTAGAAATAATGCTTTTAGCAGCTGGATATGTTTTCCAAGTTTCTTCAAATCGGATAAAATGATTCTTTATTTGAGATTCCAACAACTTGAAAGCTATAGGACAATGGTCAGAAGCAATTTTTGCTAAATGCTTCCGATGAGCCAAAGGAACTTTTTGAAGAGCAGCAACATTGAGAAGACATCTATCAAGTCTTTCCCATATTCACAAATTTCCATCCTTGTTGTTGCACCAAGTGTACTTGGACCAATAGTACCTACATCATGAAAATCATTGTTAGTCATAAACATTTTCATCTCTTGAGGACCTTTTGAGAAAAGGAATCTCTTTCCCCCACTCTTATCATCATTAGATAATAAGCAATTAAAATCCCCTCCAATAATTGAAGGAATATCTTTCTTTGTTGCTTTTTCAATCATCTCCCAAAGACTTCTCCTCATCCAGTAATCCATGTTTGCATATACAGTCCCCACCATCAAAGAGCCAAACAAAGGGGATTTTAGCAACCCAATGACAGTTTGAGATGAATGATCCAGCACTTCAAAAGAGGCTTTATTTCTATTCCATAGAGTGATGATTCCACCTGAATTGCCTTCAGAAGGATGATGAAAGTAATCCAAATCTTTCCCAATGACTCTATCAACATCAGTTCTGTCAAGATTTGTGATCTTGGTCACAACAAGACTAATGAAACAACCTTCATTATCTTTTACTATCTCCTTGAGATAGAGGGAGGCCTCCTTCTTCTTGGCCCCCTACAATTCCAGATAATAAGGGATGCCATTAATGCAAAGGGGGGAGAAGCATCCCCACCTTTCTTTTTATTTTTATTTGCTCCTCTTCTATTTTTACTGAGAGTATCCACAGGACCCAAATCCCTTACTTCTTTTGATAATTTAAATTTCCCTTGGGCTGTTTTGAGAGAAAACTCAACTATTTCAACATCATTTGTTATCACCAAACTATTCTTGATAGAATTTTCAGGAGAAGTGCAAGCTGCAGTGTTTGATGGCAAATTTTCTATCTGAACTTGTTCAACAGTAACATTATTCACCAAAGTATCTCCCATACTTGTTTCATCCAATATTTCTTCAAGGACACTGAAGTTATTTTTTAAACATAAGTCAGAATTGACATTAGAGTTACCTCTGGCAACTGGAACAGGAATTTGATCAACAATATTACTCTGAGGTTCAACGATCTCTCCTTCTTCAATGGTGGAAGCAACCTGCATTAGAGGATTCTTCTGATTTACAGGCTTCCAGATTTCTGATTTATGATTCTTGATTTCAGGAATCTGATTTGAAGTTTTACCATAAGCCTTATTCTTTCGGAATTTGACCTGTATCCAAGGTCCTAATTCATCATGTTCGTTAGAACCACCTTTTCCATGACACATCCCTTCATTACTAGCATTTGTGATAGGTGCACCTAAAGGTGCAGTTGTATTTGAATAATTAATTAGAGGGCATGAGTTCTTGAGATGTCCAATCTTGCCACAATATAGCAAAGAGATGAGATCTTCTCATATTCCACCTTTTGGAATGATCTACCATGTATTCCTTCAATCCAAACTCCTTTTGGTAAATTTTTATCCAAATCAATATGAATACAAACTCTTGCATACTCCCTCTTACCCCATTTAAATGAGTTACCGTCTAGATATAGAGGAACTCCAATCATAGAAGATATTCTACATATATTCTGTTCATTCCAACAGTGTAAAGGCAAACAAGGCATGCGAATCCAAATAGGTGCTGAAAGACCTTTAAGGGATTCAGGATTAAATGATGGGGTCCATTTAACCAAACCTATTATGTTTCCTCCAATAAACCAAGGACCACCTTCCAAGATTTCTTCCACAGCTTCAAGATTAGTAAAAGAACATAGGAACCAATTAAGACCCAAAGTTGTGAGATGAAAATTACCAAATTTTGACCATTGTCTCCGAAGCTCTCTGCTGTATACAGGAAAAGGAATGTTGCTTCCCAGGACTTTAATAACTAGAGAATTCCTTAGAATGTGTGAATTAGCATTTTCACATTCTAAATTCATAATCACTGTAAAGCCATCATCAGAAATAGGAGTTGATTTCATATCATAATTAAGCTTGATATGCAGGGTCTTTTTCTAGTCATTCGAGAAAATATCCTTTGGACCTTCTCCTTTGTCATTTACTACATCCTCACAGATGTTCTTCAAAACATTATCATTTTGACCTTCACCCTTCTCAGATAAAACCTCAGAACAATCCTTCTCAGCAATTACAACATTCAAAGGGGACTTAACAGGAATTTTAGTGCAAAGAGCAGAAGAGTGTTTATCACCATAATGGAATTTATTATTAACTTCGTTCACGTTATTCGCATTTATCTCTTGCCACAGGTCAGAGATTGCATTTGAACAACCAAATTTATTAAAAAAAAATCCTCATTTCTGATGAAGAAGCACCATTGGAATTCTGGTTCAGATTTGCACTTAATTTCTGAAGTCGAGGAGTATGACAATCAGGACTTGTCATAGCGCTCTTACCTTTACCTTCAACAACTTTGACAGTCTTCTTCACCAAAGAGTTGCTCACATCTCTGATTATCAGAGGTCTTGTAGACATCTTAACATGGATATTTGTTGAATCCGAACGTAGAGACGATTGGCGACGATCGTCTCTAAAATTTCCATTCAATCTTCCAAAGCTATTATGTCCGCTGACTGGATGTCGGTGGCCTTCCGCTGTCATCACCAGTACCCGGCAATGAGATTTGCTGAAAAATTGTGAAGACGAAATTCAAAATTTTGACAGTTTCTCTCTCTAAGGTTAATGAAGAGTCATTCCCTAGATTTACTTCTACAAAAATCACTCAAGATAAGATTAACGACCATGGATAAATTTTAAAACCTTAAGTTTAGACTACTTTTTGATTAACGACCATGGCTAAATTCAAAAATTGAAACACACCTTAATGATATTTGATCACTAGACCTCCGTTGTTTGATAATATCCCTTTTGACTTTTGGAAAACATTCATATCTATATTTTTATAGTCATTTGATTATCGTATGTGGATCTTAGTACAATAAGGGTATACAAAACCAACTAGACTAGTTGATGGCATTAGAGTAGAAACATCCTTTGCAGATTGGACTGTAGAAGAACCTAACTTAGCACAACATAATGCTAAATGTTTAAATAGTTTCTTTTGTGCACTTAAGTTAGAAGCTATATGTGGGTTTCCACTTGTAAGAGTGTAAAGGACATATGTGATAGACTCTGTATAACTTTTAAAGGGACTAATGAAGTTAAACAGTCTAAATTAAACATTTTGTTGCATGACTATGAATTATTTTACATGAAACCAAATGAATCCATTTATGACATGTACATAAGATTCACTCTGATAGTCACTTCTTTGCATGCACTAGGTAGAGAATTAACAAATACTAAAATGGTAAATAAGATTCTTCAATATTTGCTTACTAGTTATAATGCAAAGATTACTTCTATATAAGAGTCTAAAGATTTAAATGTTTACTTTATTGACAATATTCTTGGATCACTAATTTTTTAAGAGCAAGGAGTGAGTCAAAGAAAGATTGATGCAGGTGAACCACGAAGGGTGAAGAATATAACACTAAAAGTGGAGGAGTCGGAGAGTGATCTATCACAACCTGAGGATGAAGATGACATCGTGCTGATGACTAGATAATTGAGAAGCTTTCTAAAGAGGAAGCAAAAGAGATTCCAACAATGAAATCGAGGTAAGTTAAATAGGAATATTAAGGTTTCAAATGATGTTATTTGCTATGAGTGCATGAAACCTGGATACATTAAGTTAGACTGCTAAAAACTCAAAACCACTCATAGCAAGGAGAAGGTAGAGGAGAAACCAATTGCGAAAAAGGGCAAGAAGAAATTCCAAAGAGCTTTCTAGGCATACTCAACTTCAGACTCATCAGAGATTGAAAAGGAAGATGAAGTCACCAATTTGTGCTTGATGCAAGATAACCTTGATCATTAAGATCAAGAAGAGGTATATGACTTAACTTATATTGAACTTTTAGAAGTCTTTGAAAGCATATATGATGCATATAGGAAGTTAAAGAAAATACATGAAAGTCGAACTTAGAATTACAATATCTGCAAAGAGAATAAGAGATCCTTAGAAAATATCATGCATTAATTGATAATAACCATATGAAATTACTTGATGAGTTTGACGATTTGAATAAGAACCATGAAAATTTAAAATCATCCTATGTAGAACTGAAAAAAGAATTTAAAGATTTTAAAGATGAATCAGAGAGCAAAAAATATCGGATGAATTATATAAATAATATATTAGAAGATATGAATATTTTTTTTTTCAAATTTAAGATAAAAGCTCTTGAGGATAATAGGATACCCCCAAGACTTGAAGATTTCTCTAATCCTATTTTGTATCCAAAATTTATACAATCCATGAATAGATAGAATGATTATAGAAGATTAAGAAATCCATTTCCTGCAGTCAAATACTATAATTATGGATTATTTAGACATATAGCACACATCTATACATTGTATAGAAAAACTTATTTGGTGTGGAAACCTAAGATGCATAAAGCTGGACATATTATACATGCATTTGTTTATAAGTTGTCAAGAGGTCAACCCAAACTTATTTGGGTTCCCAAGTTTAACATTTGATGATCTTACAGGTTTGCTCTTACAAGGCCTCATGAGAGCATATGTTACCTGAACAATGGTTGCTTAGAGTATATGATTGGAGATACTGCACAATTTATATCGCTGGAAGCTAGGAGTGGAGGCAGGGTTACACTTGGAGATAACATCATAAGAAAGGTGGTAGGATCAGGTATGATAAGGAACTTGAAAAATTTTTTTATGAAAAATATTTTGTTAGTAGAAGGCTTAAAGCATAATCTTTTGAGTATTAGTCAGCTATGTGATAAAGGATATTGTGTTAAATTTTTTTCTACTAGCTACATATTAATCCTAAATGGTAATAGTATTTTGCATGGTAAATAGGTAAAAAATGTGTATATGATAGATTTAAATTATATTAAAACTCGTACTACTTTTTATTTAAAAACTATTGCTGATGAGTCATGGCTATGACATAGGAGACTTTGTCACTGTAGCATGAAAAATCTTAAGAGAATTACCCAAAAGAACTTAGTGAGAGATATACCAAAACTAGACTTTACTAAGGATCACCTTCGAGATGCATGTTAATTAGAAAAATAGGTGACGTCCTCTTTTCAGTCTAATAAGGATCTTAGAACTAGTAAACAATTGGAGATTTTGCATATAGATCTTTTTGGATCAGTTGGAACTATAAGTCTAGGAGGGAAGGTATACATATTTATAATTGTAGATGATTTCTCTATATTCATATGGATTAAATTTCTACATCATAAGATTGAATCATTTGAAGAGTTTAGAAATTTTTTGACTTGGATTTAAAGGAAACTAGGATGTGAGATCTTAACAATTCAAAGTGATTATGGAGGAGAATTTGAAAATTAAAAATTTGATAATTTTTACACAATTTTTTTGTACCTATAACCCCTTAGCAGAATGGAGTAGTCAAAAGGAAAAATGAACATTAATATAAGCTGCTTGAGCCATGTTGGCAGAATATTCACTTCCTAAATATTTTTGGGCTAAGGCGGTTAGTACGGCATGTTATGTTCTGAATAGGGTGAATGTCAAATCAAACATGAATAAAACACCCTATGAGTTACTAAAGGGGAGAACACCTAATTTGTCATATTTAAATATTTTTGGATGTAAGGTGTTTATACATAATAATAAAAAATCTATCTTAGGAAAATTTTAACCAAAATCAGATGAAGGAATGTTTTTAGGATACTCAAGTGTTGGAAAATCTTATAGAGTATTCAATAAAAGAACTTCAATAATTTAGAAGACCACACATATTGTATTTGATGAATCTGGAATTTTGAAAGAGTCGATTGTTGAAGAGGATGAGATAGTGATTAACTCCCAAAAGATTGAGAAAATAAATTTGAATGAAAATTTGGAGATTAAAAACTCGTTGCCTAGAGAATTAAGATTTTCTAAAATTCACCCAATAGAATTGATTATAGGTGAACCTAGTGAGGGTGTTAGGACTTGGCGTGGACTGAACAAAGAAGTAAATCATTCAGCCTTTATTTCAATGATAGAACCCATAAATATTGATCAAGCACTTTAGGATAAATTTTGGATATTGGCTATGCAAGAAGAATTAAATCAATTTGTAAGAAATGAAGTTTGGAAATTAACTGCATGGCTAAAGGATCAAAATTTAGTAGGAACTAAGTGGGTATTCAAGAACAAAATGAATGACTCAAGAGTAGTCATTAGAAATAAGGCTAGATTGGTGGCTAGGGGTATAATCAGATTGAAGGAATTGATTTTGAGGATACTTTTTTCCCTGTAGCTAGACTTGAAGCAATCAGGGCTTTATTAGCCTTTGATTATTTTAGATGATTTAAATTGTATCAAATAAACATTAAAAGTGCCTTTTTAAATGGGGTGATTAAAGAGAATGTTTATGTGGAACAACCTCCAGGATTTAAAAATTCTAAAACCCAAATCATATTTTCAAATTCAAAAAAGGCATTATACGGATTGAAACAGGCACCTAGGGCTTGGTATGAGAGGTTGAGCACCTTTCTACTTGAGAGACCTTTTGAAAAAGAAAGTGTGGACACAACTCTCTTTTTGAAGAAATTGAGAGAAGATATACTCATTGTACAAATTTATGTTGATGATATCATCTTTGGATCTACATATAAAAATCTTTGTGATGATTTTTCTAAAACAATGAGTAGTGAATTTGAGATGAGTCTAATGAGAGATTTGAGTTATTTTCTAGGATTCATCATTAAGCAAATTAAGGAGGGTATATTTCTTAGTCAATCAAAGTATGTTAAGGACATCCTCAAAAAGTATAAAATAGACAATGCTAAACCTGTTAGTACACCTATAAGTTCCTCAGTTCAGTTGGATAAGGAACCTAAGGGAAAATATGTTAATCAAAATAAATTTAGGAGAATAATTGGATCTTTGCTTTACTTGACAGCTAGCCGACCCAATATTAGGTTTAGTTTTTATTTATGTCCTAGATTTCAATCAGATCTAAAAGAATCACATTTGACAGCAGTGAAAGGATTTTGATGTATCTCTTGGGAACTAAGAACTTAGGAATTTAGTATCCTAAGTTTAGCTCTTCATTAAAAATAAGTAAATATTCAAATTCAAACTTTACAGGTTGTAGGGTTGTAGAAAGAGTACTTCTGGAATATGTCAATTTATTGAAAATTTTTTAGTCTCTTGGTCCAGTAGAAAATAGAATTATGTAGCCCTATCTATTTCTAATGATGAATACATTGCCTTAGGAAGTTGTGTGGCATAAGTACTTTGGTTGAAATAATAGTTGATTGATTTAGGATTAATAATAGGCACTATTCCCATTTATTAAGATAACACTAGTGCTATTTGTATTTCTAAAAATCTTAATCAACATTCAAGAACCAAATATATAGACATCAGACATTATTTTATAAAGAATCATGTATCCAAAGAAGAAATTTAACTCAATCATGTTTTATCTGAAAATCAACTTGCAGGCATTTTTACAAAATCACTAGCCTTTGATACTTTCAGTACATTAAGAATAAGGCTTGGTGTGATTGATTTGAATACTTAAATAAAGGTTTCTGCAATATTGATATGTGTTTTTGAAAGTGTGCCTTTTGGTTTTGTGATTTTTCTTATGTTTTTTTAAGTTTTTGTGCATGTTTGTTTTTGTTATTTTTATCTATTTATTTGGTGTGTTTTTACAAAAAAATATTTTCACATTCAAAATTCATGTTTTAGAGCAATCATATGAAAGTTTCTAAGTGTGACATTCATCTGTATGAAAATATTTTCGTACTGGACGAATTCTGTAGCGTATCAATCGTTGAGTTGAACATTCTGCATATAGTTTTTCAATTTTTATTACCTTTAATCTATACGATCCCCAGATCATCCTGATGATGTGTATTCATTACTATGTACGCATATAGACGGTTATATGGCTTGAATAATTTCTTTATTTTTGATCGTATGCATGAATCTTCAGTTCATACATACGAACATGTGGCATTTTTGAGTGGGGGATGTTTCAAACCATCATAAAAATGATCTTAAATAACTGATCATCTAGGATGAACACCTCTTCATCTGTACGATCATTTGGTCAAAAGTCTGTATGAAAGGATGCCTCGTAACTTGCATGTTTATGAAAAGCCATTTCATTTTGGTCACATTCATTCATACAAAGAAAATTTTATTTGGTATGTACAAACCCTATATCATACAGGACAAAATTATTTTTGTATGTACAAAAGTTCAATTTCTCTTTAAATGGAATGGTTTAGAACTCTATTTTCATACACTTCAAAAACTTTTCTAATCCTCTCATCTTTCCAAATATGTTAAATGGCAACCTCAAGCAAAAGTACTAGAGTTGCTAAGGAGCTAACTAGGGGGCATTCCTCTAAAAATCTTGAAGAAAATTTCCTGTCTAAAGAAAATGAAGAATCTTTTCCTGGGTTTGTATCCACTAGAATCACTCCTTCTAGAGTTATTCTCCAAGAGAAACTTACCTTTAAAGTAATGCACCTTTTTGCTTCTTCCCAGTTTGCTCTTATTCTCACCCTAATCCACCCCTACAACAAGGAAACATTCCACTACTTTTTTGCAAACATGACTTTTAATACTGACCAGAGTGTGATTAGATGCTATGTTTTTAAAAAGAGGGTAGAGATAACAAAGGAGGATTTGGGGATATTTTTAAATTTGAGGACTTAGGGGATTAGAGCCCATACTTTTACCTCTTCCTCGAACTTTGACTGGACTATGATAAATCAAGTTATTAAAGGGATTAGAGAGGTAAGTCATATGCTTATAGTGTCCACTCTTAACTGAAATGCTTGAATCATCCAGCGTATTTTTCGTACTTCCATTATTCCCAAAGCTGATGATCGAGTAAATATTACTCCTCTTCTTTCCACCTTAACATATCTGATTATGACTAGCCAACCAATAGACGAATCCCAACTGATCATTAACTACATGTATGGACTTTCTGAGATTGTCCATGTTTCACATAAAAGAAAGAAGAATATAGCCTTAGGATATCTTGTGACCTATAATCTGGAAAAGAAGTATGATCTAGTTCATCATGTTCAAAATCTAGAGGAGCCTGTCTACTATAATGATAGATCATTCCGAGCTATTTTTAATGAAGATACTCATTTAGAAAATACTAACACTGAGGAGGAAAGGAGAAGACCTCCACCTGCACCTACTGGTAGACAAAACTTTCAGAAGATGGTCTAGCACTTTGATCATCTTGATAGCCATGTTGATCAACATTTTAATCAAATTGAAACTCATTTTTAGCATCATGACTATCAATATTAGTAGGATATGGGTTGGGTTAGAGGTCAAGTTGACTCGATCAATCAGAACATAGCTATGATGAGTAGCTATTTTAATTTGTTCTACCCACCACCTCCTCCAGATCAGGGTCCCTCTTAATGATGACTGTACTTCTTTTATGATTCTCTCTACCAGTTGTGATATGATGTGATGTGATGTTGTTAGTTTTCAGGTTTTTATTTTTTAAAGATGTTTTTGTCTTGATATCAATCGTGCACATTGTATTATCATTTTAAATTGATATCAATAAAACATATCTTATCTTGTTTTAATTGTGTTTTATCTCTTTCAGAAATGTTTGTTAGCCTATATGATTATCGTGAAAAATTATTCTAACAAGTGATATACTTTGAAAAGCAATACAAAATTGAATTCATTAGAAAATCTAAATTTTCAAAAAATTTAAGTTGAGTTATAACACGATTAAGTTGAGGCTATCAAACTCATATCTCTTGTTAGACTAACATAATTTTAGTATTATTATTGCAATTTTGATATTTTTTTTTTATTTCTCTTTTTAATTTAAATATCTTTGTACCTTAAGAAATTTGAAATTTTAGATTATCGATTTTGAAAGGAACAATTAAAATTTTTACAAATGTACAATTGTACAAATATCAAAAGAATGCGTAATGGTTTGCAAATTAAAAAAGAGGCATAAATTTAGCCCACAAATAAAAAGATGCAAAAAGTGTGCCATAAATATTGAAAAGATGTGCATAGCGCCACAAGCATATGCTCTTTCCTTTACCTTTTAATCTTTAAATTCAAATGAATCTTCTGTTCAATTTTATTTTTTATTGAAATTTGAAATACAAATTTTTATTTCATCTACTTTGCAATAATTTTGTTTATATCATTGTCAAAATTGATTCATGACTTTGATATTTTTTTCTTGTCTATGTTATATTTATACTTAAATCATTTGAAATCTTATTTTTCTATAATGACATTTATCTTTTTTATTGCAAATATTATTCATTCTCTTTCAGGATCAATTATCAAAGGTTTCTCATTGGACTTCTTACATTTCTGTGTTTATTTATTTCTTCTTCTCTTTTTACTATTGTCAAAAAAGGGGAGAAATATTATTTGACATTTGATTATGTTGTTTGTGTCTCCTTCATATTTGCCATTTGACTGTTGTGTTGTTCATGTCTTTTTCGTGTCTTTGTATGTTTTGTTCTTATTTTTAAATATTGTTTGTCATTTGATTATGTTGTTCATGTCTCTTAAGTGTTTGACATTTGATTGTTGCATTATTCATGTCTCTTTCGTGTTTGACATTTGATTATTGTGTTGTTCATGTCTCTTTCGTGTCTTTGTATGTTTTGTAAGTAATTTTTTATTATTATTTGTATTTTTTATTTGTTTTTGGCATTTCAGTGTCAATTTTTGTGTGATTGTTTTTGTGTATGAAAAACTTTATTTTTTTGTATAAAAATGTTAAAAAATAAAAATGTGATTCGTTCATAATTAATGCTCCTTATTCTCACATGCTTATCCAATCATGGGGAGTTTAGGAGAAACTTAGGACTTTAAAATATATACAAAAAATAATTATTTTGTCATCATCAAAAAGGGGAAGATTGTTGAGAGAGTTGCTACCTAGCTTTGCATATTTTATATTCTTGCAACTTGTACATTTTTTATGATTCGTAATATTATTATTTTAATTATTATTTTCTCCTAAAACTTTTTAGAAGATTTATTTTTACTTTTGTGTGTACTAATATTTCAGGAAAATCATACTCCAGATTATTGAAGACTTCAAATCAAGATCTACTTAGAATAATTTATAAAATTGGAGTTTGTAGTTTTCATTTTATTTGAATATGAGAGAGTGTGATTGTAATGGTGTAACATAGCACACACATACACACACACCCCAGGGGAGAGCTTTAAAATTGATATTTTTTAAAACGGATTATATAGTATGAACCATGTTTGTACGGGACGGTCTGATCAGTTACACTCCCAAATGAGCAAGGGAAAGATCAGAGCGAGAATTTTTTTTTCTAAGTCCTATTCGTCCAGACGATTTAAACCATTCATCCCAGGATGATCTCCTCTAGATTTATTATTTGAACTATTCGTCCAGACGATTTAACCCATTCATCTCAGGACTATCTCCTCTGGATTTGTTATTTGATCTATTTGTCCAGATGATTTATCCCATTTATCCCAGGATGATGTCCTCTGGATTTGTCATTTGAACTATTTTTCTAGATGATTTATCTAACTCATCCCTGGATGATGTCCTCTATTCTATTCATCCTGCATTTTCGTACCAACGAACCTTAGGAATAACTATTTGTACCGGACGAACCATGTTCATATGTGGCAATGATCGGGTATGAAGGTAGTTCATTCCAATTTACATTGAGTTCGTATGCAACAATTTTTATACTGTTCATACGTATGAAATTTGATCATATGGGATGATCGTGGACGGTCAAAAATTGAAAATTATAGTTTTTGGATGGTTTTTTATTTCTTTTCTATGAAAAGTCCACTTAAGACTGTCATGCAATCTTTTTGTCATTTGGTCTTCTACATACTGAAGGGATTTTGAATGAGAGAGTAAGAGAGAGTGTTTGAAGGAGATTTCTTTCTATTGGAGCATGAAGGATTCACTTGGTTACTCAAAGGTAAGGATCTTCGTGTGTATTTTGTGATTACTTCACTCTTTTCTGTTATCTTTCTAGATTTCTTATGAGAAGATCTTTCAAGAAGATCCAGTTCTCTGCTGACACTTGAGGAGTATGAATATGGAGAGTGTGAACAGCGGAAGGTTCTCTGCCTACACTTAGAGTGTGAAAAAGGATGAAGGTACTCTGCTTACACTTTGAGGGTGTAAAAGGATGACGGTTCTCTGCCATACCTAGTAGTGGTGGAAGAGAGTTTTTGTGAATGTTTCTACACTTTTTTATGGGGGAAAAAGGAGAGACACTAGTGGTAATAGTGCAATAGCTAAAGTGGGAGACTTCAGGAAGTGGACGCAGGTCGTGTTTGACCGAACCACTATAAATCTTGTGTCTTTTATTTTCTGTTGTTTTTTATTTTTACTATCTTGTTATTATCTATGGATTAAGAATTGTTTTAAATTTATTAAAAAAAGGGGTTTAATCATTTAATTTTAAAATTGTTGAATTTTAAATTAAGAAAAAAAATCACCCCCCTCTTCATTAGCCATTAGGACATAAGCTTAGGTCTAACAGCCTAATTCATAATTGACAAGTTTCAACAAATTATATAAAATAAATTTGTTCTTCCCTATTGATCCACACCTTTATGTTCTTATAGTCACACCAACATTCCCAATAATATTTAGTCTCTTCTCTTGCTTAAAATTTCCAACTAAGGAAAAACTTCAATTACACCAAGGCATTATTGATAATACAAAAAATGATTACTGATAAATGTAATCTTCATTAATATATAATACCAAAGAATATGAAATAGTAAATTTTCTAACATAATTAGGAAGATTATACCATTACAGTTTAAAATTAGTGGTGTGTATCATATGCATATGTTATGCATATAGGGTGCATATTTTGGGTGTATTTAGTAAAGAATCTTTTTTGATTATCTAATCTCTTTAAATAGTATTATATCGCTCAATAAACTTAAAATAGAAGATTTAAGCTCATTAGTAAGTTGAAAATCAAATGAAAAATTTTAAACTTGTATGTGTCTCATCTGCGTACATCATGCGTATTTGATGTGTATAATATTCATATTTTGTACATATTAATGAAACATCTTTTTCAAATATCCAAAATCATTACAAAATATTCTCTCTCAATATTAGGTCTAAAAGTTAAACTAAATTATATAAAACAAATTCCTTCGTCCCTATTGATACATACCTTTATGTTATTTTAATCACACCAACATTCCCAATAATATTGACTCTCTTCCTTTACCTTAAATTTCAACCAAGGGACCAACTTGTATTACACCAAGGCATTATTGATTAAACAAAAAATGATTACTAAAAAATGTACTCTTCATTAATATAGAATATAAAAGAATATGAAATAATAAAATTTCCAACATAATTAGGAAGATTATCCCATTACAATTTAAAGTTAGTAGTGCGTATCATATGCATACGTTATGCGTATGATATGATATATGGGGCATATTTTATGCGTGTTTAGTAAAGAAACTTTTTTTGATTGTTCAATCTCTTTAAACAGTCTTATATCACTCAATAATCTTAAAATATAAGATTTAAGCTCATTAGTAAGTCAAAAATCCCATGAAAAATTTTAAACTTGAGTACGTATAATATGCGTACGTTATGCATATGATATGTGCATATAGAGTGCGTAGTTGGTGCATATTTAGTAAAGAAACTTTTTTTATTGTCCAATCTCTTTAAACAATATTATCTTTCTGAATTATCTTAAAATAGAATACTTTCAACCATTAGTAAGTCAAAAATCCTTTGAAAAATTTTAAAATTGAATGCATATCATTTGCGTATATTATGCATACTCGATGCATATCATAAGCATATTTTGTGCGTAGTCATTGCATATTTTGTATATTTCTAATTTTACCACGTAAGCTAAAGAACAACATGAATACAATTTAATGATGCATAGAATACACAAAAAAAACTATGATAAATGATTATATATTCATCAATATACATAATTTAAACTATAAATAATATTTACAAAATTAAAAAAAAATTTAAACTACCTCATAGTTCCAATGATTTAAAAAAAATATTCATGCACAAATTCAACTTTATACTTTGGCATTTATGCTGGCCAACTTCTACTGTCAGTCCATTTTGTGTGGCCTTCAAGAGATATACTTTGCATGTATTTACAAACAAACATTCCACAATCAAAACTATTATTCTAAGTTGGCATGCCCTTAATTGAAGATATCTTTCATTTTTTGATATCAGAATCAAATGCTCCTTTTATGTCATTATATAGGGCTTTAATCTAAAAAATACATAGAGAAAGATTTAGTTCAATAAATTTTGAAAAATTAAACACATGAGTTGATTTGAAACTTAAGATTTTTGGAAGAACAGCCCTATGTGTGTGGTTGGACAACGAATCATAAAACCTCCACTTATGTTCTTTCTGTTACCCAACCAGAAGGTCCAGTGCAAGAACTCAATGATTGGTTGTAGTAAAATATTGCATGAAGTAATAGTAAGTTTAGTTATATATTCGATATAAAATTTGGACAAACTTTTTCTTGATTTGTAATTCTACAAGAAGTAAATATAAGAAATGGAAAACAAATATTATAATTGGTGTTACAATTGAATACTAACACAATAAACTGTCGAGATGTTTAGAAATTTATGGTACTTTTTAGGCATAGGTTTATATTTCTCATATAATAAAATGACGAACACATCAACATGATAATTTGATAAATAAATCTAACTTAATAATTCATTAATATTAGATCTAAAAATAAAAATATTCCCAATTTGGTAGATTGTAATGCCCCTATTAAAAAAAATTTACATATAAGCTCATCATAAGCAGGATATACGCATACAATACACACAAAATATGTATACCATACGCACGACATACGCTTAATATATATATATATAATATATATATATATATATATATATATATATATATATATATATATATATATATATATATATCATGCATACAATATATGCGCAATATACGCATTGTTAAAATAGTTGCTATTTGCATGCTTTACATTTTTTGCAACTTATATAGTTTTGATGATTCCAAACATTATTGTTCAAATGTGTAGTTATCTCCTAACAATTTTAGAAGATTTGTATTTGCTCTTATGTGTACTAACATTTCAGGAAAATTAGACTCCAGACTACGAAAACTTCAAATCAAATTCAACATGAGATACTTTGTGAATTTGAAGCTTGTATTTTTCTTTGAATTAAATTTGAAAGGGAGTGATTGTAATTGAGTGAATAAAAACATACACACACACATAAGGAGATCATATTTAAGTTATACTGATCGTACGGGATGATATTAGATCGTACGGGATGATCAGACAGTTATCTCCTATTGAGCACATAGAACGAATAGGAACTGGCTTGGAAAATTTTCTAAGTCCTATTCGTCCGGGACAAAATTATTATCGTCCAGGACGATCTGGTCTCTGTAAAATTTTCGTCCAGACAAAATTAATTATCGTCAGAAAATGAGTTGCTCTCTATAAAAGTTCTGTCCAGACGAACTTAATTATCGTCCAGGATGATCTAGTCTCTGTAAAATTTTCATCAAGACGAAATTATTATCGTTAGAAAATGATCTGCTCTCTGTAAAAATTTTGTCCAGACGAACCAATTTTCGTCCAGATGATTAACCGACTAAGAATAGTTTTCAGCAGTTTTCTAGACCGACCTAGTAATAACCGTTCGTACCGGACGAACTTAGTTCATACGGGACGATCAGTGTGTACGAAGACATTTCGTACACATATACAAATAGGGTCGTTTCAAAGTGTTTAAGTAAAATCGTCCAGGACGATCCACGATCGTACAGGACAATCAACTACGTACATAATTGAAATCTTACAGTTTTTGGACGGTTTTTCTTGTCTTTTGAATAAATAGTCCAAATTAGACTGCCACCATATCTTTTTTTCATTTGATATTCATGCCTCTTGAGAGAATAGCTAAGGAGAGAGTGTGAGAGTGCATTCAAAGGAGGATTCCTACCACTGGAGCGTGAAGGCTTCACTTGGAGTTCAAAGGTAAGAATCTCTACTTTTGAATTGGGATTACTTCACTCTTTTCTTTCTTCCTTCTAGATTTCTTGTGAGAAGATCTGTCAAGGAGATCCGGTTCGCTGCCGACACTAGAATAGTGTGAAAGGATGAAAGGGTTCTCTGCCCACACTAGGAGAGTGTGAAAGGTGTTAGAATAGTTGCTATTTGAATGATTTATATTTTTGCAACTTTTGTAGTTTTGATGATTCCAATCATTATTGTTCAAATGTGTAGTTATCTCCTAACAATTTTAGAAGATTTCCATTTTCTCTTGTGTGTACTAACATTTCAGGAAAATCAGACTCCAGACTACGATAACTTCAAATCAAATTCAACATGAGATATTTTGTTTATTTGAAGTTTGCATTTTTTCTTTGAATTAATTTTGAAAGGGAGTGATTGTAATTGAGTGAATAAAAAACTTACACACACACATAAGGAGATCATAAAATTTTATACTGATCGTACGGGACGATATTTTATCGTACTGGATGATCCGTCAGTTATCTCCTATAGAGCCCATGGAACGAATAGGAACTTGCTCGAAAAATTTTTTCTAAGTCCTATTCGTCCAGGACAAAATTAATTATCGTCCCGAACGATTGGTTCTCTGTAAAATTTTCATCCAGACGAATTTTATTATCGTACGAGGCGACCGGTCCTCTGGAAAATTTTCGTCCAAACGAAATTAAATATCGTCCAGGACGATCTGGTCTCTGGAAAATTTTCGTCCATACGAAAATAAATTATCGTCCGTGGCGATTGGTCCACTGAAATATTTTTGTCCAGACAAAATAAATAATCGTCCAGGACGATCGGGTCTCTGGAAAATTTTTGTCCAGACGAACATATTCTTGTCCAAACGACTAACCGACTTAGAACAGTTTTCAGCAGTTTCTAGAACCGACCAAGTAATAACCGTTCGTACTGCACGAACCTAGTTCGTACAGGACGATCATCTGTACAAAGTCATTTTATACACATATTCAAATAGGGTCGTTTCAGATCGTTTAAGTAAAATCGTCCAGGACGATCCAAGATCGTACAAGACAATCTACTGCGTACAGAATTAGAAACTTGCAGTTTTTGGGCGGTTTTTCTTATCTTTTATATAAATAGTCCAAATTAGACTGCCACCCAATCTTTTTGTCATTTGATCTTCGTGCCTCTTGAGAGAATAGCCAAGGAGAGAGTGGAAGAGAGCATTCAAAGGAGGATTCCTACCACTGGAGCGAGAAGGGTTCACTTGGATTACAAAGGTAAGAGTCTCTACTTGTGAAATTGGATTTCTTCACTCTTTTCCTTCTTCCTTCTAGATTCTTGTGAGAAGATCAGTCAAGGAGATCCGGTTCTCTACCGACACTTGGAGAGTGTGAACAGCCGAAGGGTTCTCTGCCTACACTTGGAGAGTGTGAACAGCCGAAGGGTTCTCTGCCTACACTTGGAGAGTGTGAACAGCGGAAAGGTTCTCTGCCTACACTTGGAGAGTGTGAATAGCCGTAGGGTTCCTTGCCCACACTAGGAGAGTGTAAAAGGACGAAGGTTCTCTGCCAGCACTGTGGATTGTGTAAAAGGACGACGGTTCTCTACCGCACCGGGTAGTGGTGAAAAGAGTGTGTTGTAAAGGCTTCTCTGCCTTGCTGTGGGTGCTAAAGGAGAGTCACTATTGGTTTTAGTGCAATACTCAGAGGGTGCCTCTGAGGAGTGGATGTAGGTCTGGTTATAGACCGAACCACTTTAAATCTGGTGTCATTTACTTTATTATTTTTACGTTTCCGCATTTTAAATTTCAGTTTTAACAACTCTGTGGTTGAAAAACATTTTTCTACAAACTTTAAAAGAAATTTTTATTTCGGTTTAACATAATCTTTAAAAGCGAATTTGAAATTTTTTAAACTACCAATTCACCACCCTCTTGGTAGCCGTGGGACATTTACTTAGGCTTAACAACCTAATTACTGGACTCAACAAGTGGTATCAGAGCTTAGTTTCAAAATCATAAGTTTGAACTACTTTTTGATTAACGTAGATGGCTATATTTGGAAACCGAAACACACCTGAGGGTTACTCTATCACTAGACCTCCACTGTTTGACAATTTTTGGAAAACACGCATGTCTACTTTCTTACAGTCACTTGATTATCGCATGTGGATGCTAGTCCAGGAAGGTTACTCAAAACCAACTAGATTAGTTGATGGAATTAGGGTAGAAACACCGTATGCAGATTGGACTATTGAAGAACGTGACTTAGCACAATTAAATGCGAAATGTTTAAATAGCTTCTTTTGTGCTTTAAAATCTGAAGACTACATGCGAGTTTCCACTTGTAAAAGCGTAAAGGACATATGGGATAGACTTTGTATAACTTATGAAGGGACAAATGAGGTTAAGCAATCAAGACTCAATATCTTGTTACATGATTACGAATTATTTCATATGAAATCTAATGAATCTAATTTACACATGTACACTAGATTCACTCAAATTGTCACCTCTTTGCATGCACTTGGTAGGGAATTAACTAATGCTGAAATGGTCATTAAAATTCTTCGTTGTTTACCTACTGCATACGTTGCAAAAATTACTGCAATTACAGAGTCTAAAGATCTAAACATTTATTCCATTGACAATCTTCTTGGTTCACTCATTGCTTACGAGCAAGGAGTAAGTCAAAGAAAGATTGATGCAGGTAAACCAAGAAAGGACAAGAATATTGCACTAAATGTGAAAGAGTCCGAAAGTGAACACTCACAACCTGAGGATGAAGATGATATTGCACTGATGACTAGACAATTCAAAAGCTTTTTAAAGAGGAAGCAGAAGAGACGCCAGCAATGGAATAGAGGTAAGTATAACAGAAATGGCAAGGTTTCTAATGAAGTGATTTGTTATGAATGCAGGAAACCAGGTCATATAAAGACTGATTGTCCAAAACTCAAAGCCACTCCTAGCAAGGAGAAGGTAGAGGAGAAACCAATGGTAAAGAAGGGCAAGAAGAAGTTTCAAAAGGCTTTTTGGGCGGACTCAGCTTCAGACTCATCTGAGACTGAAAAAGAAGAAGAAGTCACCAACCTTTGCTTGATGACAGATAATGCTGAACAATCAGATCAAGAAGAGGTATGTGATTTAACCTATAATGAATTATTTGAAGTTTCTGAACACATGCATGATGCATATAGAAAAATGAAAAAGATGCATGCTAGTATAGTTTTAGAATTGGAAGAGCTTAATAAGGAACATGAAATCCTTAGGAAAGATCATGCTTTAATTGATAACAACCACATGAAACTACTTGATGAATATGATGACTTGAATAAAAATTTTGAGAATTTAAAATCATCCTATGTTGAACTTGAAAAAGAATTTAAGAATTTTAAGGATGAATCTGAGAGCAAGAGATATAGAATCAATTATACCAATCGAATCTTGGAAGATATGAATTCATTTTACAAACTCACTATAAGAGCACTCGAGGATAATAGGAACCCCCCTAAACTTGAAGATTTTACAAATCCTAAATATTATCCAAAATTCATGAAATCCCTTAGAAGACAATCATATGAAAGAAAACATAGGAATATTTTTCCTAATGTTAAATGTAACAATTGTGGATTTTATGGACATATATCTCACACCTGTACTTTAAAGATGAAAACTAATTTGGTGTGGAGAACTAAGATGCATAAACCTAGACATATCATACATGCATCTGATTATAAATTTCATAAAGGTGAACCCAAACTAGTTTGGGTTCCCAGGTCTAACATTTGAGATTTTTTGCACGAATACTCTCACACAAGACCTCGTGAGAGTATATGGTACCTGGACAGCGGATGTTCAAAGCACATGACTGGAGATACTGCTCAATTCATAACGCTGGAAGCCAGGAGTGGAGGCAAGGTTACACTTGGAGATAATACCACAAAGAAAGTGGTTGGATCAGGTATGATTGGAAATTTTAAAAACTTTTTCATAGACAATGTGTTATTAGTTGAAGGCTTAAAATATAATTTGCTTAGCATAAGTCAGCTATGTGATAAGGGCTATAATGTAAAATTTTTACCTACTAGCTGCATAATTAGCCTAAATGGGAAAATTGTTTTAAATGGAAAAAGGGTAAACAATGTCTACATGCTAGATTTAAATTATATTCAATCTCCTACTACTTTTTGTTTGAAAACTGTTTCTGATGAATCATGGCTTTGGCATAGGAGACTTTGTCATTCTAGTATGAAAAATCTTAGAAGAATTACCCAAAAGAATTTAGTGAGAGGTATACCTAAACTAGACTTTACCAAGGACAATCTATGTGATGCATGTCAATTAGGAAAACAAGTGAAGTCCTCTTTTAAGTCCAATAAAGATCTTAGGACCAGTAGACCTTTAGAAATTCTACACATGGATCTTTTTGGACCTGTAAGCACTGTAAGTCTAGGAGGAAAGGTATATGGATTTGTTATAGTAGATGATTTTTCAAGATTCACCGGGGTTAAATTTCTTTTTCATAAGAGTGAATCATTTGAGGAATTAAAAAAATTTTCAACTTGGATACAAAAAAAACTAGGATGTGAAATAATTTCTATACAAAGTGATCATGGAGGAGATTTGAAAATGAAAGATTTGAAAATTTCTGTAAAGAAAAAAGGGATTGATCACAATTTTTCTGCACCTAGAACTCCTCAACAAAATAGAGTAGTTGAAAGGAAGAACAGAACATTAATAGAAGCCGCCCGAGCAATGTTAGCAGAATACTCGCTTCCTAGATATTTTTGGGCTGAGGCGGTTAGCACTGCATGCTATGTTCTGAATATGGTGAATGTGAGATCAAATTTGAATAAAACACCCTATGAGTTACTAAAAGGTAGAACACCAAATTTGTCTCAAATTGCATGTATTTGGTTGCAAGGTGTTCATACATAATAATGGAAAATCTGCCTTAGGAAAAATTGATCCAAAATCAGATGAAGGAATTTTTGTTGGATATTCAAGTATTGGAAAATCTTATAGAGTATTCAACAAAAGAACTTTAGTCATTGAAGAAACCACACATGTTGTATTTGATGAAAATGGAAACATGGAAGAGCCAAATGTTGTTGAAGAAGAAATTGAAGAAAACTCCCAAAAGATTGATAGATTAAATTTGGAAGAAAATGTGAAAGAAAATTTAGAAAGAGAAGACCCTTTGCCTAGAGATTTGAGATTTTCTAAAAACCACCCAAAGGAATTGATTATAGGTGAACCAAGTGAGGGTGTTAGAACTAGGCGTGGATTAAACAAGGAAGTCAATCATTCAGCCTTTATTTCAACTATTGAACCCACTACAATTGATCAAGCACTTTCTGATGAATTTTGGATATTGGCCATGCAATAAGAGTTAAATCAATTTGTAAGAAATAAAGTTTGGGAACTAACTACAAGGCCAAAAGATCAAAGTGTTGTTGGAACCAAGTGGGTGTTCAAAAATAAAATGAATGACTCAGGAGTAGTCATTAAAAATAAGGCTAGATTAGTAGCTAAGGGGTATAATCAAATTGAAGGAATTAATTTTGAAGAAACTTTTGCCCCTGTAGCTAGACTTGAAGTAATTAGGGTTTTACTAGCCTTTGCTGTTTTAAAGGTTTTAAATTGTTTCAAATGGATGTCAAAAGTGCCTTTTTAAATGGGGTAATTGAGGAAGTTGTTTTTGTAGAACAACCTCCAGGTTTTGAAAATTCTAAATTTTCAAATCATGTTTTCAAATTAAAAAAGGCATTATATGGATTGAAACAGGCACCTAGGGCTTGGTATGAGAGGTTGAGCACCTTCCTACTTGAAAGATCTTTTGAAAAAGGAAGTGTGGATACAACTCTCTTTTTAAGAAAAATTGGAAAGGATATACTTATTGTTCAAATTTATGTGGATGATATCATCTTTGGATCTTCAAATAAACATCTTTGTGATGATTTTTCTAAAACAATGAGTAGTGAATTTAAAATGAGTCTAATGGGAGATTTAAATTACTTTCTAGGATTTAGCATTAAGCAACTTGAGGAATGTACTTTTCTTAGTCAAACTAAATATATTAAGGACATACTCAAAAAATATGAAATGGACAATGCTAAACCTGTTAGTACACCAATGAGTTCCTCAGTTCAGTTGGATAAGGATCTTAAGGAAAAATCTGTTGATCAAAAGAAATTTAGAGGGATAATTGGATCTTTACTTTACTTGACTGCTAGCCGACCAGATATTATGTTCAGTGTTTGCTTATGTGCTAGATTTCAATCAGATCCAAAAGAATCACATCTGATAGCAGTGAAAAGGATTTTAAGATATCTACTAGGAACTCAAAACTTAGAAATTTGGTATCCTAAGTTTAGCTCTTCATTTGAAATTATTGGTTACTCAGATTCGGACTTTGCAGGCTGTAGAGTGGATAGGAAAAGCACTTTTGGAACATGTCAATTCATTGGAAATTCATTAGTTTCAAGGTCTAGTAGAAAACAAAATTCAGTGGCACTATCTACTGCAGAAGCAGAATACATTGCATTAGGAAGTTGTGTGGAACAAGTACTTTGGTTAAAATAACAGTTGATTGATTTAGGATTAACTATAGGCACTATTCCAATTTATTGTGACAATACTAGTGCTATTTGCATTTTCAAAAATCCTATTCAACATTCTAGAACCAAACACATTGATATATGACATCATCTCATAAGGGATCATGTATCCAAAGGATAAATTGAACTCATACATGTTTCAACTGAAAATCAACTTGCAGACATTTTTACAAAACCTTTAGCCTTTTATACCTTCAGTACTTTAAGAACAAGGCTTGGAGTTATTGATTTGAATGCCTAAACAAAATGTCTTTGCATCATTGATATTTGTTGTGTTTTTTTTTTTATTTTGTGAAATTTTGTGTGTTTTTGAATGAATTGTTTTTGGATCTATGATTTTATTTTATGTTTTCTGTGTTTTTGAATATTTTGTTTTATTTTCTTAATTTAAAAATCGAAATAAAAAATTTTTTGGAGGAAATCGTCCGAGACGAATATGGTTTCGTACGGGACGATATGTGAAAGAACAGTTTGCACGAATTTTAACCGTTTTGAGAGCAGTTTTTAATTAGATCGTCTATACGATCGGACGATTGTCCAGAACGAAAAAATTTTTTTTTCTCAAACGTCGGGACGATTGAATGGAGCGGTTGAGTGGATAAGACAGTTTATAATATGGACTTCGTCTGTACGAAGTTTTCGTTCGTCCAGACAAACATGTGTCGGTTAATTGTAGGGGACGGTTTTCAAGAGACATTAAAACGATTTACTTTTTGATCGTCTGTACGAAATTTTTTCGTCTGTACGATCGATCAAGTCAAAAAGCCTGTACGAAGGGACGCATCGTAAGTTGTGTTGATTACGAAAAGTCGTTACATTTTGGACGAATTGGATCGTCTGTACGAAATTATTTCGTCGAGACGAATGATGATTTTTCGTCTAGGACGAACGTATCGTTTTTCATTAAATATAAAGGCTTTCTAACTTAACACTCACACTTCCAAACTTCATTTTCAATCCCTTTCTACTTCAAATCGACAATCGCCTCCTCAAGCAAGAGACAAAAGGTGTTGGTGAAGAAACCAAATAGGAATGCCCCAGACAACTTTCTTTCTAAGGCGAATGAGGAATCTTTTCCTCATTTTGCATCCGCCAAAATCACTCCCTCTCGCATTCTAATTCAAACTGAATTGAAATTTCAGGTAATGCACCTCTTCACCTCAACCCAATTTCATTTCATTCTTTCTCTCGTCCACTTCTACAACAAGCAAACCTACCACTACTTTCTAGCGAACATGAGTTTTAATTCTGACCACTCCACCATTAGTTCTTATGTTTTTAAGCAAAAAGTTGAGATCACCAAGCACGACCTTGGTGCATTTTTAAACTTAAGAATTGAGGGATATAGAGCCAATACCCTAATGAGTGAAAAGAAATTCGAATGGTATGAAGTCAATAGGGTGATTAGAGAAATTGGCCTAACCTATCATGTTGCTAGAGTTTCTGGAATGACCAAAAATGCCCGAATCATCCAGCATATCCTTCGATCCTTAATCATTCCTAAAACTGGTGATAGGATTAACATTACTCCTCTCCTTTCTTCTCTAACTTTTTTAATTATGGAAGGCCATCCTATTAACAAAGCCCAACTTATCATAGACCATATCTATGGGCTTTCAGAAATAGGACATGCAGATCAGAAGAGGAAGAAGAACATCTCATTAGGACACTTAATAACTTATATTTTGGAAAAGAAATACAACATAGTGCATCTTGATGAAAAATACGAAGAGTCAGTTTACTATAATGATGCTTCATTCAGATTGCTCTTCAAGGAGGAAAAAGGAAAAGCACATGCCAGTGCTTCAGAAGAGGAGGAAGAAGAAGGAGTGCAAGCTTCTGCTCCTCAATAAAATTATCAGAATCTGATTGAAAGATTTGATAGATTAGAGACTCACATTGATCAAAGGTTTGATCAATTTGATGCTCAACTTACGCAGCAGCAACAAGACATTGGTAATATTAGAGATGAAGTACATAAAATTAATACCAATGTAATGTTGATGGCCTCCTACTTCAACCTTTTTGGCGGCATTCCTCCTCCTCCTCCAGAACAGTAGAAATGATTTTCTGTGTGTTTGTTGTATTCGTTTTTTATGTTTTTATTGTGTCTGTTTAATTGTTAAGTGTTTGTGTTTATGTTGGTTTTTCTTTTTAAGTTCAAAGTATTTTCTTCTTATTTTTTAGATATTATGTAATCCGTTCATTAATTTCAATGGAAGTTGTTATGTTTTTTTTTTCAAATTTGATTTGTTTTTGAAATGTGGTTAATGTTTATGAATTTCATTAGTATTATTTAATCTTCATAGTGCTTAAATTAGATTGTAATTTGAGATTATCTATATTAGAAAATCTAGTCTTTCTAAATTTATAAGTTGTTTATAACTTGTTGTAAATAGAACTTTTAAATTCATGTCTATTCATTTAGACTACATAAAAATTAATATTACTATTGCAAGTTAGGTGTTTTCTTATTTTGTATTTCTATGCTCAAGTGATATTTATGCACTTAGAAATATTTGAAATTTTAGATTATAGATTTTGGAAAGAATTGGTCTCAATTACTCTTGAACATTGTACAAAATATACAAAAATCAAAAGGAATTCGCAAAGATTTTCAAAGTGAAAAAGAGGCACAAAATAAGCCCAACCAAGAATAAATGCACAAAAATGTGCCCCAAAATTTTCAAAAAGATGCGCAAAGCGCCACATGTGGTAATTCTCTTCTTTCCAAATTCGTTCAATCTCCTAATTCAAATTGATCTTATGTTCATTTATATTCTATTGAACTTTGAAATATAGAATTTTTATACATCTCTCTTGTAATGTTTTTCTATAGTCAAATGTCTAAAGTGAATCATGTCTTTGATAAATTCTTCTTACTTACAATGTTATATCACTTCTTAAATTTTATGAATTTCTATGATTGACCTAATATCTTTAGTTTAAAATTGCATACCCTAATCGCCATTTAGATTAAATTTTAAAAATGAATTTCATATAATTACTTACATTTCTTGTCTATTTCTTCTTCACTTTTTGTTGCTGTCAAAAAGGGGGAGAAATTATTGTGTTTTCTGTTTTGATTGTTCTGTTTGCAAGTTTTTTGACTTTGTGGTTATTTGTGTTAAAATTTTTGAAAAACAAAAATATTGTTCGTTATGCCTCCTTATTTTAATGTATTTATCAATTCAGGGGGAGTTTAGGAGATAGGAGATTTGTTTAACTTGAAACCATACAAACAATAATTGTTTTGCCATCATCAAAAAGGGGGAGATTGTTAGAATAGTTGCTATTTGAATGATTTATATTTTTGCAACTTTTGTAGTTTTGATGATTCCAATCATTATTGTTCAAATGTGTAGTTATCTCCTAACAATTTTAGAAGATTTGCATTTGCTCTTGTGTGTACTAACATTTCAGGAAAATCAGACTCCAGACTACGATAAATTCAAATCAAATTCAACATGAGATATTTTGTTTATTTGAAGTTTGCATTTTTTCTTTGAATTAATTTTGAAAGGGAGTGATTGTAATTGAGTGAATAAAAAACTTACACACACACATAAGGAGATCATAAAATTTTATACTGATCGTACGGGATGATATTTTATCGTACTGGACGATCCGTCAGTTATCTCCTATAGAGCCCATGGAACAAATAGGAACTTGCTCGAAAAAATTTTTCTAAGTCCTATTCGTCCAGGACGAAATTAATTATCGTCTCGGACGAATGGTTCTCTGTAAAATTTTTGTCCAGACGAATTTTATTATCGTACGAGGCGACCGGTCCTCTGGAAAATTTTCATCCAGACGAAATTAAATATCGTTCAGGACGATCTGGTCTCTGGAAAATTTTCGTCCATACGAAAATAAATTATCGTCCGTGGCGATTGGTCCTCTGAAATATTTTCGTCCAGACGAAATAAATAATCGTCCAGGACGACCGGGTCTCTGGAAAATTTTCATCCAGACGAACATATTCTCGTCCAAACGACTAACCGACTTAGAACAGTTTTCAGCAGTTTCTAGAACCGACCAAGTAATAACCATTCGTACTGGACGAACCTAGTTCGTACAGGATGATCATCTGTACGAAGTCATTTCGTACACATATTCAAATAGGGTCGTTTTAGATCGTTTAAGTAAAATCGTCTAGGACGATCCAAGATCGTACAGGACGATCTACTGCGTACAGAATTGGAAACTTGCAGTTTTTGGGCAGTTTTTCTTGTCTTTTATATAAATAGTCCAAATTAGACTGTCACCCAATCTTTTTGTCATTTGATCTTCGTGCCTCTTGAGAGAATAACCAAGGAGAGAGTGGAAGAGAGCATTCAAAGGAGGATTCCTACCACTGTAGCGAGAAGGGTTCACTTGGATTATAAAGGTAAGAGTCTCTACTTGTGAAATTGGATTTCTTCACTCTTTTCCTTCTTCCTTCTAGATTCTTGTGAGAAGATCAGTCAAGGAGATCTGGTTCTCTGCCAACACTTGGAGAGTGTGAACAGCCGAAGGGTTCTCTGCCTACACTTGGAGAGTGTGAACAGCCGAAGGGTTCTCTGCCTACACTTGGAGAGTGTGAATAGCGGAAAGGTTCTCTTCCTACACTTGAAGAGTGTGAACAGCCGTAGGGTTCTCTGCCCACACTACGAGAGTGTAAAAGGACGAAGGTTCTCTGCCAGCACTGTGGATTGTGTAAAAGGATGACGGTTCTCTGCCGCACCGGGTAGTGGTGAAAAGAGTGTGTTGTAAAGGCTTCTCCGCCTTGCTGTGGGTGCTAAAGGAGAGTCACTATTGGTTTTAGTGCAATACTCAGAGGGTGCCTTTGGGGAGTGGATGTAGGTCTGGTTATAGACCGAACCACTATAAATCTGGTGTCATTTACTTTATTGTTTTTACGTTTTCGCACTTTAAATTTTAGTTTTAACAACTCTGTGGTTGAAAAACATTTTTCTACAAACTTTAAAAGAAATTTTTTATTTCGGTTTAACTTAATCTTTAAAAGAGGGTTTGAAATTTTTTAAACTACCAATTCACCCCCCTCTTGGTTGCCGTGAGACATTTACTTAGGCTTAACAACCTAATTACTAGACTCAAAAAAAGGACGGATGGTTCTCTTCCAACACTGGGGATTGTGTAAAAGGATGACGGTTCTCTGCCGCACCGGGTAGTGGTGAAAAGAGTGTGTTGTAAAGTTTTCTCCGCCTTGCTGTGGGTGCAAAAGGAGAGTCACTTTGTGGTATTATTGTAATACTCGGAGGGTGCCTCCGGGGAGTGGATGTAGGTCTGGTTATAGACCAAACCACTATAAATCTGGTGTCATTTACTTTACAGTTTTTACGTTTCCGCATTTTTTTTTTAAGTCTTAAAAACTCTGTGGTTGAAAATTTTTTTTTCTACAAAACTTAAAAGAAATAATTTTTATTTCGGTTCAACATAATTTTAAAAGAGGGATTAAAAATTTTTAACTACCAATTCACCCCCCTCTTGGTAGCCTTTGGGACATTAACTTAGGCTTAACAACCTAATTACTAGACTCAACATGCATTCCATATGCATAACATACGAATAATATATGCACAATATAAGCATACCATGCGCATAACATTAGATCGTAATAGTTGTATTTTACCTTTTATCGAACTTCTTCAAGCATCAATACATAAAATCATTCTTCTTAGAATTAAGATAATCAATGCCTTTATAAAATGTTACTATTGATCTGTAGGCTTAGTAGTTATTGCAACATCATCGATTGGGAATGGTACACTTTGGAATAGAATTATCTGCATTTTTACTTAGATTAGATTATCAATTTTGTGGGAATGGATTGGCTCATCAATATTTTGGGATTAGATTAGCTCATCAATTTTGTGTGATTGGATTGGCTCATCAATTTTTTAGGATTGGATTGACTCATCAATTTTTTTAGATTGGATTGGCTGATTTTGGGATGGCATTGGTTCACTTTTGAGTTGGTCTAGTTTCTGTAGCTTCACTTGAATATTTCTCTTGAATTTCATAATATCCTTTACCTGTTATGGCACTTCTATCGGATGGAATTCTTATTTTTCTTGGTCATCAATCCTATCAGGTAGAACTGATTTCTTTGGGGCATGAGAATATTTTTGTTTCTTATTGGATGATAAGGAGTAGCTAACATATCTTTTCTCAGGAAATAATTTGTTGTGAGCAATATAATTATTGAGCATCACATCAATAATTTCTATTCTTTTAGGAAGTTGTTCTAACTTTCTGCTCAACCTACCTTCAAATTCTTGAAACAATCTTATGAAGGTTTCTTGGCAGGTGTTGAATACTTTTCATGGAGAAAAGTTAGTGCTTCAGCAAAAAAACAAAGTGTGGTTGCTTATGAGATTGGTGGGGATATTGCTGAGGTGGGGAATGATGGAGAGATTGGTGGGGGTCTTATTGAGGAGGTGGTGTATGCTGAGGAGAATGGTGGGGAGTTTGATAGGTGGATATTCATGATGGGATGGAGTGTTATGTGATGGATATTTACTGGTGTTAACCATATCAATTTCTGCTTGGGTAACACACTGGAGGACATAAAAAATTTGCAAAAAAAATTATATCTTATCAAATTCTTATTCTTTATAGAGATATTAATTGAAATTTGCTACAAGATGTATATGATTACTCCTTAAAATAAAATTAAATTGGTGACAGTCTCAGTATTATATATAATATCATCAGCCCATCACAAGAAATGAGGCCTTTTGTCAGTGTAAGCAGGAGTATGAATAGAAGTGTGCTCCAGGAACTAAATCTATACAATATAAAAAAAATATTAACAAATAATTTATAAAATTTAAATAAAAATTAGAATAAATATAACACTCACAATAAGGAGAGGCACAAATCTGATGATGTAACCTACTAGCTTCTTATTTGAAATCTTGTTGGAGACCTTATTAAACTCTCCAATTACCTAATCGACCCAGACCAATTTCTTAACAATAAATCATCTACATTATTTGCTATTCAGCTAAGCAAATGAGGTGTTTTAAAGTTCATAAGTTGAAAAAATAAATTTGAACATATATACATAATAAATATTCTCAACATGGGCTCTAGGAGGGGTTTGCTTGTTTCCAACTCCATCATATCCGAATTTATTTCTAATGATGTAACTACTGTCAGTGCTAAGGAAAGCCAAGATATAATTTCACCTTTATTTGGAAGACGAGTGAGAAGGGCCACTTCATTAGTAGTGAAAGGAATAGCATGCCCCTTAGAATAAAACAAGGCTTTGAATATTTCACGTTGAGATCAGTTCATAAATAAGGGGGACAATTTGCTCGAATGCAAGAAATTGCAAAAATTGTATGATATTTAATCTCTTTAAACCATCAACAACTTCAGGAGAAACATGATGAGCAATATTATCACAGATTGATAGAAAGGTTGAAATATATAATCGATAGGTATAAAAAGTTAATAAAAATATACACATAATATGTAGAAAATACACATATTATACATAGAACATACACACATCATATGCATATTGTAAGCACATAATATGCATAATGTACGCACAATGTATACACACCACACGCATAATGTACGCACAACATACGCACAACCTACGCACAACCAAAGCTTAAAACATTTATCCATTTTCCTTCATATTTTTTTAAAAGATCCAAAGAGTTCATTTGTTAAAATTTGCTAAAATATGTTAGGGTTTATGTTTCAACACAAAGCCTAAAAACAACAAAAATACGTTTAACTTATAACATTTGTGCATTTATTAAATATGATATAAACTTAGCATGAGCATAAAATAAGAATCACATGGGCATAAAATATACATCGCATGAGCATAAAATACGTAGAGCATGTGCAACTATTATGCATAAACTAACTTTTCTTTTTGCAGGTAAAGAAAGTGAGGCCAACTAAGAGAATGCAAGAACTTTGTATATTGGATATGAACGTCGGAATGCAAGAAGAGAGAATTCATGTAGCCGGGGTTTCACTTCGGAGATGGAATGCCGGATGTTGAAAATAAAAAAGAAGTCGCTCAAAATGGGAATTGAACCGCCATTTTAAATTTTAACATTTAAACGATATAAAAGTTAAAAGCCACATCAAAATTTCTCTAAGAAAATTGCAAAATCATTTTCCATGTAGGCATACCACATGTTACAATTTTAGTGGCGTCCGAATGCATCTACAGGTCTGGAATGTGCACTGAATAATAGCTTAGTCCAAAGACCATCACTCCTTCATTCTATGCTATTTATCAACTATTTTGTACATCTCAACAACATTTGTCCTCAATATTATTAAAAGTACTAGAATGCTAAATTTCATTCATTTTAAGCATAATTTTATGATGGATTAACTTGGTAACATGATAAGAAATTTATTGTTATCATGGACTAGCCTTGGGAAATTGATGGTTATCTATTATTCAGGGTAATTGTGAAATTGATGGGGATATTATCAGCATAATTCAAGTTGGATGATTGAAGTGGAGGAATGCATCGGGCTTATTGTGAGATAAAAAAGTCCTCCTCAAACTTAAGGGAAAATTCTATAAGATGGTGGTGAGACCTACAATACTTTGTTGAATGTTAGTTATTAAAAGAGAAGCATAATACTAAGTTAAGTGTTGCAGAGATGAGGATTCTTAGGTGGATAAGTGGTTTAACCCTTAGAGATAGGATACAAAATGAGCATATACGAGAAAAGGTTGGAGTAGCTTCAGTGGAAGATAAGATTAGAGAGAGTTGTCTTTGATGGTTTGGTCACATTAAACGGAGGCCTTCTGATTACCTGGTTAGGAAAGTTGAGGTATTAGATTTGACTTATGTTAAGAAAGGTAGAGGTAGACTTAAAAAGACTTGGTTAGAAAATATTAGAAATGATCTTTCTTTATTAGATTTAAATAAGATTCTACTTTTAATTGGAAACAATTGTGAAAATAGATTCATGTAGCTGAACCCATGTAGTGGGACAAAGGCTTGATGTTGTTGTTGTAAAGAATAGCCTTGATAACAACTTGATATTTATTGATTGTATTTTAAAAATATTTTGAGCATATTCAACTATTTTGACTATCAAAATACATGATTATAAATCACTTTTAACATGTCAAGAGAGAACTTCTCACTCTTTTGTGCACAAAAGTACAATAAAATAGTTCTATTTCCTCAAATATTTATGTTTTGGGCTAAATCAATCATTGTTGTCACTGTTACTGTGTCATTACCTCAAATCTCAATGAGCAGCTCTATTGTTGTGTGGATCTCCCTATCCCTTTCTCATGTTAAAAAAAGGAATTTATACATGGATAAAAGATTCTCCATAAGGAACTTTATTTTAAACTTAGTTTGATCATCCATCTTTTTTTCTTATTTGATAAGTAGCTAAAAATTCATTAAAACTATTACGATTATGTATTACTTGATTCTTATGCATGTTATGGGTAAAAATGAGCATGTTTTATGTCAACATGGCATGAAAATTAAGAAACTAAGAGACTTTAAATAAATTTGTGAGGCTACTAACTCTCTTTCATAAACATAAGTTAATCTCATCTATATCGCTAAGTATTCAACTAAATGATAATAAACAAAATGCAAATAGGTTCAAAATTTTTAGGTGAAAACTAAGCTGTTAGTGATAAAAATAAAACAAATTCCATGCTTATATTAGCTATGAAATTTTCTTCTTGGAGTTAGTTTAGGAAAAGAAAAGGAACATATATATGATGTGTTTGCCAATTGTACTTAAAATTTTGGAGTATGTATGCTTATATCTAATAGAAAATCATGATTTTTAAATAATAAGTATATTGTCGACAAGTTCATGTCTTATGGGTTTGTGATTGTTGATCTAGTTTGTATTCTCCTTATCTATCTTGTAAGCTCTAACAAATGACTTCAAGAACTCTCTTGAGTTGTAGAAGACTTCAACTAAGTATTATAACATAAGCATTTATGTGGTCGTACTCATATATAATTAATACCATTTCAAGATAGATTAATATATCTTGATCGCTTCATATTTATTCTTTTTGCAAGATATTGTTGAGTCTAGTGAATAGGTTGATAAACCTAAGTTAATGTCCCAAGGCTACCAAGAGGGGAGATGAATTGGTAGTTTAAAACTTAACCCTCTTTTTAAATTTTAGTAGTACCGAAATTAAACTTTTAAAGAAATTTTTATAGAAAAAGTTTTCAACCACAAATTTTTAAAACAAAAGAAAAATGCAGTAAATAAAAAGCAATAAAGTAAATGACACAAGATTTATAGTGGTTCATTCTAAACCAGACCTACATCCACTCCCCAAAGGCACCCTCTGAGTATTGCACTAATACCAATAGTGTCTCTCCTTTTGCACCCACAGCAAGGCGGAGAAGTCTTTACAAACACTCTTTTCACCACTACCCGGTGCGGCAGAGAACCGTTGTCCTTTTACACAATCCCCAGTGTTGGCAGAGAACCGTCCATCCTTTCACACTCTCCTAGTGTGGGCAGAGAACCCTTCATTCTTTCACACTCTCCTAGTGTGGACAGAGAACCCTTCGGCTGTTCACACTCTCCAAGTGTGGGCAGAGAACCCTTCGTCTGTTCACACTCTCCAAGTATCAGCAGAGAACCGGATCTCCTTGACAGATCTTCTCACAAGAAATCTAGAAAGAAGGAAGAAAAGAGTGAAGTAATCGCAATTCACAAGTAGAGATTCTTACCTTTAAATAACAAGTGAACCCTTCACGCTCCAGTGGTAGGAATCTTCCTTTGAATGCTCTCTCACACTCTCTCCTTGACTTTTCTTTCAATAGGCACGAAGATCAAATGGTAAAAAGATTGGGTGGCAGTCTAATTTGAACTATTTATACAAAAGACAAGAAAAACCGCCCAAAACTGTAAGTTTTCAATTCTGTTCGTAGTGGATCGTCCCGTACGATCGTGGATCGTCCATGACGATTTTACTTAAAGTGCTGGAAATGAACATAATGTAAATTGGTACGAACTGTGTTCGTATACGCTTATCGACCCGTACGAACTATGTTCGTCCGGTATGAAACAGTTATTTCAAAGGTCAGTTACCAAAAATTCTTCAGGACGTAACCAACTGACTTAAGTCGGTTCAGTTTGTCCTGAGACGAATAGGTTTTGTCTTGGGACGATTGTAAACAGAGAGTTTCGTCCAGGGACGAAAATAAATTTCTTCCTGTACGATCTCATACAAAGAGTTTCGTCCCGGTACGAAAATTAATTTCGTACGGTATGAACTCGTACAAAGAGTTTCGTCCCGGTACGAACTGTATTCTTCGTCGAAACGGACATTGCGAGTGAGAATCCAGAGAGTTTCATCCCGGAATGAATATTAATTTCATCGTGGATGATTAATACTTAGAAATATTCTCCTCGTCCATTCGAATCAGTGCTCTTCTGAGGGGCTAATTTATATGATCGTTCCGTACGAACGTAGTTCATCCCTTACGATCAATTCACAAAAAAATTGTTTCCTAAGAGTGTGTTGTGATTTTTTTTACTCAATAACAATAACTTCCTTTCATGTAAAAATTTATGATTTACAAATGAATAGTTTGAAGTCTTCATCGTTTGAAGTTGATTTTCCTGAAATGTTAGTACACACTAGAGCAAAAAATAAAACTTCCAAAAAGTGTTAGGAGATATATAAAAACAATAATATTTGGAATCATCAAAATAATACAAGTTGCAAGAATATGAAACATGTAAATAACAACTCTCTCTACAATCTCCCCCTTTTTGATGATGGCAAAATAATTATTATTTGTAGGGTTTGAAATTCTAAGATCTCCTAAACTCCATCTGAATTGATGAACTCATGAAAATAAGGAGGCATTTGAATTACTAAAAAAATTTTGTTTTTCAAAAAAAAAAATTTATACAACACAAACAACACAAAAGATAAAATAAAGAAAACAATCAAATACTACAAATACAATACATACGAAAATCTAACACTACGAAAACAAATCAAACACTACGAAAATCAACAAACAATTTCTCCCGCTTTTTGACAACATCAAAAGGTGAAGAAGAAAAGAATGTTAGAAATATAAGCAGAAATATGAAATTCATTTGAAGTTTTAATCTTGAAAGTGATTAAAATAATGTATGCAAATAAAAATTGAAAAACATTAGAAAGACATGAAATTTCATATAATTTAAGAAGTTATATAACTTAACAAATAAAAACAGTTTTTCAACGGCATGTGCCAATTTAGACATGAAGATAAAAAGAATCATTGCACTAAGGATGAATAAAAAATTTATATTTCAAATTTCAATATAAATTATGAATGAACATTAGATCAATTTGAATTAAGAGATTAAAAGAGTTTGGAAAGAAGTAATTACCATATGTGGCGCTTTGCGCATCTTTTTCTATTTTTATACCAGCACATTTTTTTGCATCTTTTTAATTTGGGCTTATTTTGTGCCTCTTTTTGTCATTGCAAATATTTTGCACACTTCTTTTGATTTTTGTACATTTGTACAATTTTTTAAGAGTATTTGAATTCTTTCCAAAATCAATAATCTAAAATTTTAAATTTTTCTAAGTGCATAAATACTAATTGAAGAGAGAAATACGAAATAAGAAAATATCTAAATTGCAATAATAATACTAAGATAATGTAGTCTAAATAAGAGACATGGAATTGAAAAATCTATGAATATTAAGTTATAAGCATGTCTTAAATTTTGAAAAACTATATTTTCTAATGAAATTAATTTAAATTTACAAGTTAAATAAAGCACTATTAAGATTAAAATAAAATGAATGTCATAAAATCTAACACACATTTCTAAAACATTTAATAACAAAACATTGAAATTTATATTGATATCGGATAAAAACTATTATAATTTAAACACATGATATCAATAATACACAACTAAAATATGGAAAGATAACACATAAAAGGAAATCACTAATACAAGAATAATATTGAAGTACAAAACATACATAGAGCAAACACTGAACAAACATAGAACAGACACTGAACAAATCACTCAGATAGACCCTGATCTGGAGGAGGAGGTGGTGCTGCACCAAAAAAATTGAAGTAACTACAGATCGTGAACATGTTGGTATTTATGGCATTTATTTGTTCACGCATATATCCCATATCTTGATTATGCTGGAAATCTTGCTGGTGTAGATGAGTTTCAATTTGATCAAACCTTTGATCAAAATGAGCATCTAAATTTTCAAACCTTTGAAGCAAATCCTCGTAATTTGGTCTAGCAGCATGTGAAGGTCCAACTTCTTCTTCTGTTTCACTTAGAACTTCATGAGTTCTGCTGGGCTCGTCCTTGTTGAAGATCGCTCTAAAGGATGCATCGTTGTAGTAGAGCGGATCTTCAAAGTCTTGTTCAGGATGGGTTAAATCATACTTCTTCTCCAGAATATATGCAATCAGATGTCTTAAGGCTATGTTCTTCTTCCTTTTATGATCAACATGACCAATTTCAGAGAGACTATAAATGTAGTCAATTAAGAGTTGAGCCTCATATATAGGTTGTCTAGTCATGATCAAGTAAGTAACATTAGAAAGAAGAGGAGTAATGTTGATTCTATCACCAGCTTTAGGGATAATGGAAGTTCTTAACACATGCTGAATGATACGGGCATCACGCACTAAGGTTGAAACTTTAGGCAAATGATCCTTAATTCTCCTATCTCTAATCACCCTATTGACTTCAGTCCAGTCAAAACTTGAGTTTGTTAAAGTGTGTGCTCTTAAGCCTTCAGTCGTTAAGTTTAGAAAAATACTAAAGTCAGCTTTGGTGATTTCAACTTTCTTTTTAAAAACAAAAGAACTGATAACAGAGTGGTCGGAGTTGAATGACATGTTTGCCAGAAAATAGTGGAAGTTCTCTTTATTGTAGAAGTGTTCTAAAGTAAGGATCAAACCAAATTGAGTATGGGCAAACAAGTGCATTACCTTGAAGGTTAAATGATCATGTAGGAGAACTCTAGATGGAGTGATTTTTGCAGACACAAACATAGGAAAAGATTCTTAATCGGCTCTAGACAGGAAGTTTTCTGATGTATTCTTAGGAGGGCCCTTTGCCAAAGTCTTTTGGCGCTTGCTAGAACTTGCCATTGAAGGATTTGAAAAGACGAAGGCTTCGAAAGAGATGTGTGAGAGTGACTGTTCAGTAAAAATTGCCATAAATTTAAAGAAAAATGACTGTTCTTGCGAGACAAAATTTTGGTTCATCCCGTACGAATTCGATTCGTCCCTGTACAAAAATATTTTGTATGGACGAACGAGTGAGTTAAAAATATAACGGCTTTTTGTAATCACACATTTTACGAAGCGTCCTTTTGTACAGACTTTTGACCAAGATGATCACACAGATGAACACGTGTTTGTACAGACGATCAAGATTTAATTCATTTTATAGGTAGTTAAAAACCATCCCCCATTATGAACCGACATCTGTTCGTCTGGACGAACCAAAGGTTCGTACGGATGAAGTTCATAATAAAAACTGTCTTATCTGTTCAGCTGCTACATTCAATCGTCCCGACTTTTGAGAAAAAATATCTCATTTCGGACGATCTTGAAGCTCGTACAGACGAACTACATTAAAAACTGCTCTTAAGATGGTTTGAAATCTCGCAGATTGACATTTCACACACATCATCCAGTACGAAAAATTTTTGTCCCGGATGATTAACACAAAATTTTGGATTTTTGTATTTTTATCAAAGAAAATCAAAATAAACACACAAAGCAGAATAGAAAATGATAAATGTACAGACTCTAAATAAAAATCACTCAAAAACAAACAAAAATCACAAAAACATAAACTACGAAAACAAAACATCAATGTTGCAAAAACATTTTTATTTAAGCAATTAAATCAATTACACCAAGCCTTGTTCTTAATGCACTGAAAGTATCAAAGGCTAAAGGTTTTGTAAAAATGTCTGCAAGTTGATTTTCAGTTGAAACATGGATAAGTTCAATTTCTCCCTTGGATACATGATCCCTTATGAAATGATGTCTTATGTCAATGTGTTTGGTTCTTGAATGTTGAATAGGATTTTTGGAAATGCAAATAGCACTAATATTATCACAATAAATTGGAATAGTGCGTATAGTTAATCCTAAATCAATCAACTATTATTTTAACCAAAGTACTTGTGTCACACAACTTCCTAATGCAATGTATTCTGCTTCTGTAGTAGATAGGGCCACTAAATTTTATTTTCTACTAGACCATGAAACTAATGAATTTCAAATAAATTGACATGTTCCAGAAGTGCTTTTTCTATCCACCCTACAGCCTACAAAGTCAGAATCTGAATAACCAACAATTTAAAATGAAGAGCTAAACTTAGGATACCAAATTCCTAAGTTCTGAGTTCCTAGTAAATATCTTAAAATCCTTTTCACTGTTGTCAAATGTGATTCTTTTGAATCTGATTAAAATCTAGCACATAAGCAAACACTGAACATAATATCTGGTCGGCTAGCAGTCAAGTAAAGTAAAGATCCAATAATCCCTCTAATTTTTTTTTTGAACAACAGATTTTCCCTTAAGGTCCTTATCCAACTGAACTAAGGAACTCATTGGTGTACTAACAGGTTTAGCATTGTCCATTTCAAATTTTTTGAGGATGTCCTTAAAGTATTTAGTTTGACTAAGAAATGTACCTTCCTCAAGTTGCTTAATGCTAAAACTTAGAAAGTAATTTAAATCTCCCATTAGACTCATTTCAAATTCACTACTCATTGTTTTAGAAAAATCATCATAAATATTTTTATTTGAAGATCCAAAAATGATATAAAACACATAAATTTGAACAATGAGTATATCCTTTCTAAATTTCTTAAAAAAGAGAGTTGTATCCACACTTCCTTTTTCAAAAGATCTTTCAAGTAGGAAGTTGCTCAACCTCTCATACTAAGCCCTAGGTGCCAGTTTCAATCCATATAATACCTTTTTTAACTTGAAAACATGATTTGGGTATTTGGAATTTTCAAAACCTGGAGGTTGTTCTACAAAAATATCTTCTTCAATTACCCCATTCAAAAAGTCACTTTTCACATCCATTTGAAATAATTTAAATCCTTTAAAACAGGCAATGACTAGTAAAACTCTAATTGTTTCAAGTCTAGCTACAGGGGCAAAAGTCTCATCAAAATTAATTCCTTTAATTTGATTATACCCCTTAGCAACTAATTTAGCCTTATTTCTAATGACTACTCCTGAGTCATTCATTTTATTTTTGAACACCCACTTGGTTCCAACAACACTTTGATCTTTTGGCCTTGTAGTTAATTCCCAAACTTTATTTCTTACAAATTGATTCAACTCTTCTTGCATGGCCAATATCAAAAATTCTTCAAAAAGTGCTTGATCAACTTTAGTGGGTTCTATAGTTGAAATAAAGGCTGAATGATTGACTTCTTTGTTTAATCCATGCCTAGTTCTAACACCTTCACTAGGTTCACCTATAATCAATTCCCTTGGGTGGTTTTTAGAAAATCTCAAATCTCTAGGCAAAGGGTTTTCTAATTCCAAATTTTCTTCTACATTTTCTTCCAAATTTATTCTCTCAATTTTTTCAGAGTTTTTTTCAATCTCATCTTCAACAATATTTGGCTCTTCCAAATTTCCAGATTCATCAAATACAACATGTGTGGTTTCTTCAATGACCAAAGTTCTTTTGTTGAATACCCTATAAGATTTTCCAACACTTGAATATCCAACAAAAATTTCTTCATCTGATTTCGGATCAAAATTTTTCTAAGGCAGATTTTTCATTATTATGAATGAACACCTTGCAATCAAAAACATGCAAATGAGACAAATTAGGTGTTCTACCTTTTAGCAACTCATAGGGTATTTTATTTAAATTCGATCTCACATTCACTCTATTCAGAACATAATATGCAGTACTAATCGCCTCAGCCCAAAAATATCTAGGAAGTGAGTATTCTGCCAACATTGCTCGGACGGCTTCTATTAATGTTTTGTTTTTCCTTTCAACTACTCCATTTTGTTGAGGGGTTCTAGGTGGAGAAAAATTGTGATCAATTCCTTTTTCTTTACAAAAATTTTCAAATCTTTCATTTTCAAATTCTCCTCCATGATCCCTTTGTATAGAAATTATTTCACACCCTAATTTCCTTTGAATCCAAGTCAAAAAATTTCTAAATTCCTCAAATGATTCACTCTTATGAAATAGAAATCTAACCCAAGTGAATCTTGAATAATCATCCACTATAACAAATCCGTATACCTTCCCTCCTAGACTTACAGTTCCTACTGGTCCAAAAAGATCCATGTGTAAAATTTCCAATGGTTTACTAGTCCTAAGATCCTTATTAGACTGAAAAGAGGACTTCACTTATTTTCTTAATAGACATGCATCACAAAGGTGATCCTTAGTAAAGTCTAGTTTTGGTATACCTCTCACTAAGTTCTTTTGGGTAATTTTCCTAAGGTTTTTCATACTAGAATGACAAAGTCTTCTATGCCAAAGACATGATTCATCAGAAATAGTTTTCAAACAAAAAGTAGTATGAGATTGAATACAATCTAAATCTAGCATGTAAACATTGTTTACCCTTTTTCCATTTAAAACATCTTTCCCATTTAGGTTTAATATGCAGCTAGTAGGTAAAAATTTCACACTATAGCCCTTATCACATAGCTGACTTATACTTAACAAATTATATTTTAAGCCTTCAAACAATAACACATTTTCAATAAAAAAGTTTTTCAAATTTCTAATCATACCTGATCCAACCACTTTCTTTGTGGTTTTATCTCCAAGTGTAACATTGCCTCCACTCCTGACTTCCAGCATTATGAATTAAGCAGTATCTCCAGTCATATGCTTTGAACATCCACTGTCCAGGTACCATATGCTCCCATGAGGTCTTGTGTGAGAGCAATCCTGTAAAAATATCAAATGTTAGACCTGGGAACCCAAACAAGTTTGGGTTCACCTTTTAGCAATTTATAATCAGATGCATGTATGATATGTCTAGATTTATACATCTTAGGTCTCCACACCAAATTAGATTTCATCTTTAAAGTACATGTATGAGCTATATGTCCAAATAATCCACAGTTATTACATTTGACATTAGGAAAAGTATTCCTAAGTTTTCTACCATTTGTTTGTCTTCTAAGGAATTCCATATATTTAGGATAATATTTAGGATTTGTAAAATCCTCAAGTTTGGAGGGAATCCTATTGTCCTCAAGAGCTCGTATTTTTAATTTATAAAAGGAATTCATATCTTCCAAGATTCGATTTATATAATTGATTCGATATGTTTTTCTCTCAGATTTATCCTTAAATATTTTAAAATCTTTTTCAAGATCAGCATAGGATGATTTTAAAATCTCATTATTTTTATTCAGTTCATCATATTCATCAAGTAATTTCATGTGATTGTCATCTATTAAAGCAAGATCTTTCCTAAGTATTTCATGTTCTTTCTTAAGTTCTTCTAATTCTAGACTTACACTAGCATGCATCTTTTCATTTTACTATATGCATCATGCATGTGTTCAGAAACTTCAAATAATTCATCATAACTTAAGTCACAAACCTCTTCTTGATCTGATTGATCTATGCTATCTGTCATCAAGTAAAGATTGGTGACTTCTTCTTCCTTTTCAGTCTTTGATGAATATGAAGCTGAGTCCGCCCAAAAAGCTCTTTGAAACTTCTTCTTGCCCTTCTTTGTAATTAGTTTCTCCTCTACCTTCTCCTTGTTAGGCGTGGCTTTGAGTTTTAGGCAATCAGTCTTGATATGACCTGGTTTCCTGCATTCATAACAAATTACTTCATTAGAAACCTTACTATTTCTGTTAAACTTACTTCTGTTCCATTGTTGGCGTCTCTTCTGCTTCCTCTTCAGAAAGCTTCTGAATTGTCTAGTCATTAGTGCAATATCTTCTTCATCCTCAGATTCTGAGTGTTCACTCTCAGACTCTTCCACTTTTAGTGCTATATTCTTCTCCTTTCTTGGTTCACCTGCATCAATCTTTCTTTGACTAACCCCTTGCTCGTAAGGAATGAGTGAACTAAGAAGATTGTTAATAGAATAAATATTTAGATCTTTAGACTCTGTAATTGTAGTAATTTTAGCATCATAAGCAGTAGATAAACAACGAAGAATCTTATTAACCATTTCAGCATTAGTTAATTCCCTACTAAGTGCATGCAAAGAAGTGAGAATTTGTGTGAATCTTATGTGCATGTCAGAAATAGATTCATTTAGTTTCATGCAAAATAACTCATAATCATGTAACAAGATATTAAGTCTTGATTGCTTAACCTTTTTTGTCCCCTCATAAGTTATATAAAGTCTATCCTATATGTCCTTTCCACTTTTGCAAGTGGAAACCCGCATGTAGTCTTCAGATTTTAAAGCACAAAAGAAGCTATTTAAACATTTGGCATTTAGTTGAGGTAAGTCACGTTCTTCTATAGTCCAATCTGCAAAAGGTGTTTCTACCCTAACTCCATCAACTAATATAGTTGGTTTTGTATAACCTTCCTGGACTAAGATCCACATACGATAATGAAGTGATTGTAAGAAAGTAGACATGCGTATTTTCCAAAAATCAAAAGGTATATTGTCAAAAAGTGAAGGTCTAGTAATAGAGTAACCCTCAGGTGTATTTTGGTTTCTAAATGTAGCCATCTACATTAATCAAAAAGTAGTTTAAACTTATGATTTTGAAATGAAGCTCTGATACCACTTGTTGAGTCTAGTGAATAGGTTGTTAAACCTAAGTTAATGTCCCAAGGCTGCCAAGAGGGGGGGGGGGTTGAATTGGTAGTTTAAAACTTAACCCTCTTTTTAAATTTTAGTAGTACCGAAATTAAACTTTTAAAGAAAATTTTATAAAAAAGTTTTTCAACCACAAATTTTTAAAACAAAAGAAAAATGCGGTAAATAAAAAGCAGTAAAGTAAACGACACAAGATTTATAGTGGTTCGGTCTAAATCAGACCTACATCCACTCCTAGAGGTACCCTATGAGTATTGCACTAATACCAATAGTGACTCTTCTTTTGCACCCACAGCAAGGCGGAGAAGCCTTTATAAACACTCTTTTCACCACTACCCGGTGCGGCAGAGAACCGTCATCCTTTTACACAATCCCCAGTGTTAGCAGAGAACTGTCCGTCCTTTCACACTCTCCTAGTGTGGGCAGAGAACCCTTCATCCTTTCACACTCTCCTAGTATGGGCAGAGAACCCTTCGGCTGTTCATAGTCTCCAAGTGTGGGCAGAGAACCCTTCGTCTGTTCACACTCTCCAAGTGTCGGCAGAGAACCGGATCTCCTTAACAGATCTTCTCACAAGAAATCTAGAAAGAAGGAAGAAAACAGTGAAGTAATCCCAATTCACAAGTAGAGATTCTTACCTTTAAACAACAAGTGAACCCTTCATGCTACAGTGGTAGGAATCTTCCTTTGAATGCTCTCTCACACTCTCTCCTTGACTTTTCTTTCAATAGGCACAAAGATCAAATGAAAAAAAGATTGGGTGGCAGTCTAATTTGGACTATTTATACAAAAGATAAGAAAAATTGCCCAAAACTGCAAGTTTTCAATTCTGTTCGCAGTGGATCGTCCCGTACGATCGTGGATCGTCCTGGACAATTTTACTTAAAGTGCTGGAAACGAACCTAATAAAAATTTGTACGAACTGTGTTCGTACATGCTTATCGTCCCGTACGAACTACGTTCGTCTTGTACGAAACGATTATTTCCAAGGTCGGTTCCCAAAAATTCTTCAGGACGTAACCAATTGACTTAAGTCGGTTCAGTTCATCCTGGGACGAATAGGTTTCATCCTGAGATGATTGTAAATAGAGAGTTTCGACCAGGGAAGAAAATAAATTTCGTCATGTACGATCTCATATAGAGAGTTTCTTCCCGGTACAAAAATTAATTTCGTACCGTATGAACTCATACAAAGAGTTTCATCTCGGTACAAAAATTAATTTTGTACGATACGAACTCATACAGAGAGTTTCATCCAGGTACGAACCGTATTGTTCATCTGAACGAACATTGCGAGTGAGAATCTAGAGAGTTTCGTCCCGTGACGAATATTAAATTCGTCCTGGATGATTAGGACTTACGAGTGAGAATCAGTGCTCTTCTGAGGGGCTAATTGACATGATCGTCTCGTACGAACGTAGTTCATCCCGTACGATCAATTCACAAAAAAATTGTCCCCTAAGAGTGTGTTGTGGTTTTTTTTACTCAATTACAATAACTCCCTTTCATGTAAAAAATTATGATTTACAAATGAATAGTTTGAATTCTTCATCGTTTGGAGTTAATCTTTCTGCAATGTTAGTACACACTAGAGCAAAAAATAAAACTTCCAAAAAGTGTTAGGAGATATATAAAAACAATAATATTTGGAATCATCAAAATAATACAAGTTGCAATAATATGAAACATGCAAATAGCAACTCTCTCTACAGATATCTACTTAAAATTAGGTTTCTTTGGAAGTTGTCTACTGCTTTTTTAATTTATGATGTGTTCATCAATTTAAAATCTTAAATCTATTTTAGGTATATCAAATAAATGATGAGATAATTGAGCATTTTTTTATATAGAAGCACTTTGAAACTTCATTTCGCTGTTAAAATGGATAAAAGTTGGATAACAAAATTGAAATGGAGTCTTTATTATGTTAAAGGTAATGATAATTTTTAGAATTTGCAAATCTGATTCAAATTCAACAATAAAAAATCTATGTCAATGCAAATTGTTTATTAATAGATATTTTCATTATATAAAAATGTCAAGATGAATTTACTTTCCAAAGGATTTTCTCCTGGATATGTTTTATGGAATGGTCATGGAGAGAAACATGGTACTATTTGTGAAGTTACAACACATCAAACATGTATTTCCACTTATGATGTTGAGGAAATACCAATTTAAATGAATAAATCAAACACAGATGAATTAGAAGGACAATGAAGGGACTGGTCAAGCAATGTTAATATAAATTTAGAGGATGACTATAATGAGTTCAACATAGGTCCGACAAATGATGATTGTATGAAATTTGGTACTTTACTATTAGAAGCAGAAGATGAATAATACCATGGATGTAAGGCATTCAAAAATTTATCCTTGATTCCATATTTATTTCATCTAAAGCTCCTGTACTCTTGGATTGCAAGATGTTTTGATCAATTGCTAGAGTTATTAATTGATGCTTTCCCTAATGGAGCTTTGATTCCTAATAACACCAATAAAGTTAAGAAGATAATGAATAAATTTGATCTTGGATATACAAAGATTGATGCATGTCTAAATGATTATTATCTATTTTGGAGTGTTAGATTTTAGCATTATGTATGCCATATTTGTTGTCCTATAAGGTTAGATGGTACTAAAAAGTGTCATTTGGAGAAAAGAAAAACCAAATGAGATTTTCTAAGTAGATGGATATTTCCCATTGATTCCAAGACTTTAAAAATTATTTAAAACCCAAAATCTATTGAAGAGATAACTTATCATACTAAACATAAAAAATATTGATGGGTTAATGCGGCGTCCAGTAGATAGAGAATCCTAAAAATCCTTTGAATCTATATACCCTTAATTTTCTTCTATTCCATGTAATGTTTGTCTTGCTTTAGCAAAGGATGTGTTCAATCCATTTACGATTATGAGTAACATATATAGCATTTATTGTAATTCGGGATCTTGACCTTACTTTTTGATGATTACAAATATTATTGGGTGATTATTTAGTTTATTCTGCTGTATATACTGCATATTTTTTCTATATGTGTCACTAATATTTTAGATTGAACATACACGAAGTTTCGTCAGAGAATCAGATCTCAAGAAAGGGTTGTATATGTTAGACTTTTTTGAAAGAATCTGAATTTTAATTTTTCTTGATTACATATATGTATATAAAAAAATGTATGTTAGCTTAGCAACCATGTGCACACACATAACAGGGATGTGAAATTAATACTTTCATTTTTGTATTAAATCTAACAGTATGATCTATATCGTACAGTATAAATTGTTCAAACAAAAAATAATTGAAGTATTTATTTTAAATGAGAGAATATTTTTTTAAAAATAATTGATATTGTATGACCAACACATCATACTAAATGATAAACTATTATAAAAAAAACCCCACTATTGAATCAAACTTACTTAAAATAGGAAAATTAAAATTTTAAAAATTAAATTATTAATATTATACAAACTTCTTTGTACTATATGATATTTTTTAATATTGCTTAGTTTAAGTTAGATAATTAAGTAATCAAATTGGATTTGAGTTAATTATTTATTGTACTAAATGATCATGTATCCTAAATACAAATCACTTGATGACCAACAGGTCAAACTTTGGTTTGTCCTATATGATATGATGCTTAATTTGAACAATTCATTTTGTATGATTTATAATCATACTGGATGATGTATGGCTGTAATGAATTAATCATACTCTATGATGCACTTATCATATTATACAAATAGAGTCTTCATAATTAAAAAATTGGGAATTTTAGAAGCCCATTATTTAAACTATTGTTAAGACTTTATCGGGGTTTTTTGGTTGTCTTCAATTATCTAATTGTGGTCCTTGAGAGGTTATTTTTAGTTAAGAGAGCTTAAAGAGAGGGCTTTGAGCAAAGGTGAGAAATGGAGAGGTTGTGTGAGAGGGAAAAGAGTTGTGAAATTGTCAATAGAATGTGAAATGGATTTTTCATATGGTTTATCTGGAAAACTTCCACTTGCATTCCTTCATATCTCATTATTTATCTTGAGGGGAGCTTTATAAAGGAAAACTTTGAAGCCAAAAAACATTGATGGCTTCTTCACACCGGGAAGGAGAAATTAATTTGTGCCACTACACCGCACGAGGAAGGAGTACGTGATTTTGGCTACTCTGTCACCCCAAGAAGGTGAAAGGGATTCCAACTACTTTGCCGCACCAAAGAGGTGAAAGAGATTTTGGCTCTTCATTGTACCAAGAACGTGGAACTGATTTTGAAGACTTCTTTACCTTCCATGTGGGCTAGGAGATTCATAATGATTTAGTGCAATAAACAAAAAGGTGGACTTTGACGAGTGGATATTAGGGAAGTTAACCGAATCTCTAAAAAAATTTGGTTTGCATTATTTTATTTTTCACATTTACTTTCTATAGATTTTAGTTTATATCATGTATTATTTTTTATAATTTGGTTGAGCATAGGTGTTATTATAATTTGAAAATGATCTTGGTTAATTTACTTTGATATTCATTTTAAAAAGAAAACAAATTATAAAAATATAGAGGACAAAAATATTTATCATTGGAATTTTTTTATGAAATCAAAAATAAAAATTTATAATTATTTTGTTGTTTACTTCACTATAAAGATTTTAAATTTGGTTTTTTAATTTTAAGAAAATTTGGAAAATGTTAAAAAAAATAATTTCAACCCCACTTGTGTGTGCCATTCCATAGTTCAATTAATTTCAAAACCAACTATTAAACTTTCAATTGGTATCATAGCAGGGTTCTCTTGAATTATGGATGAAAAACCTCTATTTTGATCTAATGGAACACTTTAAAATCATAACAATGTTGAAGAATATTTTATTCTCTACCCACCTTTAATTGATAACATACCTTTTAATTTTTGGAAAATTCATATATCTATTTTCTTGCAATCAATTGACTGTTGTGTATGGCATATGATTTAAGTAGGATATTTTATTCCATCTCACATAGTTAATAGCATGAAAATAGAAATACCTTTTATTGAATGGAGTATAAAGGATAAGGATTTAGCTCAATTGAATGCAACATGTTTTTCGTTTTATCTATGCATTGAAATTTGAGGACTATATACGTGTTTCAACGTGTACTACTGGAAAGAAAATTTGGTGATTAAAGGAGAGAATAGTGATGCTAAAGGCTAATGACATAGAAATCAACATCTCAGGATCAAACAAGAGTGAAGACATATCCTTGTCACTTGCCAATTCAAAAAAATTTCTGAAACATAAGCGCCACAATGATGGAATCAATGGTAAGTTAGATAAAAATAAAACTTTTTCTTCTAACATAGTTTGCTTTGAGTGAAGGAAGGTTGGACACTCTAAGTTTTATTGCCATAATCTTTAGAGTCGCCATATTATGGAAAAGGGTGAAAAAAATTCAAACTCTAAAAAGGGCAAGCAGAAGATGTAAAAATCATTCTGGGCTGACTCAGCTTTAGACTCCTCACAACCAACTTGTATTTAATGACAAATGATAGTGTTGGAAACTCCAATCAGAATGCGATATATGAGAATACTTATTATGAAAATTTTTAATTTTTGAACAAATGCATGATTTATATAAGAAATTGAGAAAATAACATGCACTTTAGAAAATGAATTTTTAAAATTTAAAGGAAGAGCATGGCACTTTAACTAATGATCACTCAATTTCAAAGCTGAGCTTATCGCATTAGTTAAGGTTCATGAATATCTTATGGATGAATTTGATGCATTAAATAAACAACATACTAAATTTGGAAAGTTGCATGAATCCTTCAATAGAGAGCATCTTAAGTTAGAAGAAGCATTCAAGGAGTTATATGAAATTGCATTAGAAATAGATAAGCATTAATTCAACTAGGCATTAAAAATAGTGCAAATGAATATTCAATAAACAACATAAATACACTAAAAAATAATACGCCTAGGCCTACACATATTCACTAAATCCACAACTTAGGAACATCATGCATCTTACATTCTTAGGAAGAGATCTTAACCCCCATCCATCTTAGTAAATCCATTTCTAGGGGTTAGATATTATTCTTGTAGCATGCTTGAACACTTTGCATGCACTTGCACACTACACCTTAGAACATATTTTATCTGGAGGTCCAAAGCATCAACATAAAAATATCATATTCATACATTCAAGCATAAGGTGGAACCCAAATCCACTTGGGTTCCCAAACCTAACCTATGATTTCTTTGTAGGAATGCTCTCATAAGAGATGCAACGATAGTATATGGTACCTGGAGAGCTATTATTCGAGGCATCTGATGGGAGATTTGAAGAAATTCATAACACTAGAGGCCAAGAGTGGAGGCAGGTAATCATGAGGGGTAGTACCACTAGGAAAGTGGTGGTTATAAGTGAAATTAGTAAAAAAGTAGTTTTATAATTGAAAATACACTTTTAGTAGAGGGTTTAAAATATAAATTACTAAGTATCAGCCAGTTGTGTGATAAAGGTTTTAAAATTAAGTTTCTTTCGTGAAAATGCATTAGTAATTTAATTAAAAAAACTATTTTGGAAGGAAAAAGAGTTAATAATTTTTATTTACTAGATTTAAATTACATTTATACATCTAATGATATTTATTACTTTAAAACTATTTTAGATAAGTCTTGACTATGGCACAAGTGACAATGTTATGCTAGCATGAATACACTTAGGAATATAACTTAAAAGGATCTAGTTAGAGGCATCCCAAGTTAGAGTTCACTAGGATCATCTGTGAGATGCTTATTAGTTAGGAATGTAGACTAAATTTTCATTCTATTATATTAATAATATTACAACCACTAGCCCTTTAGAAATCGTCCATATAGACTAATTTGGACCTATTAGTACACCTAGTCTAGGTGATAAGAGCTTTAAATATGTGATTGTGGATGACTACTATATATTCAAATTGGTTAGATTTTTAACACATAAGAGTGAGTCATTTGATAAATTAAAGACCTTTTTACTTGGATTCAAAGAAGGTTAGGATGGTTAAATTCTATAATTTATAGTGATCGTGATAGAGAAATCAAAAATAAGAAATTTGAATTATTCTATAAGGACTTAGGGATAAGTAATAATTTTTCTATCCTTAGGACCCCACAAAAATGATATAGTAGAAAGGAAGAATAAAATTTGATATAGGTAACAAGGGTAATGTTCTCAGAGTATAATCTCCCTAAATAATTTTCAAGAAAGGTAGTGAATATTCCTTATTATGTGATGAATTGGGTGAACATTAGGTCTAAGATGAATAAGACATCCTATGAACTACTTAAGGGTAGACACCAAACTTATCACATCTACATGTTTTTGGTTGCAAGTATTTTGTGCTTGTGAATGATAAATCTTATTTATGAAAGTTTTATTCTAAGGTAGATGAATGTATTTTCTTACATTATTCCTCAATAGGTACAACCTATAGAGTCTTCAATAAAAGAACTTTAGTTGAAAAATTCACCCACGTGGTCTTTGATGAGTTAGATAATTTATTGAGATTAAGATAAATGTTGATGATAAGGTTGAGAATACCCATGTAGTAGAAAGTATTGACCTAAAACAAGGAAGAGTACCTCAAAAATCTTTGCCTAAAGAATGGAGATACTCTTCTAGTTACCCTAAAGAGCTCATCTTTGTATATGCATCTGCATGGGTTAGAGCCAGGTATGGTCTTAGAAAGAGGTTAGTCATACTGCATTTATTTTAATTATAAAACCAACAAGACTAGATTAAGCTCTAAATGATGAATTCTAGATCTTTTCCATACAACAAGGGTTGAATCAATGCATTAAAAATGATATATGAGAGTTGGTTGGTAGACCAAATAATCAAAGTATAGTAAATAACAAATGAGTTCTTTACAATAAGTTGAATGAATATGGGTCGCTAATTAAAAATAAAGCTAAGTTACTATCCAAGGTATAATCAAGTGGAAAGTACTGATTTTAAGGAAACGTTTTCCCTAGTTATTAAGTTAGAAGTCATAAGAGTTTTGTTAGCATTTGCATGTTTTATGCTTTCAAGTTGTACTAAATGGATGTCAAGAGTGCATTTTTAACTGGTGTTATAAAGGAGGATATGTATGAAGAATAAACCCTTGGGATTTGAGAATTCTTTATTTCCAAATCATGTTTACAAACATAAGAAAGCATTTTATGTGTTGAAATAACACCTAGGGTATGATCAAAAGACTTAGCAACTTTCTTTAAGAAAAATCATTTGTTTAGGGAAGTATAGACACAACCTTATTCTTTAGGAATGTTGTAGATGACATACTCATAGTCTTAATTTAGATTGATGATATACTTTTTGGATCAACTAATGAAAATATGTGTAATAATTTTTTTACCATTTTGAGTAAGGAGTTTTAAAATAAGCATGCTGAGCGAGTTGACTTATTTTCTTAGGTTTAGTGTAAAATAAAGAGAAGATGGTATATTTTTAAGCCAATATAAATATATTGAGGAAATCTTTAAGAAGTTTGATATGGAAGGTCTCATGAGTATATACACTAATGAACCCAAACACCTAGTTAGTTGATGATATAGATTGTAAATATGTTGATCTAAAAAAATATAGATCGATTGTAGGATCACTACTTTAATTAACTTCTAGTAGATAAGATATCATGTTTAGTGTCTTTTTTTGTGCTATGTTTCAAGCTAATCCTAAGGAGTCTCATATGATTGATGTTAAAAGAATCCTAAGATATTTGATAAGCACTCAAAACTTAGACATTTGACATCTTAGAAAAAACTCCAAAATTGACCTTATAGGATATTCATATTCAAATTCTTGGTTAGTGTAGATAGATAGGAAAAGTATATTTGGAACTTATCAATTCATAGGACAATCTTTAGTTTCTTGTTCTAGTAAAAAATAAATTTATGTAGTCCTATCCACCATGAAAGTAGAATATATAGCTGTAAGAAATTGTGTTGCTCAAGTACTATAGCTAAAGTAATAAATCCTTTATTTTGGACTACCAATAGGCACAATCCCTATCATGTGTGATTCATACCAAAGGTGGATTATAGATTTCCATGTAAGGAAGATGAGGATTCTAATGCTTGCTATAAAAGTTCCTCCATTACAAGTTCCAAGTTTCAAAATCAGGAAAATATTTCATATAAGGTAATTGAGTTGTTTATTAGTTATACTCTTTAATTCATTATCTTCCTACCACAATAAACCTCTCCTTAAATTTTTTTCCAACCTATTCATAACCTTCGACCACAAGACCTTAGAATCCTAAGTATTCCAGCATCAAGTAACTATCACTTTAGATAACCTAAATGAATACCTCCACCTTTCCAAGCCGGTCCATGTCCACATTATATTTTAGGATCCCTTGAATTTAACTTGACCACTTTAAACACAATAAAAAGTACTTATATATTATCTTAACATCAACCCATAGTGAGTTCCCTGGTCTTAAATGCATGTGTCACTCAGCACATTCATAGGAAGACTATTGTTCCCAAAGTGAATGATCATGTAAATATTACTCCTTTTTTATCCTAGGTTACTTATTACTGTATGTTTGGCACACAATTTAATACTTTTGTTATGAGCATTTGGTACATAGAAAACCTCACCTCCATTCAAAATCATATAACCCGTAGAAAGTAGAACTTAGCCTTATAACACCTCATTATTTATTTTCTAGAAAGAAAATATAATTTAACATTCCCAGCACCATTGGACCACCAACATACTTTATTCATAAACAATACCTTTAACATTATCAATAGTGATTTTTGAAGGACCCCAAAAATATGCATCTAATTTTGAAAGAATAAGTAGAAGTAAAGGGAGCACTAACATAGCCTATTTATCGTATTGAGCACCACTACCCTCAAGATGCATGGGTAGAACATATTTCCTGATTAGAGATAAAGGTAAATATGCACATCAATCATCCACTCAACCTTAGGAGCAAATGCAACAATAGCATGAGGTTGATCGTGCATGGTTCAGTGATCAATTTACCTCTATTCACCTCTACTTCTAGCCACTACCACCACCACCACCCGCACTTAATCAGGGTCCCTCCTATGAGTAGTGTGTTATGTGATGTGTAGTTTATGATTTATAGTGTGTATGTTTTTTTTTTTTTAATGTTTACTCTTTATTATTGTATTTAGTTCTCCATTTTGGTGATGTCAAAAGAGGGCGTAGAGAGTTGTTGATATATATATATATATATATATATATATATATATATATATATATATATATATATATATATATATATATATATATATATATATATATATATATATATATATATATATATATATATATATATATATATATATATATATATATATATATATATATATATATATATATATATATATTTCTCCATATTTTAAAAAGGATTAGTTAGTAAGGGGGAGAGCATCGTAAGAAATTTAATTTAATCTTTAATTCCAACCAATAATATTTCTGATAATATAAAAGGGAGAGATAGTTGCAATCTGGAAGCTTGATCTTATATTTTGATGATTATAAATATTAGTGGATGATTATTTAATTTCTCTTGCTTTATATACAACATATTTTTTGTATTTACATCACTAACATTTTAGGTTCATTATACACAAAGCATCGTAAGAAAATCATTTTCCTTTCTAGGGGAAACCATATATAAGGGCCTATGCATTAATTAAGTAAAATATTACACAATCCTTAAAGGGAACTCAAGCTCATTAATGTTTTAGAAGGCATGATTAGGTTGCACAAAATGGGGTTACCTTATGTTAGAATATAATATTTTTGGGTCCTTGGGCCTTTTGGCGCTTTGTCGTCTTTATTATGGTTGTTTGGTTAACATTCCTGAGGCCTTTGTTTCAGATGGTTAGTTATTATTAGTTGGGTTAGTATGTGAGTTGTTTAACTTTTTAATCATCCTGTGGATTATTTTCTCATGTGTTAGCAATCCTTCTAATATTTGACATCATCACTTCCACAATATATGATGTGTAGTACTAATGGGCTTGAGTTTTGATTGGAACTTTTGTTTTCTTGATTTTAAACCTAATTGTAGCTCTTCTTCTCATGGGGGGATTAATTTTAGAGGGTTGTGCCTTTGTCTTCTTTTATTTGGTAAGGGTATTTAGTTGGATTTACTATTAGGCACGGTGTTTTGAACTTTTGGGTTGGCTTGCCACTGGAATTTGGTGTACCTATTAGTTGATAATTCTAGGACTTATTTTTATGCTAATTTTTGCTTATTTTTTTTGTTGGATTGGGAGTGACCTGGTGTTGTCATAATGGTTATGATGCCCTATCTAGTTTTTTTTTCTAATACTTTCTTTGGGATTAGAGGGTTTAGAATTTAGCGACAATGGGGTTTACTTCATGATGATTGCTTTTGTAATTTTTTCTTGAGCTCTACTAGCCAGCCTCACTCCTTTTTTCTTGGTTTGTTATTCTGGGTTTTAGCCATTTTGGACTTGGTTCATGGTTGCTAGACTTGGTTCATGGTTGCTAGCTTAGGTTATCTTATTTCCAAGTTTCTTTCTTTTGATGTTGTAATTTTTTCAAGTATCCTCTGGATATCTGCTATCTTTATGGTGGTTGGAGGTTCTATTGCTATACATTCTCTCTGAGTGATTATTAGTAGTTTGGTAGAGGCGTTGGGTTGGCTTTGTTGTTGGGCAAGGTTTTGTCTCTTCTAAGTTAGATAATGGGTGATATTTAGTGTTCTTTTTTAGTGGGGTTTTTCTCTGATGGTTTGTTCTATAGGTTTGTTAGTTGGGGTTGGATGTGCTCGGGTGTTTCCACCTTGGTTATGTTGTACTATTTCATGTATTTATTTGTTATTAATCTCTTTAGGGTTATAAATTAGTGGCATTAGGGTTACGTTCAAGATGTGTGCTATGATTTCGTTTTCTTGAGTTCAACTAGCCCATCTCACCTTTGTGTTATGGGGTCATTATTTTGGTGTATGACTTATAGAGCATTAGCTCACCAGAGCTTAACTTGGTTTTTGCTTTTATTTGATGTTAGGATTTCCAGCAACTATTGGATGTCAGCTATGATGGACTAGCTTTTCTACTATGTTAACTTTTTTTTGAATTTTTAATTTCCCTAAATTATATTTGGAAACACTATCTAGTTGGTGTTGATGGTGATATCAAGAAGTTTTACTCCAGTTGTGGTGGTTTGATCCTTGATAATCTTTAACATGGTTGTTGTTGTTTTTAGTGTTAATTATTAGAAGTGCAAGAATATCATTAATATCATTATGTCTTTTCATGATGTTAATTTGCATAACTTTTTTTTGTTGTGTAGGTTGTTTTATTTTCGAAGTGTTTTTTACTTTTTATGTTATTTCTTTTTTGTTACTATTAATTGTTCATTTCAGTGTCCTTACAGGCCTTATTTATTGGTTTTTGGAGACTTGTTCATGTTTTGTGTAGGGTCCTTTTTTGGTTGGAAAGGCTGATCTAAATGGATGCAAATTCTCCCTTTCTAGTTAGGTTTTTAGAATGTTATTAGGAATCTTTGTAATTGTTCTTATTGGGGATATTCGGATCATAGGTTTTTACTTACTTGTAGCTTTTCTAAGTAGTAGCGAGCTGGAAGTCCCATTAAGGACCTTATGCTCCTTTCTTGATATTAACGCGCAAGCCCGCATGTGGGTTTCAACTAACACACACACGCGCGCACACACACACACACACACACACACACACACACACATACATACACACACATGTAAACCCTTCCCTGAGTTAAATTCAATAGGTTTGACCTAGTAAACCTGCCAAACTTGGAAAAAATCTATGACATGCACTCAACTCTCACTCAAACTCTAATATAATGCCTTTAAATGCTTGGCCACTCACCTAAACAACTCACTATTCATTCCTATGTTCCACCTCAGCTATCTTGTCTAGTTAACTAGTAAAATAAATTAATAAATGGTCAAAAAATCATTCAATGGTCATAATAGCTATCTCAAACCATTTCCCTCCATTATAAACTTTTCCAACAATTGAAGCACCTTCTAAAAAATTCTTAAATAGCTCCTAAACATGGCTTAAGCATTAACTCAACCCTAAACTCAACCTAATTGGCCCGATGTACATATAAAGACAAATGTACATTTCCACCTAATGGTAACTTATCCTTTTGATTCACAACTTCCTTAACTACTGGGGAAACATGTCAAGAATCCCAAAATACTTCCAAAGTGATCCTAGACATCCACATAACCAAGGGCAATTGAATTAGGCCAAAGGTTCTAAATAGAGCATTTATTGAATATACACTCTCTCTCACTACATTTAGCCTCCTAGATCATAATCATTTTTTGTTTGAGCTCTGAAGTATCTCCCTTACACTTCCAAAGCTGAATACAGTAGCCAAAGGTTACCAGGAGTGAGCTTCTGACCGCCTCATTTTCAAAGTTTGTTTAAGGTTCATTTCTTGCTCATCAAGGTCTAAAAGAGAAGTGTGCTACGCATCTCTTCAAGTAACACGAGCTCAAATGTACCTCCTGAGACCCCTATAATTGTGGTAAATATTAAACCCTAGCTTAAACTCTTTATATTTAAATAGCTTTTCAAAAATTAGGTTTGAAGATGAAAAACAAATCCCTATTGTTTATTTATCTTTATTAAATATCTATTTAAAAATTTGTGAAATTTCATCCATTATTTCAAAGATATTCTCATTCTTTCATGTTAGGGTTTAGTTTAGCTAATGTATGAACTATACAAAATATGAGCCATTGATTGCGCTATCAGCATCTTAGATCTCAGTATTTTGTGGTTAATTCAAATACCGTAGTTCTTATGGACATTTGAACATCGATCCAAGGGCATCTAAGGCATTGATTTGAAAATATGGAAGATCAGATGGTAGGTAACATACATTGACATGGATAAGTAAAAGTGTGTGCATTGCTACCACAATTTCATTCATGCCAATGATTGTGTGGACCATCAGAAAATGCCACGTGGCCCAGTGCAGCCGCCGCTAGTTCAACTTAATAAAATTTAATTTAAAATATGTTTGAAATAATAGAAACTTAAAAAATATATATAAAAAATTAATAACTTAGCCAGGTTTTATAAATAATATCTTGTTTTCTTTAGAATTTTACTCTCTTTCATTTAAACTTAATTTTATGAAAATATAATGCATTCATCATGTAATATCCATTATATCTTTTTCAATTTTTAACAAAATATTAAATAAACATATGTTTGAATAATATAAGATTTAGTTGATATGATTTCTAGCATGTTCCTAACCTACCATGATTTTGTCAACCGTATTTGAATTTTAATTTAATTTTAATTAATTTTCTAAGTTCAAAAGCCATAATTTGGCCATTAAACTTTGAAAATTAACTTTAATTACATTCATAACCATTTCATTCATATATATACTCATTTAAATTACTAAATAGAGTTATATTAAGGAAAATAGTTCCATGGGGATTTATTGACTATTTATAGAAAAATTGCAATATCATTGAAATCTTATTTCCTTAAATTATTCTCCAAATCCTCAATAAATTGGGTTCTATTTCGGCTAAGTTAATATATGATACCTCATTTATATAACTTAGTTATATTAAACCCATGTGATATACCTTTGTCCCTTAATTAAATTTCTAAATGCTTAAGTCATGATCTGAGTTAAACATTTGGAAATCCATTTACTTTCATGTCATCTAGTTCTAGTACACATGTTTGATATGATGTAATTGTTTATGTGTATATGAAGGGTCAATAATTATGGACTTCATCTTAGTTAACTTAGGCAATTCTAGGATTCACCATGTTCATCCATTTTGGATGAAACATTAAACATATAAAACTTAGTGTCATATACCAAATGACTTGAATTCACCCCATTTTGACATTAATTGATCTTATAACAATGATTAATCAACATAACCCTTCATTTAGGGCATAACTTCAACAAATCCTAATTTAACAAGGCTCATAGAAGTAGGAGAATGGATGTGGAGAAAATGGGGATGGTGTCCCCTCAAATCCAATAATGTCTTCTATAATTTAATGGAACTGTAGAGGAGTTAGGAAGAAGAAGGCTTCTCTATACTCAAAGGAGATTGTAAAGTATCATGATGTGTTCTTCTTTGGCTTGTTGGAAACAAAAATTGCTAATGTTGAGAGGAAAGATGTGGACTCTCTTATTGGCTTTGATTAAAATTTTTTTGAAGTGCCATCTAAAGGATTGTGTTGGGGCATTTTCTTACTATGGAAGGTGAGTGTTGCCAAGTTTTATGCATTGGAATCATCACACGAATTTGTAATTGGTGATTTGGAAATTCCAAACAAGGGGAAATGGAGAGTTGCTTCAATCTATGGGGGTGAGGATGTTTATAAAAGAAGGGAGCTTTGGGAAAGATTGGAACTCTATTCTTCCAAGGATTTACCTTTTGTAATAGGAGGAGATTTTAATTGTATACTTTCCAAGGAAGATAAAAGGGGAGGGAAAAGATTCACTTTTTCTTTGGGTCCAAAGGAAATGAAAACATTCTTGACTAGTAATGATTTGCATGAAGTTAGGTTTATTGGTCCATGATTTACTTGGTGTAATAACAAATTAGGAGCTGATCGGATTCTTGAGAGATTGGATAGATGTTTTACGAATTCAACTGTTCTTAATTCTCCACATAGAATGATGGTTAAGAATTTTCCTTGTGTAGCTTCTGACCATTGTCCATTACTCTTAAATCTATTGGAATTCCATCCTATGAGTAGAAAAGTAATCAGGTTTGAAGATAGTTGGGCTATCAATAAAGCTTCAGCTGCTATTGTAAGGGGTATTTGGCTAAAAATGACTGAGGGCGGCATGAAAAATGGAAAAATCATTGAAGGCCATATTCTATTGGAGCAAGCTAAACATAAAAGCCTAAATCTTTTGAAAGAGAGCTTGTTGAAGGAAATAGAGGAACTTCAAGCTAAAGAAGCTAGTGAAGATGGTCTCTCGGAAGAAGAAATCTGGTCACTCAAGGTAAAATTGGGTGAATTCAACTGAACTCTAGCTCGGCTAGATACTTGGTGGAGACCAAGAGCCAAGGTAAGGTGGATGTTTGAAGGAGAATGCAACTCAAATTTTTTTCAATCTTTTGCTTCAGTTAGAAGGAATTCAAATCTTATTGTCAAAATAAAAAATGAAGATAGAGTTGTATTGGAAGATCAACATCAAATTAAAGAAGTATTGATCCAGTTTTTTCAAGATAAATGGAAGTATAGAAATTGCATACTTGATGGTTGGCGAAGACCGTTGGTGTCCTTAAATGTTGATGATGCAAAGAGTATAGACAAAGCCTTCTCCTTTGAAGAAATTGAAGAAGTTATCAAATAAAATGGTAATTACCTTGCTCAAGGTAATAATGGTATCACTTATTCTTTTATCAAATCATATTGGGAGATCATTAGAAAAGATTTCTAGAATATTGTCAATTAGTTTTTTAAGATGTCAAAGATGGATCCAAGATGGAAGGAGACTCTTATCATTCTTATTCCTAAGGTTAGCAACCTATGATCTCCCTATAATTTTAGGACAATCACTAATAATATTTATAAGGTGGCAGCTAAGGTGCTAATAAATAGAAAGGCATCTATTCTACCTAAGTTAATTTTGTTGAGTCCAGTAATTAGGTTGTTAAGCCTAAGTAAATATCCCACGGCTACCAAGAAGGGGGTGAATTGGTAGTTTAAAAAATTTTAAACCCTCTTTAAAGATTAAGTTGAACCGAAATAAAATTTTCTTTTAAAGTTTGTAGAAAAATATTTTTCAACCACAGAGTTGTTAAAACTGAAATTTAAAGTGCGGAAACGTAAAAACAATAAAGTAAATGACACCAGATTTATAGTGGTTCGATCTATAACCAGACCTACATCCACTCCTCAGAGGCACCCTCTGAGTATTGCACTAAAGCCAATAGTGACTCTCCTTTAGCACCCACAGCAAGGCGGAGAAGCCTTTACAACACACTCTTTTCACCACTACCCGGTGCGGCAGAGAACCGTCATCCTTTTTCACAATCCACAGTGCTGGCAGAGAACCTTCGTCCTTTTACACTCTCTTAGTGTGGGCAGAGAACCCTACGGCTGTTCACACTCTCCAGGTGTAGGCAGAGAACCTTTCCGCTGTTCACACTCTCCAAGTGTAGGCAAAGAACCCTTCGTCTGTTCACACTCTCCAAGTGTCGGCAGAGAACCGGATCTCCTTGACTGATCTTCTCACAAGAATCTAGAAGGAAGAAGGAAAAGAGTGAAGAAATCCAATTTCACAAGTAGATACTCTTACCTTTGTAATCCAAGTGAAGCCTTCTCGCTCCAGTGGTAGGAATCCTCCTTTGAATGCTCTCTTCCACTCTCTCATTGGCTATTCTTTCAAGAGGCACAAAGATCAATTGACAAAAAGATTGGGTGGCAGTCTAATTTGGACTATTTATATAAAAGACGAGAATATGTTCGTCTGGACGAAAATTTTCCAGAGACCCGATCGTCCTGGACTATTATTTATTTCGTCTGGACGAAAATATTTCAGAGGACCAATTGCCACGGACGATAATTTATTTTCGTATGGACGAAAATTTTCCAGAGACCAGATCGTCCTGGATGAAATTTAATTTCATCTGGACGAAAATTTTCCAGAGCACCGGTCGCCTCGTACGATAATAAAATTTGTCTGGACGCAAATTTTACAGAGAACCAATCGTCTGGGATGATAATTAATTTTGTCCTGGATGAATAGGACTTAGAGAAAAAAAAATTAAGAGATTGAACGAATTTGGAAAGAAGAGAATTACCACATGTGGCGCTTTGCGCATCTTTTTCAAAATTTTGGGGCACATTTTTGTGCATTTATTCTTGGTTGGGCTTATTTTGTGCCTCTTTTTTACTTCGCAAATCTTTGCGAATTCCTTTTGATTTTTGTACATTTTGTACAATGTTCAAGAGTAATTGAGACCAATTCTTTCCAAAATCTATAATCTAAAATTTTAAATATTTCTAAGTGCATAAATATCACTTGAGCATAGAAATACAAAATAAGAAAACATCTAAATTGCAATAGTAATATTAACTTTTATGTAGTCTAAATGAATAGACATGAATTTAAAAGTTCTAATTACAACAAGTTATAAACAACTTATAAATTTAGAAAGACTAGATTTTCTAATATAGATAATCTCAAATTGTAATCTAATTTAAGCACTATGAAGATTAAATAATACTAATGAAATTCATAAATATTAACCACATTCCAAAAATAAATCAAATTTAAAAAAACATAACAACTTCTATTGATATTAATGAACGGATTACATAATATCTAAAAAACAAGAAGAAAATACTTTGAACTTAAAAGAAAAACCAACATAAACACAAACACTTAACAATTAAACAGACACAATAAAAACATAAAAAACGAATACAACAGACACACAGAAAATTATTTCTACTTTTCTGGAGGAGGAATGCCGCCAAAAAGGTTGAAGTAGGAGGCCATCAACATTACATTGGTATTAATTTCATGTACTTCATTTCTAATATTACCAATGTCTTGTTGCTGCTGTGTAAGTTGAGCATTAAATTGATCAAACCTTTGATCAATGTGAGTGTCTAATCTATCAAATCTTTCAATCAGATTCTGATAATCTGATTGAGGAGCAGAAGCTTGCACTCCTTCTTCTTCCTCCTCTTCTGAAGCACTAGCATGTGCTTTTCCTTTTTCCTCTTTGAAGAGCAATCTAAATGAAGCATCATTATAGTAAACTGGCTCTTCGTATTCTTCATCAGGATGCACTATGTTGTATTTCTTTTCCAAAATATAAGTGATTAAGTGTCCTAATAAAATGTTCTTCTTCCTCTTCTGATCTGCATGTCCTATTTCTGAAAGCCCATAGATATGATCTATGATAAGTTGGGCTTCGTCAATAGGATGTTCTTCCATAATTAAAAAGGTTAGAGAAGAAAGGAGAGGGGTAATATTAATCCTATCACCAGCTTTAGGAATGATTGAGGATTGAAGGATATGCTGGATGATTCGGGCATTTTTGGTCATTCCAGAAACTCTAGCAAAATGATAGGTTAGGCCAATTTCTCTAATCACCCTATTGACTTCATACCATTCGAATTTCTTTTCACTCATTAGGGTATTGGCTCTATATCCCTCAGTTCTTAAGTTTAAAAATGCACCAAGGTCATGCTTGGTGATCTCAACTTTTTGTTTAAAGACATAAGAACTAATGGAGGAGTGGTCAGAATCAAAACTCATGTTCGCTAGGAAATAGTGGTAGGTTTGCTTGTTGTAGAAGTGTACGAGAGAAAGAATGAAATGAAATTGGGTTGAGGCAAAGAGCTGCATTACCCGAAACTTTAACTCAGTTTGAATTAGAATGCGAGAGGGAGTGATTTTGGCGGATGCAAAACGAGGAAAAGATTCCTCATTCGCCTTAGAAAGAAAGTTGTATGGGGCATTCCTATTTGGTTTCTTCACCAACACCTTTTGTCTCTTGCTTGAGGAGGCCATTGTTGATTTTAAGTAGAAAGGGATTGAAAATGAAGTTTGGAAGTGTGATTGTTAAGTTAGAAAGCCTTCATATTTAAAGAAAAATGATACGTTCGTCCTGGACGAAAATATTCGTCCTGGACGAAATATCATCGTTCGTTTGGACGACATAATTTCGTACAGATGATCCAATTCGTCCAAAATGTAACGGCTTTTCGTAATCAACACAACTTACGATGCGTCCCTTCGTACAGGCTTTTTGACTTGACCGATCGTACAGACGAAAAAATTTCGTACAGACGATCAAAAAGTAAATCGTTTTAATGTCTCTTGAAAACTGTCCCCTACAATGAACCGACACATGTTCGTCTGGATGAACGAAAACTTCGTACAGACGAAGTCCATATTAATAACTGTCTTATCCACTCAACCGCTCCATTCAATCATCCCGACGTTTGAGAGAAAAAAAATATTTTCGTTTTGGACGATCTTCCGATCGTACAGACGATCTAATTAAAAACTACTCTCAAAACGGTTAAAATTTGCGCAAACTGTTCTTTCACATATCGTCCCGTATGAAACCATATTCGTCCCGGACGATTTCCTCCAAAAATTTTTTATTTCGATTCTTAAATTAAGAAAATCAAACAAAATATTCAAAAACACAGAAAACATAAAACAAAACCATAGATCCAAAAACAATTCATTCAAAACACAAAAATTTCATAAAATAGAAAAAAAACAAAACAAAACAAATATCAATGTTGCAAAGACATTTTATTTAAGCATTCAAATCAATAACACCAAGCCTTGTTTTTAAAGTACTGAAAGTATCAAAGGCTAAAGGTTTTATAAAAATGTCTGCAAGTTGATTTTCAGTTGAAACATGTATGAGTTCAATTTCTCCTTTGGATACATGATCCCTTATGAAATGATGCCTTATATCAATGTGTTTGGTTCTAGAATGTTGAATAGGATTTTTGGAAATGCAAATAGCACTAGTATTGTCACAATAAATTGGAATAGTGCCTATAGTTAATCCTAAATCAATCAACTATTGTTTTAACCAAAGTACTTGTGCCACACAACTTCCTAATACAATGTATTCTGCTTTTGCAGTAGATAGTGCCACTGAATTTTGTTTTCTACTAAACCATGAAACTAATGAATTTCCAATGAATTGACATATTCCAGAAGTGCTTTTCCTATCCACTCTATAGCCTGCAAAGTCAGAATCTGAGTAACCAATAATTTCAAATGAAGAGCTAAACTTAGGATACCAAATTCCTAAGTTTTAAGTTCCTAGTAGATATCTTAAAATCCTTTTCACTGCTGTCAGATGTGATTCTTTTGGATCTGATTGAAATCTAGCACATAAGCAAACACTGAACATAATATCTGGTCGGCTAGCAGTCAAGTAAAGTAAAGATCCAATTATCCCTCTAAATTTCTTTTGATCAACAGATTTTCCCTTAAGATCCTTATCCAACTGAACTGAGGAACTCATTGGTGTACTAACAGGTTTAGCATTGTCCATTTCATATTTTTTTGAAGATGTCCTTAATATATTTAGTTTGACTAAGAAAAGTACCTTCCTCAAGTTGCTTAATGCTAAAACCTAGAAAGTAATTTAAATCTCCCATTAGACTCATTTCAAATTCACTACTCATTGTTTTAGAAAAATCATCACAAATATGTTTATTTGAAGATCCAAAGATGATATCATCCACATAAATTTGAATAATAAGTATATCCTTTCCAATTTTTCTTAAAAAGAGAGTTGTATCCACACTTCCTTTTTCAAAAGATCTTTCAAGTAGGAAGGTGCTCAACCTCTCATACCAAGCCCTAGGTGCCTAATTCAATCCATATAATGCCTTTTTTAATTCGAAAATATGATTTGGAAATTTAGCATTTTCAAAACCTGGAGGTTGTTCTATAAAAACATCTTCCTCAATTACCCCATTTAAAAAGGCACTTTTGACATCCATTTGAAACAATTTAAAACCTTTAAAACAGGCAAAGGCTAGTAAAACCCTAATTGCTTCAAGTCTAACTACAGGGGCAAAAGTTTCCTCAAAATCAATTCCTTCAATTTGATTATACCCCTTAGCTACTAATCTAGCCTTATTTCTAATGACTACTCCTGAGTCATTCATTTTATTTTTGAACACCCACTTGGTTCCAACAACACTTTGATCTTTTGGTCTTGTAGTTAGTTCCCAAACTTTATTTCTTACAAATTGATTTAACTCTTCTTGCATGGCCAATATCCAAAATTCATCAGAAAGTGCTTGATCAATGTTAGTGGGTTCAATAGTTGAAATAAAGGCTGAATGATTGACTTCCTTGTTTAATCCACGCCTAGTTCTAACACCCTCACTTGGTTCACCTATAATCAATTCCTTTGGGTGGTTTTTAGAAAATCTCAAATCTCTAGTCAAAGGGTCTTCTCTTTCTAAATTTTCTTCCACATTTTCTTCCAAATTTAATCTATCAATCTTTTGGGAGTTTTCTTCAATTACTTCTTCAATAACATTTGGCTCTTCCATATTTCCATTTTCATCAAATACAACATGTGTGGTTTCTTCAATGACTAAAGTTCTTTTGTTGAATACTCTATAAGATTTTCCAACACTTGAATATCCAACAAAAATTTCTTCATCTGATTTTGGATCAAATTTACCTAAGGCAGATTTTCCATTATTATGTATGAACACCTTGCAACCAAATACATACAAATGAGACAAATTTGGTGTTCTACCTTTTAGCAACTCATAGGGTGTTTTATTCAAATTTGATCTCACATTTACCCTATTCAGAACATAGCATGCAGTGCTAACCGCCTCAGCCCAAAAATATCTAGGAAGCGAGTATTCTGCTAACATTGCTCGGGCGGCTTCTATTAATGTTCTGTTCTACCTTTCAACTACTCCATTTTGTTGAGGAGTTCTAGGTGCAGAAAAATTGTGATCAATCCCTTTTTCTTTACAGAAATTTTCAAATCTTTCATTTTCAAATTCTCCTCCATGATCACTTTGTATAGAAATTATTTCACATCCTAGTTTTCTTTGTATCCAAATTGAAAAATTTCTGAATTCCTCAAATGATTCACTCTTATGAAAAAGAAATTTAACCCAGGTGAATCTTGAAAAATCATCTACTATAACAAATCCATATACCTTTCCTCCTAGACTTACAGTGCCTACAGGTCCAAAAAGATCCATGTGTAGAATTTTTAAAGGTTTACTGGTCCTAAGATCTTTATTGGACTTAAAAGAGGACTTCACTTGTTTTCCTAATTTACATGCATCACATAGATGGTCCTTGGTAAAGTCTAGTTTAGGTATACCTCTCACCAAATTCTTTTGGGTAATTCTTCTAAGATTTTTCATACTAGAATGACAAAGTCTCCTATGCCAAAGCCATGATTCATCAGAAACAGTTTTCAAACAAAAAGCAGTAGGAGATTGAATACAATTTAAATCTAGCATGTAGACATTGTTTACCCTTTTTCCATTTAAAACAATTTTCCCATTTAGGCTAATTATGCAGCTAGTAGGTAAAAATTTTACATTATAGCCCTTATCGCATAGCTGACTTATACTAAGCAAATTATGTTTTAAGCCTTCAACTAATAACACATTGTCTATGAAAAAGTTTTTCAAATTTCCAATCATACCTGATCCAACCACTTTCTTTGTGGTATTATCTCCAAGTGTAACCTTGCCTCCACTCCTGGCTTCCAGCGTTATGAATTGAGCAGTATCTCCAGTCATGTGCTTTGAACATCCGCTGTCCAGGTACCATATACTCTCACGAGGTCTTGTGTGAGAGTATTCCTGCAAAATTCTCAAATGTTAAACCTGGGAACCCAAACTAGTTTGGGTTCACCTTTATGAAATTTATAATCAGATGCATGTATGATATGTCTAGATTTATGCATTTTAGTTCTCCACACCAAATTAGTTTTCATCTTTAAAGTGCAGGTGTGAGATATATGTCCCAAGAATCCATAATTATTACATTTAACATTAGGAAAAATATTCCTATGTTTTCTTTCATATGATTGTCTTCTAAGGGATTTTATGAATTTAGGATAATATTTAGGATTTATAAAATCTTCAAGTTTAGGGGGGTTCCTATTATCCTCGAGAGCTCTTATAGTGAGTTTGTAAAATAAATTCATATCTTCCAAGACTCGATTGGTATAATTGATTCTATATGTCTTGCTCTCAGATTCATCCTTAAAATTCTTAAATTCTTTTTCAAGTTCAGCATAGGATAATTTTAAATTCTAAAAATTTTTATTCAAGTCATCATATTCATCAAGTAGTTTCATGAGGTTGTTATCAATTAAAGCTTGATCTTTCCTAAGGATTTCGTGTTCCTTATTAAGCTCTTCCAATTCTAAAACTACACTAGCATGCATCTTTTTCATTTTCCTATATGCATCATGCATGTGTTCAAAAACTTCAAACAATTTATTATAGGTTAAATCACATACCTCTTCTTGATCTGATTGTTCAGCATTATCTGCCATCAAGCAAAGGTTGGTGACTTCTTCTTCTTTTTCAGTCTCAGATGAGTCTGAAGCTGAGTCCGCCCAAAAAGCCTTTTGAAACTTCTTCTTTCCCTTCTTTACCATTATTTTCTCCTCTACCTTCTCCTTGCTAGGAGTGGCTTTGAGTTTTGGACAATCAGTCTTTATATGACCTGGTTTCCTGCATTCATAACAAATCACTTTATTAGAAACCTTGCCATTTATGTTATACTTACCTCTATTCCATTGCTGACGTCTCTTCTGCTTCCTCTTTAAAAAGCTTCTGAATTGTCTAGTCATCAGTGCAATATCGTCTTCATCCTCAGGTTGTGAGTGTTCACTTTCGGACTCTTCCACATTTAGTGCAATATTCTTGTCCTTTCTTGGTTCACCTGCATCAATCTTTCTTTGACTTACTCCTTGCTCGTAAGAAATGAGTGAACCAAGAAGATTGTCAATGAAATAAATGTTCAGATCTTTAGATTCTATAATTGCAGTAATTTTAGCATCGTATGCAGTAGGTAAACAACGAAGAATCTTATTGACCATTTTAGCATTAGTTAATTCCCTACCAAGTGCATGCAAAGAGGTGACAATTTGAGTGAATCTTGTGTACATGTCTGAAATAGATTCATTAGGTTTCATGCGAAATAATTCGTAGTCATGTAACAAGATATTGAGTCTTGATTGCTTAACCTCATTTGTCCCTTCATAAGTTATACAAAGTCTATCCCATATGTCCTTTCCGCTTTTACAAGTGGAAACTCGCATGTAGTCTTCAAATTTTAAAGCACAAAAGAAGCTATTTAAACATTTTGCATTTAATTGTGCTATGTCACGTTCTTCAATAGTCCAATCTGCATAGGGTGTTTCTACCCTAATTACATCAACTAATCTAGTTGGTTTTGAGTAACCTTCTTGAACTAGCATCCACATGCGATAATTAAGTGATTGTAAGAAAGTAGACATGCGTGTTTTCCAAAAATCAAAAGGAATATTGTCAAACAGTGGAGGTCTAGTGATAGAGTAACCCTCAGGTGTGTTTCGGTTTCCAAATGTAGCCATCTACGTTAATCAAAAAGTAGTTCAAACATATGATTTTGAAACAATGCTCTGATACCACTTGTTGAGTCCAATAATTAGGTTGTTAAGCCTAAGTAAATGTCCCACGGCTACCAAGAAGGGGGTGAATTGGTAGTTTAAAAAATTTTAAACCCTCTTTAAAGATTAAGTTGAACCAAAATAAAATTTTCTTTTAAAGTTTTTAGAAAAATATTTTTCAACCACAGAGTTGTTAAAACTGAAATTTAAAGTGCGGAAACGTAAAAACAATAAAGCAAATGACACCAGATTTATAGTGGTTCGGTCTATAACCAGACATACATCCACTCCTCAGAGGCACCCTCTGAGTATTGCACTAAAACCAATAGTGACTCTCCTTTAGCACCCACAGCAAGGCGGAGAAGCCTTTACAACACACTCTTTTCACCACCACCCGGTGCGGCAGAGAACCGTCGTCCTTTTTCACAATCCACAGTGCTGGCAGAGAACCTTCGTCCTTTTACACTCTCCTAGTGTGGGTAGAGAACCCTACGGCTGTTCACACTCTCTAGGTGTAGGCAGAGAACCTTTCCGCTGTTAACACTCTCCAAGTGTAGGCAGAGGACCCTTCATTTGTTCACACTCTCCAAGTGTCGGCAGAGAACCGGATCTCCTTGACTGATCTTCTCACAAGAATCTAGAAGGAAGAAGGAAAAGAGTGAAGAAATCCAATTTCACAAGTAGAGACTCTTACCTTTGTAATCCAAGTGAAGCCTTCTCGCTCCAGTGGTAGGAATCCTCCTTTGAATGATCTCTTCCACTCTCTCCTTGGCTATTCTCTCAAGAGGCACAAAGATCAATTAACAAAAAGATTGGGTGGCAGTCTAATTTGGACTATTTATATAAAAGACAAGAAAAACCGCCCAAAAACTGCAAGTTTCCAATTCTGTACGCAGTGGATCGTTCTGTACGATCCTGGATCATCCTGGACGATTTTACTTAAACGATGTGAAACGACCCTATTTGAATATGTGTACAAAATGTCTTCGTACAAATGATCATTCTGTACAAACTAGGTTCGTCCAGTACGAACGGTTATTACTAGGTCGGTTCTAGAAACTGCTAAAAACTGTTCTAAGTCGGTTAATCGTTTGGACGAGAATATGTTCGTCTGGAAGAAAATTTTCCAGAGACCCGATCGTCCTGAACGATTATTTATTTCGTCTGGACGAAAATATTTCAGAGGACCAATCGCCACGGATGATAATTTATTTTTGTATGGTTGAAAATTTTCTAGAGACCAGATCGTCCTGGACGATATTTAATTTCGTCTGGACGAAAATTTTCCAGAGCACCGGTCGCCTCGTACGATAATAAAATTCATCTCGACGCAAATTTTACAGAGAACCAATCGTCTGGGAAGATAATTAATTTCGTTCTGGACGAATAGGACTTAGAGAAAAAAAAAATTTCGAGCAAGTTCCTATTCATTCCATGGGCTCTATAGGAGATAACTGACGGATCGTCCAGTACGATAAAATATCATCCCGTACGATCAGTATAAAATTTTATGATCTCCTTATGTGTGTGTGTAAGTTTTTTTTTTTTTTTATTCACTCAATTACAATCACTCCCTTTCAAAATTTAATTCAAAGAAAAAATGCAAACTTCAAATTAACAAAATATCTCATGTTGAATTTGATTTGAAGTTATCGTAGTCTGGAGTCTGATTTTCCTGAAATATTAGTACACACAAGAGCAAATGCAAATCTTCTAAAATTGTTAGGAGATAACTACACATTTTAACAATAATGTTTGGAATCATCAAAACTACATAAGTTGCAAAAAAATGTAAAGCATTCAAATAGCAATTATTCTAACAAATTTCTAAGGAATAAGCGGCTTCCTTAAAAGGGAGATCATTTACTGATCATGTTATGGTAGCTCAAGAGATCATGCACAAATTCAGGAACTCTAAATCCTCAAAAGGTCTTGTTTCTCTTAAAATTGACATGGAATAGGCATATGATTCTATGGGATGGTCAACCCTTAAGACAGCTTTTCATTATTTTGGCTTTCCATCTAAGTTCTCAAGCCTCATCTTGGAGTGTGTTCAAGACCCAAAATTTTCTATTTTGATTATTGTAAATTCTTCAAGTTGGATAGAAGCTAGAAGTGGATTTCGACAAGGTTGTCCCTTGTCTCCCTACTTATTTATTCTTTGCTATCAGTTATTAACTAATTCTTTTATGGAAAAAGAGGATTCTATTGGAATTCGGGTGAGTTCTTTTGGGCTAAGGATTTCTTACCTGTTGTATGCAGATGATGTTATCACTTCTCTGAAGCTAAGTTGAAATATATTAAGGAGATAAAGAAAAATTTGGAAAATTTTTGTGATTGGACCGACCAAAAAATAAATGCTAATAAATTTTGTCTTCTATTTAGTAAAGCTTCAAATAAAAGAAATAAGAAAACAATTTCAAGGGTCTTAAAGTACAAAAATGTTAAAGAGCTGACCTATCTTGGTGTGAAACTAGTTCTTAGAAGATTGACTGGAAATGACTTCCAATTTATTAATGAAAAAGCATTGAAGATGATAAATATTTTGAGGGGGAAGATGATTTCATTGGCTGGAAAAATTGTGCTTGTAAAAATAGTTTTTCTCTCTTTCACTACTTTCCATTGCACAAACTTTTTGATTCTTAAAGCATTCTTGATGAAGTTAATAAAATATGAAGAAGTTTCCTTTGGGATAAAGAAAATGGAAGGCATGGAATTCATTATGTAAATTGTGATGTGATTTGTTTACCTTTAAAATTGTGAGGAAGAGCTCTTCATTCTTGTTCTAATAAGGTTGGTCCTTTAAGAGCTAAGATTGGTTGGAAGTATATCCAAGAAGAAGATTCATTATTACATAAGTTGTTCTATCCAAAGTATGGAGAGCTATTAGGAGATGGTGAAGTGAAGAAAATTGGTTCTAGTGCTTGGAAAGTTATATCAGATGGAGGCAAGTCTTTAAAGATAATCATGAGGTGGAAAATTGCAATGGAAAAGTCTGTTAATATTCTAAATGGCATTTGGAATTTGGATAAAAGCCTTATAAAATGGCCAACCTTTATAATACAGGAGTTGGATGATTGCATGGTAGAGAACTTCATGAAAGATGGTGGCTGGGATGTTGAAAAAATCTACAATTATATGGGGTCAGATCTTGCTAAACTCATTTGACAAGCTAAAATTCTTCCTGAAATGGAGAAGGATATATTGGAATTGATTTGGCAAAAATGTAGGAATACTTTATCCTCTCTTATGGTTAAGGTATCGAAACATTCAGCAACAGAGCATTTTTGGATCTGCATCAGAAAAATAAGATTGAATCCACATGTGAAAGTCCTATGGTGGAGAATTTATCGTAATGCTCTTCGTACCTTTCATTTACTAGCATATAGAAGATTTCATAGAGATATTGGCTGTCCTAGAGATTGCAATGAGGAGGAAGATATAGAGCATTTTGTCTAAAAGAGGTTTTGTCATTCCTTTTAAATGCCAATGTTGTTTCCATCTTGAAAGCATGAATCATGTGTTTGTGTCTGGGCCTATTGCGATAAAAACCTGGTGTTGCTTCGATGATATTTTAAGTTTAATAATTTTAAGGGGAACATGTCCATTTTTGAGATTATTCAGGTTTGGTTTGTGAATTATAAAGGCCATATTCGGAAGTCAACTCTTCCCTTATCCTTTGGTATCTTTGGTTGGAAAGAAATTATGATGTGTTTAATGGCATTAAAATGGAGTCATTCAGGGTTATTCATAATGTGAAAGACAAATTATTTAGCCTGTCTTCTGTTAATTTAATTTCTATGAAAAGATTTTATCAGTGTTACCATATTGTTACTGGCCTTGGTCTTAAGCTGCAACAGTTTTCCATTTCTTCCCCTCCTCATCTATTATTATGGTTTAAACCAAGGGTGGGTTCTTTCCAACTTAATGTTTGTACTGAGGTGGATAACAATATTATGGGATGTGGTGGCATTATCAGAGATGGCCATGGTAAGATTATTCTCAATTTTACGGGGCCTTCTACAGGTAATCCTCATTTGGCTATTTTGAACTCTATTCTTTATGGGTTAAATAGTTGTCTTTCCCTTGGTATTACTAATATTACTATTGAGGTTGAGTGTCTCATGAATATTCAATGTTTACTTAATAGTGTGGATGTTCCTTGTGATCCTGAGGTTTTTTATATTGCTCGTGCTATCAAGTATTTAATGATTCATATACATACTGAATATTCTCATGTGCTCAAAGATGGTAATGCCTCTGCTAGGTGGCTTGCTATGTTTGGTGCTGGTATTTTTGGTTTCAATGATTTTGTGGAAGCTAATTCTCCTACGCCTCTTAGAGGCCTTATTACACTTGATAAAATTTATCTTCCCTATGTTAGAAATTAATTGGTCATCTTGCTATTTTCGGGTTTTGACCCCTTGGTGCAGCTCTGCTGTGTTGCTTCAGTTTGGTGGGTTGATCTTGCTGGTTCATTTTTGTCTGGATCATGGTTTGGAGGCTTTCAAGTTGTTTTTCTTTATGGGTTTTTCATTACTAGTTCTGGGGGGGGGGGGGGGGGTGCAATGATAGCAGGTTTTAGTTTGTGGTTATTCTTCTTTCTTTGTCGTTGTTTGGGTGCCTTTGGCTGGGCGGCCTTATGATTATTGGTTGGTTGTTTTTGAGATGGTTGGGGAGTTGGGTTAAGCTGGAGTTTTTCTTGAGTGTCATTTATTATGAGATCTCCTTTTTGTGGTGGTGGATGGTTCCTGGGATTTGGATGGACGTGAGAAATTCTTTTTGGATCTTTGATTGGCTTTATGCTGTGCTATTTACTATAATTTTTTTATTTTCTATCCCTCAGCATGGTGTCTTTTATGGGAATATTGGTTTCTATTTTGTTGGTATTTGGTTGTGTCTGTTTCTCTGCTTTACCTGCTATTATGAGATTGAGGTTGGGTGGGAGCCCTATTGTTTAGTTAGGTTGGAGGTGTAGGGTTTGACTGATTGCTGCTGTTTCTCCCTTTCCCTGGTGGATTCCTTTGGTTTTTCTTATATTTGTTGGATAATTTGTCTTATCAATTTGATATGTGGTTCTGATGGTGGGTATTTTATAGGTTGTGCGTTTGGGTTTTACCTTAGGGTTATTCACATTATTTTTGGTTTGAGGTGGGGAGGTTTCTCTTGTAAATGGTGGATGTTGGTGTCTACTGGTGTATTGTCTGGTTGGAGTTGGATTGTTTTTAATGATATTCTATTCTATGTTACTTGCTATATTAATTATTTTTTGTTTTCTTGTAGGAAGGCATTATACCTTTTACATTGGTGGTATGGTCTTATTCTTGGTATGTGTCCCTTTTTATTCTACTCTTTTTTGTGTTGTTCTTTCCTCTATTTTGAAGGTCCTTTTGGGCTGTTCAATGCATCATTCATTTTTGGATCAGGGAGTTTATGCTGAAAGCTGATATAAATTATCTCCCCATTTTTTGGGTGCTTAGCCTTGAGCACCGTAGAATGTACCAAGGATTCCTTGTATTTTGGATTAGTAGGGACCATGAGCTTTTAGGTTTTTTTGCTTTTTGGATTTTAGCTCTTTTGAGTGGTAGTAAAGCTCGAGGTCCCATTAAGGACCTTGTAATTTTCCCCTTTATATGAACGCGTAGGCCCCTCTGTGGGTTCCCCCCCCCCCACCACCCCACCAATATATATATATATATATATATATATATATATATATATATATATATATATATATATATATATATATATATAGCATGTTATGGTCAAATGCAGGAAATTATTGGATACATTTCAGTTTTTATGCAAATGGGGATATCACATTCCAGTTTTCAATTTAATTACAGAATGATGCAATTGGCTATCTGAACAGAATTCATTCATGGCAAGTTTATATTGTAATACAGTTTTCTTCTCTTGGAAATCTAGAAACAAATTGATCCATAAAGGATTTGAAGATAGTTCTTTGACAATTGTTGCTAATGCCTTCAGCTATGCTTCAATGGTTGTTCACGGTTCTAGTAGGAATTCGGGTATATGGGGTGTTAATCAGCCATCTAGGCTGTGTGACTTGCATTGGCACCCTCCTCCACCCGATTAGATCAAGGTGAATGTAGATGCTTCATTACTTCCATCCTATAAAGCTGGAATAGGTGTATTTTGTGATCACAAAGGTAGATTTCTTTTGGCAGGTGGGAATTCTTGTATACATTGGGATGTTTCTTCTTTGGAACTACTTGTTGCACTAACTATCAAGGAAGTGTTGAAAGATTGGATGTATAAATACAAGGGGATCATCATAGAAGGGAACAATGCAAATATAATCATGTTCCTTCTAAAGGCTAAATCAAGTGGTAAATCGGCTTTTGAAGAATTTCATTTTTTTTAATCAATTTAATCATGTAATTTTCAATTGTATAGATAGAAGAGGTAATAAGTTAGCGGACATATGTGCTAACTATGCTCATCTTAGCTCTTTTATTTGGGATGATCTTAGTTTGAATAAGGTTTCTTTTTATTTGTCCTTATTAAAGGAAGAATCTAATGTTCTTAGTTTTTAGTTTGTACTTCTTTTATTTCTTGATGCAATTGCCTGCATTTTATTCAAAAAAAAAAAAACAAAAAATATCAAATCCAAATAATTCAAATAAAATTCACAAATATGTAAAATAAACTTCAATAAACTATTAATAAAATATACAATCATTGAAAGTTAAAATCCAAATTAAAATTTCAATAAATTTTTATAAATATTTAATTACCTTTAATTAAGTATTTATTAAATAAATTAATTAAAAATTTAAATAAAATTAAAAAATTCATTAAAAATAAATAAAATTCAAAATTAAATAATTCAAATTTAATTTTTTTAATAAATTTTCATTTTAATTAATTAATAATTAATTAAAATTAAATAAACAAATCTAAATATTACAATAAAATTAAGAACAAATTGAATTAAATTTTAAATTCATTTCATGAAAATTAATTTGAAAATTTGATTGATTAAAATTTTTTAAATCAAATAAATTTAATGATTATTTAGAAATTAATGAATCTAGGCCTTCATGTCTAATGTTTGATTCCTTTTGGAGGGCATTTTGGCATTCAGTTTTAAGGCCTTTAATACACTTTAAATAACCAAAAGATCCCTTATGAGTTATGAATGACTCCTTTCAAGAAGGCACTAACACATTGGATTGGGGGATCTTTAAACAATAAAAAATATATACTAACCTTATACACTATACCTTCTTCCATCTAGAGGGCACGTCTATTTAATTTATAAGTTCGCCTCACTGTTTCTAATAAATATTCAAAGGGTCTCATATGATCATCTATCCTATATAGAAGATGAATGTTTCATTTGAAAACCTTTGGATTTATAAATTAATGGCGCACATTGGAGTTATTAATCTATAAAAAAATTCAAATTAAATAACAACTTTAACATTTAAATCTCGAATAATATAAAATGCAAATTCATATCAATTAAATTTAAATTAAATTCCCTTTTGACCTTTAAAGAATAAATATTAAAAAAACATAAAATCTAAACATTAAATTCCTATAGGACATATCAAAGCAACATAACCTCTTCCACACATGGTTTATTAGGACAACTAATATTAGCCTAAGTTAGCATTGTGGATTATTTTGTTTTGATTGTGAGTGCCTTTGCGTAGAGTGCACCTATTTGTGTTGCTTACTTTCAATAAATCTAGATGTCATATTTACTTTCTGCCAGTGCACTAGAGAGTGGAGTAAATGAATTTAGAGCTATGCAATTTACATTCATTTACTTTTTTTTACATATAACTACTGACATTGTATAATCATATTTGTATTTTTATTATTCAACTCTTTATATTTTTGCAAAGTATATTATTTCTAGGTGATGATGTGTAAAAAATAAAAGTACATTTAAATTTCATATAATATATAGATGGAATTGTAAATTGTTATGAGTTGTAAACGTGTTAAAGATAATTGCTTATACATTTACAAATGAGGCTCCAAAAAGCAATGTCCTTTTTCTAAGAAGATTTTCTTTTATAATTCCACATAAGACTTGGAATTCAAAGACTATAAGCAGTAATATTTGATTCTACTTGTATGAGATAGGATTAGAATCTAAGTTTATTGTTGGTGGGGTCTAGCCATCATTACTTTCTTACAGACCCTAGGTTGTACTTTACAAATTTATAAATAAATAAAATCAGCTCTTTTATATATTATTATTCATACATCATTTGCATTACATGTTTTTTTTTGTAAGCATGTTGTATATCATTTAATTTAAAGTCTTTTAATAACAAATCCTTGATTCCTAGGATAGATATTACCAAATCTTGCATACATATGATGATTGTTATGCTTAGGACTATTAACTGAAAGCTTACTCTAGGCAAGTGATAAGTCAAGATTGTATACACCCTTTTCTATATAAATCCTTCCATAATTCAAATCTAAATTTCCAAACTCAATTCTAAAATTTATAATCTAAATCGTGTGTTGAAGTCTAAGTATCCCAAGTATTTCTTAAAATTTATATGAATTTTAGAATCATTTAGACTTCATTTTAATAAGGAGTATTCTCTTAAGAGATATAATTAATTATATGGGTTTGCCCCTTTAGGGAGTCTAGATCCTAGAAAAAAATAAACCATATCTTAGGTCCTTACTAAGGTAGGTGAGAAATTTGTGAATACAGACTAGCTTTATCTATATTCTAAATTTAACTTCACAATCAAAAGATAGATGGATATTTTTGTTTTCTTTTACGGTGAATTGAATATGCTCTATATTTGATTATGAAAATAAATTTATAATTTATTCCTCTAATTGGAATGATAGGGGAATGTAATTTTCATCCCTTGAGATGATTTGTCTATTCCATATATTGCATCTAATTAGAAAAATAAATTTTAGTTTCTCTTTTTTTAGATAGATAATAGAACATTAGTCTATCCTTCGAGGTGGTATAATGGTAAGGTATGAAAAATTAATTGGAAGAAACTAATAAATATAATTAAAGCAAATCAGTACATACCATATCAAATGCATTTTATTTATTTTATAAATAAATATTGACCACATATTTTTCTAGCACCTCCACAAGGGATAGACTTCTCTCTCCACCTTCAATGAAGACTAAGTTTTTTTTTAACACATATAGGTTTAATTAAATGCTTAGGCTAATTGATTTCATGTAAATAATTATTTATTTAATTTTTTTGTGTATATTAATATCTCTGAACAATCTTGTTGGAATATGCATTGTATAATCGTGTATAGTCTTATATTCGTTATTGTGTGTATCCAAGCCAATCCTATCTCTACATGCTTTACTGAGTCTTGCATTTGTATTCCATTTGTATATTTAATTTAAGTCTCATTGTTTGCATACTTTATGCTCACATGAGTGAGCATGTCCTATGGTTACTAACCTTAATCCTAAAAGATAAGCGGATTAGGCCAACCAAAATACCGATTAAGACCTAAGTCAAGTATGGGTTCTACATTTTAATTTTATTACATTTGCTATCCATTTAGATGTATAATTTAAATATCATGGTTTGCATGATTTATGTTCATATGAGTGAGCATATCCTGTGGTTACTTAGCTTTATCTTAAAATCCAAGCGGACTAGGCCTACCGAAATACCAATTCAGTCCTAAGTCTGGTAGAGGTTCTAAGTGTTTATTGTCTTGCATTTGCATGTTGTTTGTATATTTAATTTGAGTCTTATAGTTTTAATGGTTTATGCTAATGAAAGTGAGCATATTTTATGGTTACTTAGACTCTTCCTAAAATTCAAGTAGATGGCCAAGGAAAATACCAATTTGGTGTAAGGTCTAGTATAAGTGTTGTCTATTTGTAGTCTTGCTTTTTTATAAGTTTTGCAATCTTGCATCTTTTCATATATATAGTTTTGAGTGGGTATGCCAATTTAAAAATCTTATAAATTCCTCTCATTTGCCTTTCCTTAAATCTGGAACTAAATTCAACTCATGTCTCTTCCTACTTTATACACTTAAAATCTTTTAGACAAGGGTCTTTACATAATACTCTTTTAATTCTAATTTATAAATCAAATTTAATTCACAATCAATCATTCTTTGAAATTTACACATAACGATGGTGCTTTCTTCATTTTGGGACCTTAGTTAGTTCCATCACCTTCCAAATCTTTAATTACCTAGGATTTATCTTAGACTTCAAGCAAATTCAAATCATTGAGATCTTCAGATTCAACATTCAGTCTATGCTCACAAAGTTCAGTTATTGATTTGGATTTTCCCATTAAATAGGAGAAAATATATGAAAAATTGATCTTCAACATAAACGTCAGTCCCATCCAATGTACTGGGGGCTCCAAGATTAGATTTGAAACTGGGTTTTAGAACATGCATATCATTTTCACTAAACCACAAGCTGAAGTGGTTCACTTACTACTAAATTTAATAAGTCATTTCCCCTCCTGGTTAACATCAAGGGTGGGTTTATAATTATCCCCATAATTACTAAACCATTGATTATTTCATGGCTGACCTTCCCCCAGTCATCCGCCATGACTAAGGGGGAGTCTTTAGTCAACTCTGAAACCCCCATATTTAGGAATTTTGAGATGGGGTCATCTTCTGAAGTCCAAGAGAAGACAAAATCTTAGTACCATGACATGAATCATCATATGTGGCGAAGACCTAAGAAAATTGAACCATTAGATGAAGATGCCCTTATTTTTACTACAAATGAAGCACCAAAGAAGATAGATACTAAAGTACCTGAGGCATACATTAATTCTCTTCAACTCGCTAGTAGCAGATTTCATTTTCTATCCATTGATGCTGGAGAAGAGAGCATAATGTGTATAAAACATTCTCCTCCTACTCTGTTTCTCCAAGATCCTTTCCTTCTTTATTTGTTTGGATGGAATAGAAAGTTCAAGTCTTTTCTGAATGGGTTAATCCAGGACTGTGCCACTAGTTATGGAAAGTCAAAGATGGAATTTCTAAGAAGTGTCAAAGATGTTATCTCCACTAAAGTGCGTCCACACTCGAGTGGAAGATGAGGAGGGTCCTATCCTATGAAGAGAAGATTTTAGTTTCAAGTCATCTAGCATTTGATATATTTTATTATAGGGAGCCAAAGAAGCTCTCATAACATGATAACCATGTAGCATCAAATCATCCGCACATTCAACAACTCTAGTCAAATATTTGGGGTATAGAGCATCAGCCCATTGAGGGTTTAATCCCATATCTCCTCCATCTTCCTATCAGTCCAAAAAATCTTCTAATAAGAAATTACAATCATTTTTTGATTCAACATCCATTAATGGTTGATTGGCACCATTTGTGAGGTAGAAAATCATCTTCTTATTTTGAAGGAAGGTGTCTAAAATTCATAAATAAGTCAACCTCATTTTCTGTCTGGGAGATGGTTTTGTGGTTTAACCATTCCAACTACATTAATGAATTATAGGAATAACATAGTGTCTTAAAGGTCTAGAAAAGAGAAGTTTATGATAGAACTATCTCCTTCAAGAGAATATATTCCAACATATCCACACCATGTGGAAGGGAAATGAATAAAAGAGATGGTGGATCATATGAAATAAAACAACCACCAAATCAATTAGCAAGAATTTGCATAGGACGAAGAAATGAATGAAGAGATGTCTGGTAGTGTTGACATGGTCGACACTCATCCATATATGTAAATAGAGAGAACTTGGATTTATACTTTTTTTTTTTTTGAAGAAATGCAAATAGCTTTAAGGGCAGAAAAAAAAACTATTACAAACTAGAAAGAAAATAAAACTACTAGGCTTTACTTTCTAAACAAAAGAAAGGAAGCACAATTGAAAAACAAACTATGCATAAGAAAAGTTTATTTGCAAAATATAAAATATCATAATGAAAATGAGATCCACTACTCCTCACTTTGAACCAATTGGGGTGATGGGGACACCAAAAACTAAACCCAATAGGTTGGATAGTATCCCAGAGTTTTCAATTAAGTAAAAAGTGAAAACTAGTAAGATACCCAAATTCCATTAATCTAATTTCATAATGCAAATAAAAAAGCATGGCTAGTAACCTCAAAACCTATAAAAATAAAAACTTCAAAAAACATGAGATCCAAGCACTATAAAAGCAGCCTTCCCCTTGGCTGATAAATCAAAGCTCAAGGAAAGACAACATTTCTCAAAAAAGACAACGATACTCTAAAAAACAAATGTTGTAGCCATGCTGAAACACAAGAAGTTCACAACTTTTAAATACCTATGCTAGAAGTATCTCCACTCTTCAAACCTTCAATACACTTGCCTAGAACATCAAAAAACAAATCAAAAGATCCCATAAGCTTTGAAGGAACGAAAGCCCATTTCAAGCCCTTGACAGAACATTTAGGAAATCCCAAAATAACTCCCTTGTACATTCCAATCAAAGGAAGCCAAATGACAAATGAAATTTCCACAAAATTCCAAATTTGAAAGTGATTCTTAAACATGAGAACAATAGAAAGAGAAACAAACCTGATAATACTAGGAGGAAAATGATCTTCACTCCTTTCTTTAATTTCAAAATTTCCAAACCAACAAAATGCTGAACCAAAATCAATCCAAATACACCAATTGGTAACAAAATCAACCAGGATCACATCAGCCTTTTCTCCAAGAATCTTGAAGAAATTAAAAATTTTGATCCAACAGTCTCTGTATTAGTTAGAACAAGACCACCAACAAGAAAATTCATGCAATCCATTCCTGAATTGAGGAGTTCCATTCCGTAATTGAATAAGGAGGATCAACATATCCTTTATAGACAAATTTTTAGAACAAAGACCTCCACATCTATAAGAAAATAATCCACACCAAATTTTCTTGAAAAACAAACGATTCCACAATAAGAACCCTCAGTTTTAAACATCAAACTAAAAAATATATCTGCTCCAAGCACTGTCTCAAGAAATTCAGAAAATCCAAACATATCCAAGAAGAAATTACCATAAATAATCTCAATTCTTAAACTAGCAGAACATTTAAACCACAAGAAAATGTCAGCCAAATGTTTCGCCATCTGAACCAATGGTAAAATCGTTTCACTCTAATTAAGTGAAGAAAATACGATTGGGGGAAGAAAAATACCAAAACCTAAACCAAATGCCTTTCCAATAGAAATACCTGACCAAAAACCTCCGTCGGTCACTACCAAACGACGGAGAACCTCCGGCAGCCATAGATCTTCCAAAATTTCCTTATCACTCAACTTCACCTTATCCACCAAAATACGATTGGGTTTATACTTTTGTTAGAAAGTATTTATTTCATCTTTCTTAGTCGGAATGTAACTCTATCCTTTATTTTAAAAGAAGAAAGTTGTGGTCAACTACATTAAATATTGAAAGGTAGAAGAGGCTATAAATGATCAAAGCTATAAAAATTTATATTCCCTCCCTCCCACATCTTTTGTGCGGGTAAACATCTATTTTAAATTTAAAAGTACATTAAAAGTAAAATTGTCTTAAAAATATAAATCTTATCAAATTTTGCAATTTTATATCTTATGGGCATCCTTAACATGATCATAATTGATTCAATGGTTATGTTAATCAAGTTATCATTTCTATAAATAAATAGTTTGTTTTATAAATTATTCTTCCTTATATCAAAGAGTGAGTTTTCTTCTCTTGTATTTGGAAGATAATCATACAACTGAGAATTATTTTAGAGTTTTAAATGGAAGCACCTTACAAAGAAAAAAGAAAAGATGCATATTGTGAGCCAAAATGAATGGATATAAATGTGTCAAATAAAAGATGCGCAAAGTGTGATAAAAATATAAATAAATGAAAGATGAACAAATTGTATCAAAGATAAAATAAGTAAATGGATTCCTTTTCAATTTCCTAAATCTTAGAAAATTCATTTACTTTGAATCTTTTTATATAAACTTGATTTTGATAAAAGAGACTTTGATTCCTAACCATCATTATACTATGCTTATGTTAGAATAGAATCCAAAAGTTACATTATATAAGATTTCCCATGGAAAGAATTCCAAGGTGGATGCTCTTTCTATGTTAGCTAAGGCATTAACATGTTCTAAGACTCAATTATGATAGAAGTGCAAGGCTAGCATGTTCTATCTCCAATAAATTTTTAATATCTAAATAGAGAATCCCGAGTTGAGGTGAAAATTATTTTAGTTGAAAATGATGAAGCGGTGGATTGGAGAAAACCGTTCAACAAATAATTATTAGAAAATAAGCTCCCTTAAGAGAAACTAGCTGCAGGTTAGATTAAAAGATGATTGCTATCATATACTCTAATTAATGACACTCTATACAAATGATCATTCGATCAAATGTGTGTATGGCATCTAAATAAATCAAAAGCACGACAGATCTTTCAAGAAATTATATTCCAGGTTGGGTGGTGCATACCAATTTGAAGCAAAGATGAAAATGAAAATCAAATGAATGGGATATTAATGGTCATCAATGATAGGTTATTGAATAAATTTTGCATATCATTATCATCAATTCTAGGTGTATGGTGTAGTTTTGCATCAGCCACAAAATGTCCTACATTCAACCACCACCTCAAGGCCTTTTAAATGTTGGGGGTACATATATCATTAGTCTGATAGATCCTCCATTATCAAGAGGTCACGTATTTATACACTATAGACTACTTCTCAAAGTAGGAAGAACAAGTTCCTTTGAGAGAAGTCAAAGCTAATCATGTTCTAAAGTTTTTCAAAGAGCATGTTATGTGCTAGTTTGGTATTCCTTACTGAATTATCTTAGCTAGTGGTTAATTATTTTGAAGTACTAAAATAAATAGTTTAACTTTAAGTTGCAATATTAATTAGAGATACTCTACCATCTATTACTCTATGGAAAATGGATTGGCAGAGGCCTTAAATAAAACCCTTGTTTAGATCTTAAAGAATACCTTAGATGACATTAAGCGCTAAGGGCATAAGAAGTTGGTTAATGCTTAGTGGGAATACCAAACTATATATAGAACTCTAACTTAATTTATCTCAATTTAGTCTTTGGTGTACAGGTTATCATTTCTTTGGAAGTACAACATCCCTCACTCAGAGTCATAATAAAAAGTAGGATTATAAGATCATAATACTAAAATCTAGTTAGAAGGGCTTGAATGTTTAGTAGAGAATCTTCTGCAAGCTCAATATAACCTCGAGTTATATAAAGATAAAAAGATACAGACTCATGATAAATGGAAGAACCAAGAAACTTATACTTAATGGAGTTCATAGGTCTTTATTATAAATCCAATAATTAAAGAATCAATCTCCAATTTGAGTATTCTGCTTTATCTGAAAATTGATCTTCCAGTCAATGTTTAAATTTCACCTTTCTAATAATTTATCAGTCAGTTAGGTTCTAAATTTTTTTGTATCAAAATTGATTTCCCATTTAAGTATTTTAATTTTTTTGGAAATTGATCTTCCAGTCAAAGTTTAAATTCAACTTTTTAAAAATTGATCTATTGGTCAGATTTAAAATTAGCTCGTTTGGAAATCAATCTCCCAATTGAGTATTTCAACTTTTTTAAAAAATTGATTTTCCAGTCAAAGTTGAAATTCACCTTTATAATAATCAATCTATCGGTTAGGTCTAAATAAACTCTTCTAAGAATTGATCTCCCATTTGAGTATTCTACTTTTTTAGGAATTGATCTTCTAATCAAAGTTTAAATTTATCTATTGAATAATCTACCTATTAGTCAAGTTTGAAATTAGCTCATATGGGAAGTGATCTCCCATTTGAGTATTTTGCTTTGTTTGTAAATCAATCTTCCAATCAAAGTTTAAATTCACCTTTTTAATAATCAATCTATTGGCCAGGTTCTAAATTAGCTCATCTTGGAATTATTCTCCCATTTGAGTATTTTGCTTTGCTTGGAAATCAATCTTCAAGTTAATGTTTAAATTCACTTTTCCAATCAATCAGGTTCTAAATTAGCTCATATAGGAATTAATCTCCCATTCAAGTGTTTTTTTTTTATAAAGAATTAATCTTCCAATAAAAGTTTAAATTCACCTTTCTATTAATTGATTAATCAATCAGGTTTTAATATAGCTAGTATGGGAATAAATCTCTCATTTGAGTATTCCACATAGTCTAGAAATCAATCTTCCAATCAAAGTTTAAATTCACATTTTTGATAGTTGATCTATTGGTTAGGTCCTAAAATCACTCATTTGGTAATCAATCTCCCATATGGATATTCAGCTTTGTTAGGAAATAAATATTCCATTCAAAGTTTAAATTCACCTTTTCAATAATCAATCTATCATTTTGGTTATAAATTCACTCTTTTCAGAATTGATGACCCCTCTGAGTATCAACTTTATCTAGAAATTTATATTCCAATCAAAGTTTAAATTAAATTATTTGGTAAATAATCTATTAGTTAAATTCTAAATCAACCCATTCAAGAATTGATCTCCCATCAGAGTATTCAACTTTATCATGAAATTGATCTTTTATTCAAAGTTTAAATTTACCTTTTTGATTATAGATTTAATAGTTAGGTTCTAAATCAACTCTTATAGGAATAAATCTTTCATTTGAGTATTCCAATATGTCTAGAAATTGATCTTCCAGTTAAAGTTTAAATTCACCTTTCTAATAATTGATCTATCAGTTAGGTTCTAAATTCACTCATTTGAGAATTGATCTCCCATATGAGTATTTTTCTTTGTCTAGAAATAAATTTTCCAGTCAAAGTTTAAATCTCACCTCTATGATAATCAATTTATCTATTAGGTTTTAAGCTGGAGTTCATATAGAATAAAAATAGCAATAACATCTATCCTTTATCCAAATAATAAAAATAATAAAATTGGAGTTCTTGTAAACTATAAGTTACAAAAATTACGTTTTCTCCATTTTGTCCTGTTAAGAGCCAAATTATCATTTAAATATAATAAAGGACTATAATTTCTAATATTTTTAATTAATTCTTTTTGGGTTTACCTCTACCTTTCTTAACATAAGACAAATCTAGTGCATCTACTCTCCTAATTAGGTTATTAGAAGGTCAACATTTTATGTAACCAAACCATCTAAGGTGACTCTCTCTAATCTTACTTTCCAGTACAGCTACTCTAACCTTTTCACATATATGTTCATTTCATATTCTATCTCTTAGAGTAAAGCCACTCATCCACCTAAGCATCTACATCTTTGCAACACTTATCTTAATTTTATGTTTCGCTTTTAATGGTTGAGATTCTATTCCATAAAGCATTATAGGTCTCACCCCTATCTTATAAAGTTTTCCCTTAAGTTTGAGGGGTATGGTTTTATCACACAATAAGCTTAACACATTTCTCCACTTCAACCATCCAACATGAATTTTATGAATAATATCCCCATCTATTTCACCATAACAATGAATAATAGACCTATCTAAAATGTGTATTCTTATTAATGACTTGATCATCCAAAGTCACAATCTTCCAATTTGATCTATTATAACTAAAATTGCACTCCTTGTACTTAGTTTCAAATCAACTCAAATGAAAACCTTTAGACTCTAAAGTTGACCTTCATAATTCAAGTTTACCTTCAACTTCCTCTCTAGTATTTTCAACCAGAAGATTACCATCAATAAAAAGCATACGCCATGGTGCATCCTCATATAAAAGTCTAGTGAGAACATTTATCACTAAAAAAATTGATATATAGGCTTAAGGCTAATCCTTGATGTAATCCAACTAAAATATAGAAATACAAGGTCAAACCACCTCGTGTTTAAACATAAGTAATAGATCCTATATACATATCCTTAATGACTTAAATATAAGAATTATTAACCACTTTCTTTTCTAGAACTCTTCCTAGCACTTCAATTAGAATTTTATCATATGCTTTCTCCAAATCAATAAATATCATATGCATATCCTCCTTATTCTTTCTATACTTCTCCATTAAACCACTTAATAAATGTTTAACTTCCATAGTAGGCCTATGTAGCATGAATTCAAATTGATTTTTAAGAAATATTAGTATCACAAAATAACCTATGTTCAATAAATCTCTCTCATAGCTTTAAAGTATGTCACATTGACTTAATTCCTCTATAATTTGTACACTCATATGAATCACCTTTACTCTTAAAAATATGAATAAACACACTCCTCCACTCAATTGACATCTTTTTAGTCTTCAAAGTAATATTAAAATGTTTTGTAAGCCAATGAACTTCTTCATCTCCTAAGCATTTCCGCAGCGTTATTGGAATATCTAAAAGTTCATGAGGGTCTATTAAACCTGTATGAACTAGCCCTAGGCTAACCATAAGGAGATGGTGGTGAATTGGTTATTTAAAAAAAAAATTAACAAAAAAAAAAGAAAATTATTTGAAATCGTTTTAAAAAATTTTAAAATAAATAATCTTATTCCATAATGAGGATACATAACTAATTTCATAATAACTAAAATAAGTGATTTCAAACATAGAACAAATCATAAGAAGATATAAAAATTAAATGCAGTAAAGTAAATAAAGAGAACTCTTTAGAATTATAGTGGTTCAGTCAACTTGACCTTCATCCACTCCCAGGAAACGACCTTCCCAGGTATTGAACTAAAAGTATTATCTCTATTTTTGCACCTATAGCAAGGTGGAGCAGCCCTTAAAAAATATTTCCAATAACTAGATGAGGTAGAGTACCATGAATCTTTTTACACTCTCCTAAAATAGGCAGAGAACTTAGAAATCCTTTTACTCCCTTAGGGAGAATGTAGAGAATCTTGGAATCCTTTTACTCCCTCCTAGAGAAGGGAGAGAACCTTAGAATCCTTTTACTCCCACCTAGATTAGGCAGAGAACGTCAAACCTATTGTCAATGAAAGTCTCCTAGAGCCACGAAGGAACTAAGGAAGAAGCCTGATGAAAATGGTAGAAATCATGCTTATAGCAACCTTAGTGAATTCCTCACAACTCGTCCTCATAAAAATATCTCTCTCTGAATGCCCTCATCTCTTCCTTCTCTAGGCTATCTCTGAGGTCAATCCAATAGTAAAAGATATTTTAATAAGGTTATTAGAAATCCTTAAAAAGCGGGCTTAAAAAATCCCTAAATTTTAAGAGATCCATCTTATGTTTGTATAGTACGATACACATTTCTTATAATACAATCAGTGTAATTCAGACTTTGTTAGCAAAATTGCTCAGACAATTAGCTCAACTTTTATAACATTTTATATAGTACGATCAGAAATTAATACAATATAAATTGTAAAAATTCCTTCTATTCATTTGGGACGATCCTTAGGAAATCGAACTTTGTACACTAACGATCATCTTGAACTTTGGACATCATACAATATAATTAGTATAAAAATCATGGTTTTTGTTTGGTACAATCTCTGTGATGACCAAGTTCATACACAGGTAATTCTACAATATGAACTATATCATATAGTATGATCTTTCACAAATATTTTCCATGATTTTATTGCTTTTTATCAAGGGATTATCTTAAAATGATTTTAATTAAAGCATATAGTATGAATAAAATTATACCTTATGATCACCATAGAATTAGTATCTTTCTTAACCTTTGGTGGCTAGGGTTCTGACAGAGCACAACATATTGTAATGTATGAATTAAAATTATATAGTATGAAATATAGTTGTATAGTATGAGGCCAAAATTATACAGAATAATGTGTTGCGAATCTATTTTCATGATTTATGATTTTGATGATAGAAAACACTCTTATTTCTCTACGACTACCTTATCTATTGACATCTTAGGTCCACAAGATCATACTACAATTTGGAACCAGCTCAAGATTGAGTAGACTAGGTCTGAGTCTGTTTGTACCCTTTTTCCTTTCTTGAGTCTATTATTTTGGGGTGGCTCCTGTTGTTAAGTAACTTTGCACACACACACCTTGGAAGAATTTCTGATTGCTCCTAAGAGTTTACTATTTTTGGTAACATCATATGGGATGATATTTATATCAGCCTGGATGATCGATTCAAACATAAAAATCCTAATTAGGACATCATCCTCATTAAGAAAGCCATCATAAAGAACATCGGCCAAGATGATTTTGTATCATCCAGGATGATAGCCTCAAATCAGAAAGAATCTATTGCCAGATCTATTTAGGAATTATTTATTTTTGGACATCGTCCCAATGGATCGGCCTGGCCGATCCAACATAATTTTTCTTGAATTAATCTAGCAATTAAGGAAAGTAATTAATTGTGATTTGTACGATCACATCGACTAGGCCAATCGCATGATCGTCTGGACCAATTTGACATCGGCTAGCTTCTTTTCAGGGTGATGTTCAGGACAATTTTCCTCATATTTAAACTAATCATCTAAGATGATATCCTATTGGCTTGGACGATATGACCAAAAATTATATAATCGTCCTTAACTGACTGGGCTGATTGAGTATAATTTATGCTGATTGGCCAGGATGATATTTATATCAACCTGGATGATAAAGTCGGTAAGTTGGATTAATGAGCCATTTTGAGATCTTCTATTTAAGCTTTTGACTAGGCACTTTTGTAAGTGTCTTTGGCACCCATTGTAGCTTTGTTCTTTTGGGGGAAACTTGAAGAGAGATCTTGAAAGGGAATGAGGAATGGGTGAAGCTTGAGAGAGGGAGAAGATCCTATGAGGGGGGACTCAAGGGAGTGTGGAGGGGGATTCCATACGGTTGCTCCGGCAGGCTTGCACCTTAATACCGTCAGATTCAAGGCATGTCTTGAAGAAAGTTCACAAAATAAGAAGTTCTCTTTGGTGTCAAAGGACCCAGCGACTCCGTCGTACCGGGGAAGGTGGAAGTGATTTTGTAAGGGCTTCTCTGCCTAGCTATGGGGGCTAAAGGAGAGACACTTAGTTTAGTGAAATACTCAGAGGGTGCCTCTGACGAGTGGGCATAGGTCAAGGTTTGTCCCAACCACTATAAATCTGGTGTATTCTTTCCTTTATTATTTCCGCATTTAATTTTTGTATTGTGTTTTGTTTGTGGTGAATCTTGTTTTGTGTTTTTGTTCGAAAGATTTATTTTAAAATATTGATTCACCTCTTTTTGGTTAGCCTTGGGACTAGTTCATAAGGGCTTAACATCCCTAACAAACTTTCAAGTGGTATCAGAGCGGGATTCATAAAAACTTTTTGAATTTTGATCCATGGCTAATTTTGGTAATTATAATATTACGGAAGGTTATTCAATCACTAGACCACCTTTTTTTGAAAATATTACTTTTAATTTTTGGAAAATTTATATGTATACTTTCTTGCAATGAATTGATTTTTGAATATGACATATGATTTTTACTCGTTATTCATTACCGTCACATGTTATAGATGAAATTAAAATTAAAATTCCTTTTAATCAATGAAATAGGGAAGAACAAATCAATGCTCAATTGAATGAAAAATCTTTAAATTGCTTTTTCTGTGCTCTAAATTTTGAAGATTTCATGTTAGTATCCACGTGCACTGCTGGTAAGGAAATTTGGGATAAACTAACACCATATACGAAGGCACTAGTGAAATCAAGCAATCCAAGTTGAATATTTTAATACATGATTATGATATATTTTGCATGAAACCTTATGAAACAATCTTAGACATGTATACTAGGTTTATTCAAATTGTGACATCATTGCTTGCTTTAGGAAAATAACTTTCAAACTTTGAAGAAGTAAATAAAATTCTTCATTGTCTACTAGATAAGTTTGATGCTAAAGTTATTACTATTTATGAATCAAAAGATTTGAATGAATATTTTATTGATAATTTAATTGGCTCACTCATTGCCTATGAGCAAAGTTTGGGTCAAAGACCTTTGGATGCAAGTGAAATGATAGTGCTAAAAGCTGAAGATACGGAAAAAGGTAGCTTTGTTGGTGACAAAAGAAATGACTTGACAAGCAAATAAAAAAACTCACCAAAGCATAAGCATCAACAAAAGTGGAATAAAGAATAAAATGATAAGAATGTTAATATTTCTTCTGATGTTATTTGCTTTGGATGTAGGAAGCCTAGACATATGAAAAATCAGTGCCCTAATTTGAGAATTCTTCCTTCAAAAGAAAAGGGTAAAACAAAGCAAATTATGAATTGGGGAAATAATGAAAAGCAAAAAATTTCTTGGGTAGATCTTGCTTCTGAATCATCTGATCAGTAGCAAGATGGTACTTAAACCTTTAATGGTATTTTTATGTTTGCATGTTTTTTTTTGTTCTTTTGTTTTTGTGATTTTCTATTTTTTTATTTATTTTTTCTTTCTTTTCTTTTTTCGTTAAATTTTTTGTGTCTTTTCTGATCAACAAACACATTCACCTTTTTAAAAATGAAAAACATACCTTCTATTTTTTCTTGAATTCTTATAAAAATTGTGTTTGACTTCTCTAAAAATAGTCAAAGGAAGGAAACTCATGATTTTGACTCTCAATCTCTTTTTCCTAAAAGTGGTAATTCTACTTTTGAATTAAAATCTTTTTCTTTTATTAAAATATTTTTTGAATCAAAATATTTTATCTCCCTTTAATCTATTTATTACATAGGAATCTTTTGCAAGTTATTGAATCTACCTCATAATTTTCTTAATCAAGAAATTTGTTTTATCAATAGGATGGATTTACTTTTTGTTTTTAAGATTTTAGAATGGTAGCTATTAAGAGAGTTGTTATTTGCATGTTTTACATTCTAGCAACTTGTATAGTTTTGATGATTCCAAATATTATTGTTTTATGTGTAGTTATCTCCTAACACTTTTTTGGAAAAAAAATTTTTTGCTCTTGTGTGTACTAACATTTCAAGTAAATTGAACTCCAGATTAATGAAGACTTCAATTCATATTCAGCATGAGATAGTTTATAAATTAAAGTTTGTACTTAGCTTTGTATTGAGTTTGAGAGGTGTTGACCTCATTTTTGTATGAGGTCACTAAGGCCCTTCCAAACTCCAGATTAATTTTAGATCCTAGGATCCACTCTAGACTTTAGGATTCTTTCCTAGAGCCAGACCTTAGAGCCTACTCTAGAGCCTAGGATTCCCTTAAATCCTAGATCTTAGAACTCCTCTAGATCTTAGGACCACTCCAACTTCAAATCAATCCCCACCCTTGATCAACCTCAACCTCAAATCATTTCCTACACTTGATCAACTCCAACTTCAATTTGATTCCTACCTTTGATCAATTTAAATCTCAAACTTCATTCAACTCAAATTCAAATTAATTCAAGTTTCAAACATATCCAAACCTTGATCCAATCAATTTGACAATCCAACCCTCAACTTAGACTTTGATCCAAACTTCAATCTAGCTTTGACCTCATCCATTCATTAACAATCATCACATGATTATAAATGATTTGGATACTTCAATACTAATCATTCAAACTTAAAATCCATTCCAAATCCAGAAGTCTAAACTCAAATTCAAAGTCTTAAGGTCTTGTCCTAAAGACCCTTTTCAAAGAATTTTTCAAACATTTCAAAACCTAGTCAAATGGTCTCTGATTCAGGATCTATCACTTGCAAAGTGATAAGATATTTCTCTAGAGGTTACCCTCCAAATTTGAGCTCATTTGGAGGATTCTAACCCTTGAAACTTAATCTAACTCCAAATGTTGCAAAACCTTTGAATATTTACAATCCATGCCACTAGGCCTTTCACCTAGTGGAATTTGACTTTGGATCCCCCTCCAAATCTTTTGATCCCTCTTAATACATTGATATTACCTTATTAAGCAATGATCTACATTTTTTTAGATTCAATTTGACCCAAAATTGACTTGAGTCCAAAATGACCAAAATGCCCTTAAATAGAGATTTTTGGACTTTTGGCCTAAACTCAACTTGATTTGACTTATCAACCTTTGAAATCTTCTTCAAATATCATTCCATGGATCTTAAATGACTTTAGGAACACATTGAACTCAAACTTACTCTTTGGTTTGACTTGGTTGACCAAGTTAACCATGATTGACCAAATCAACCCTTTAACCCAACACTTGTTAATTTTAACCATTCTAGTGATTTTGAATCAATTCAACTCATCAAGATTGGTTAATTATACACTCTTGACTTCAAATTCCTTGGCATGATGTCTTGTAGCACTCTTGACCTCCCTCATGCACATCCTAGTCACCATTGACTAGTCAACAAGTCAATGGGTCAAAAATAACCCTTGAAATGAGACCATAGCTTGGCCACCTCATCATCCCATAAAGCAAACCCTTTCTCCAAGCTAAAATCTCCTTTTGGCTGATGGGAATATGCTTTTTCCCTCCCTAATTGATCATTAAACAAGCTCTATTAACCAAGACAAGCATTGGTTCATCCAAATGGGGGAAAAGGTGTGGTCCCTCTTCACATTGACCAAGAGATGTCACTCTCAACCACCAACCCTATTCACTAGCTTTGGGCAGCATAGGGGACACTTGGCACTCATCCAAAATCACTCCAAATCAAATCTCAATCATCCAATCCAAAAGCCAAAGGTAAAGTGAGGGAAAACTTGACCTAAAGGTGGCTTCTTCATCATTCCCTTTGATATGATCAAAAGCTCCAAACTCCAGCAGCCCCCAGCCTTCCAAGAGCTCCTCCCATACACTCCAACACATTTCAAGTCCTTCCCAAGCTTTTCCCAACCATTTCCAAGCCTCAAATCACTATTTTAGTGAAGAGAGAGCATTCTAGAGAGAGAAAGAGGACTTTCCAATATACCCTTCGATCCAGCGTGATTCAGCTTTTGGAGTCTTCAGTAAAGTTGTAGAGGATTGCTGCAGCTTTCCAACAAGCTAAAGATCTCAAAAATCCGACGGTTGGAAAATAAGGTATGCTCATTTTAAGTTTAAATTTCAATTTGCAACTGTAGCAATTTTACAATGAATAAAGCCTCCAAACTCCAGGCATTGTAAGATCATATTGCCCTCTAGCTACAGTTCAAATTTCATGCAATTTCATCGAGTATTTTGAAAGATATGAGCGTTTAAAGATTTATATTCAAAATGAACTAGAGAAGATCTGGACCGTCCGATCGACGATCAGACGGCTCAGATCTGGGTATACCGTGCGGCTTCCTCCATGTTTGAATGTGGGTCATCCCGTGGTATGGGAGGGTGACATGGCGTCACGCCACGCCGCCACGTCACCGTCAGCTGATTTGAATAAAAAATGCTTTAAATGCTCCAAATCTTCAAAAATTCACAGAAAATCGAATTTTCCACCAAATAGGGCTTTCTTGGGCTCGTTGGAAAGATAATCTAATGTAGTATTTATTAAAATTAAAATTATATTGATTTGACTTCTGTATTGTGAGATATTTGAGTTTATGTTAATTTCATTTATTATTATTTTCTCACAATCCAGTGATCAAATGAAGCCCAAATTTTGGTGGATGATTATTGAGTATCTTAGGCATGTTTAATAATTTTTCTAGGTTCATATGCTTGATAGATTTCTGTGATATGAATTTTTAAGGTAAATGGTCTATTTTGGACCCTAAACTTTGAAAATTCATAACTCTTTAGGGTTTTAGTATTTTGCTGTGATATTTCTGTGGTATGATTGAGTGTATGTTAGAGTTAGACACACCAAGTTTCATGACTATTTGAATAGTAGAGACACCTAGGAAAAATAATTAAGGAAATGTCTAGAAAACTTAGAAAATTCATAGGGCATTGTAAACACACCCAATAGGGGTGAAACTTAAACATAGTAAACTTAGTGACATCAGATACCTTAGGTTTAAATTTTACTCAATTTGGAGGTCTTTAGGTTAGAAAATTGAGCATGTCAAATTTCAGCTCTTTAAGGACTTAGAAAATTCAATAAATCATTATAAATTTATATTAATTCCAAAAAAAACCCATAATACCTCTAATTAACCATATTTAAACTCTTAATCATTCAAAATTGAAATTACATTAATTTTATATTAAAATCCACTTTAATTTAATTTTAATCAAAATCAATGTTTAATCAATTTTAATTAATTAAAAATTATTAAAAATCCCAAAAAATCTTTAATCACTTGCTAATCTCTCCTTAGATCATTTCTGATCTTTAGAGTTGATTTCAAGAAGTTTGGGACTGATTTGGGATCAAATCACTAAAATGACCCTTAATTGAAACAATTTAATAATTTCAATAAATACCCAAACTTCCAAAATTCATAACTAATTGTACAAAATTTCAAATCAATCAAACTCAGTGGCTAATGACTCTAATTAAAATCTAGTATTTTACAAAAATGTCAAACCCCCAAAATCTGGTCAAAGTTAAAAAGTCAACAAATCGGTCAACTTTAAGTCAAAACTAGTTCAAAACTTCAAACCTTCGTAATAAAATGCAGAAAAATCCGTTTTCAACGTACTTACCTTCTAACTGATCGTAGTAAGGTCTAGTATTTTAATAAAATACAAACATTCTAGAATTTGAGCTTAATAAAAAATTTAACTTTTGACCCCTTAATTAAATCATTAAAATATTTTAAAAAATTCATAAAGCTCAAATCGTTCTAAAACTCAGAAAATATTGGTTTAATGCTTAAAACACTTAACAAATCCTTTAAAACACAACAACCACCCTAAAGTTGAAGTTTATTGGCTGGACTACTCCGGGCTGCGGGGCTAAGTGTCCTAAGGAGGCTGGTTCCTCGAGCCTGGTGGCACAACGCCACGAATGGATTTTAAGGGGTGTTAAATCTTAAAATAGATTCATCTTTAATTATTTAACATTTTTAAAAATCTCTAATTTGATTACATTAATTTGGTTTATCGGCTAGACTACTCCGGGCTGCGGGGCTAAGTGTCCTAAGGAGGCTGGTTCCTCGAGCCTGGTGGCACAACGCCACGAATCAATTAATGGCAAATTTAAATTAATCAAACCTTAAAAATCAGTAATGAACTCATTTCTTTATATTAATCCACTTCTTTAATTCCAACCAACTTAAATAACTTAATCAACCCCGATTGCTACTAGGTAACCCAGGCCTACGAGGCTATTAGCTTAGCCCCAAGGAAGGTGAAATAAACTTCACGGCCTCGGTGTGAAACAAAGGTAGTAATCAATTAACTTTTAAAATATGCCTAATTAAAATTCTTAATTCATTAATACTTAAATTTTAATCTAAATTCCCTCCTAAGCCTTAACAAATCCACACTTTTAGACAACTTCAATTAATAACCCACTTTAGGATCTACCCCAGCCACACGACCTTTCTCACACACTTTAGATGATGTGCTAGGACAACCACCTCTAGATCTAGGTTAGGCCGGTGTTTACTTTACTGCTGTATGCCGGATTTTTCGTAGTTTTCACTGCATGTTGTGGATGAAATTGCTTTGCTGTGTCTGCTTACTTTTTCTGTACTCTGTGGATGGATTGATGTTTTTGGCGACTAGATTACCCTTAGGTTAGGTACGATCTGGATGTTGACACAGTTTTCTGCAGGTGGCCACGCTCATGCAGGGCAATATAAAAAGGGGGCAAATCAAAAAAATGCATAAATATTATAAACTCTTTGCACAGGTGCTTCAGCTGCTAAAGCCCCCAAATCATAAAAAGAGCGTGGCCAGTGTGTTTACTTTCTTTTATGCTCATATACAACTGCTTGGGAATAACTGCTTTTTATATATTAATTGCTTAGGATAACCCTGCAGGTGAGTCTAGATTTTTATTTTGATATAAATGTAATTTGTATAATTGTTAAGTGTTGTGAAAGTTAAGTTTGAGTTGGGATACATAGATCCAAAGCTTGGATTCCAAAGAGGAAAGGATACCCCTTTAGGGAACATTCCTTTTCCATTTGGAAATCCAAATTTGGATCATACCTCTTCCTTACCCAAAGAGGAAAGAGTGGTCATCCCCTTTAGAGGGAAGTGCCCTCTTATCCATTTGGGTAATCTGCTACGAAGATTCCAAGAAGATTGAAGAAAAGGAGTCCAAAGAAGAATGAAATTGAAGATTTGAAGACTTGAAGATTGAGAGTATCCCACTCAAAATAACTTGCGTCAATACTAGGCTTAGAATCCGGGTTGTTGTCAGTGGTGCCCGGCCACTTTACTTTCTGTAATATTCTGGTTTGTAATAAGCAAGGCAATTCTGCCTATGGACATTTATTAATTAATTTGTATTTGATTTGATGATTTGATTGCCTTTAGGATTACTTGTTTTTACTAGTTTTTTGGCGATTGCATGCCGCTCTTTGTTTTCGCCTGGATACGTGAGACTCGTGAGGGTGTGAAACTTTTCTACTCATAATTTTAAAAGTCTAAAATTTTAGTGAGTCTAAATAACATAGAAAGATAACGAATCTAGGGAATTAGCCGGGGATCGACCCCGGGGTCGCATGCATATTTCTGCATTACTCTTTCTTTGCTTTAGACCCTTCCCCGCCTGCGGGTAGAGTCCGGATAGTCTGACCTATGAGGACGAGGTGCCGGACCTGGGGAAGTCCAGTCTTCTAAAAAATTATTTTATAAGCCTGTTTTTAAAAATTTCAAGCATATTTGATTTGAGGTTGTTAACCAGCATGCATTGCATTAGATACAAATTAAAGAGTCAAAATTTTAATTTCATAGTCCTTAGCATTTTTGTACCCAACATAAGTCAAAGGGGCCAATTAGGAGAATCGCTAGATGTCGGCCCCGCCTCCCCAAAACTTTAATTATAACGTCCCTACCACTCTTTCATAAAAGACCGGATTCATCTATTTTAAATCGATTAGGTGGTTAGCTGGCTCCCCAATCCAGGCCGGGGTAAGTCCAGACCTTGCATTGCATTAGTTAGGATCGGACGACTGTGGTCCAGTGTCCAAAATAGATTTAGGTTCCGGGGCAGATCTTTGATTATAAGACCCCAAACTTCGGGAATATAGTCCCAAATTTCTAATAAAATGCTCAACTCTAATTAAATATCATTTCAAGTCCAAAACATAAAGCCCAATACTTAGATTAAGTTGGGACATTTCCAGATGGTTCTGGAATCTCAAAGTGTCCCCTACCTCTCATCCTTTAACTCCGTTAATAACTGCTCAATTTTGATCCATTCCCTTTTGATTTTCCAATAATTCTATTCATACTTTGATATCACTCCTAGAAACTCTAAACAAAATTCTGCCATTATTTTAATCGAGAGTTTTCGTAGGAGATTTTATCTCCCTACGATGTAATTAACTACGAGGGCTTGCGCTCGTAGGATATTTAGAACCACACACGCACCTGATTTTAAAAATTGATTTTTCAAAACTCAATTGGATTTATTTGGGAAAACTTAAAATACTAGTGATTATTATTATCATATTCAAAGAATTATTATCGAATGATATTTTCTCCCTTCGGGGAAATACATCTTTCTTTGATAAGACTTTGGATGTGGACCTAACGATCACACTTCTTGAATATTGTATTGGATATTCAGTTGAACCTCATTTTGACCCTTCGGAGTCATATGAATTTCTCTTTAGCATCCGTTCGCAATATTCAAGATGGATTTCATAATTCTAAGTCTGAACACCGTTATGAAAGTTTATTTTCGTCCTCCGGGGTGATATACTCTTTCTAACGAGTCGATTCGACCTTAGAATTAGAACTTAACCTTAATCTTAAAATCCCCAAAGAAAACCAATATTTTCAAAATACGTTTTCAAAATTCCACCAACAAAAAATGGCACGCCCGGTGGGACAAATCTCTCTCTCCATCTTTAATAATGGCAAAATTTTGTTTCATCGGTAGTCTTAACTACCTTTCTTCCGTTGGTCCCTCTACCCATTTCTTTCTTGGGTGAGTGTGGCCAACATCTAAAAGAAAATACCTTTCAAGTAGAGAGGCGAGTGATGAAATCTTTATCTAAGCCGGGCTTTGACATTTTGCCTCCAAGTTAATTGGTAGAGCAAAGGAGTTAAGCCAGGTTCCTTGAATATTCTCAATCAATTTTGTAAACTCTCTTATTGGGTGAAAACTCAACATATTGAGGTTCAAGATTTAGAGAAAATTAATCATGCTTAAAATTCAAATTTTAATTCAAAATTGACTAACTTAAATCACTTTTCCTTAATTCCAGGATACTTAAATACTCAAATGGCTGGAAAACTCATCTTCTCCCTAGATAGAAACTTGACAATAGAAGGAATTACCTCTGGCAACTTGATCCAGTTTGGGATAGAATTTGAAAACTTCAAGTTATCAGTAAACGGAGAAGAAATGATTGATCTCTCTGCTGGAATACAAAGGGATGTCCCCCTAGTCGAGATTACTTTAGGGTCAGGAGTTGACTCCCCCATCTCTATGATGGAGGTCGTTGTCGCCCCTTCGACCACTGTGCCCTCTACTCAGGAGGATAAGAATCGAGAACCATTAAAAATGGAAGAATTATCATCTCAACATGAGATTGGGTCAAGTTCTAACACCACTGTTGCTAGCAAAAGTAAGTGGAAGAAATACCTTAAAAGGGTTAAGAAGAAGGTTGCTAAGGCCAAAAGGACTGCTAAGGTAGAAGCCTTGAAACAAGCTAAATTTGAGGCCAATCGAGAATTCGTTGCTCCTTACACCTACCCCCTCCATGGTGGAAATGTTTTCCACCCTACTCCTGTTACTCAAAGGAGAGAGGTTGTGAAAATGAGAGCACGATCTCCGATACACCTTCTTGACTACTATACAGAGAGAATCAATCAAGAAAGAGCTAAGCAATCACCTGCAATAGACCATAGGCCCCTAGTTGAAGGTTATGACCCATCCACTCTACTAGATGAAGTTTGGTCACGTTACTACACGTGCCCCACTGCGTCTTTTATAGAGGAGAATGTGCAGAAACCACCCAGGGTGCCACTCTCATAATTGCTAGGTTACTAGTAGTTAGGGAGGGAAATAATAATGGATATGAGATCTTATCAGATAGTGACACCATTTGAATTTAACTTCTAGATGGGTCCTATCGCGATAGATCCTTAAATTGAGATGATGCAGCACTAGTTAGGGGTAGTGCAGACCCCACAACAATCTCTTTATTTTAAGAGATTGTGGAAATATAATTTATATTAATAGGGTCTTGCCACCTGGACTTGCTATTTTGAAGAAAATCACATTATTTCTCAAGTGTACTAGATTAGAATTTTCAAGATAGTTGATCCATCTTTTTAATGAAATTTGACCTCTACTTTAAATCAAAAATAGGAGAGAGTAGTGATTGACCCCACTGGATCTTTAAAGGCCCCTCCCTCCCACCGCTTCTGCGGGTTGATTTGATTTTTGAATTAAAATTTGGATCAAACTTAAGTTGGTTTTTGAAATGAAAATCTTCTTAGTCCTCTCGCGGTTTTGTATCTTATAGGCTTCTCTTGCATGTTCTAAATCTATTCAATGATTTTCAAAGTCAAGTTGATATTTTCTTATCAAAAGATTGGATCCAATTTGGGGATTATTCTTCCTTGGATAAGAGAATGAATTTCCTTCTCTTATATTTGCGATATAATCCTGGATTTAAAAAAAAAAAAAAAAAAAAGAGCTATTATTTTAAGGGTTTAAAGAAAGTGAAGCCTCTTATTAAAAAAAATTCAAAGGATGCACAAAGTGCATTAAAAAAAATTCAAAATCAAAAGAAGCGTAAAGTGCGCCAAAGAAATAAAAAAGATGTGCAAAGCACATCATAAAAAAAAATGAAAGAGGCTTCCTTCTTTTTAAATCCTTAAATCTCAAAGAGCCCGATCATATTTAATAGCTTAACTTTGAAAAATCTTGAATCTAGATTTATTGTCATGCATGGACAATTTATTAGATAGAAAATACTATGCAAGAGAATTGAAAAGATTAAATTTCTTGATCCATCTTAAATCCTTTTGAAATTAATTTTAATTCAAACTTTCTATAAGGGAGAACTTAGTTCAGTTTCTATGAAATTTTATCCGGGTCAACAAAATCCAAAAAACCCTTGGCTCTTTTCGGGTCAATTGGGGTCACTCTACTTCTTACTATACTTTGAATTTGTTCCCACTTGTCATTTTGACAGGGTCCAAATGATTAAGAGGAAATTTTCAATAAAAAGAATGAATCTTCTATTCTCGATAAGAATTCAAATCCCATTCTCAAGAGATATATGTGAATCTTTAAACATAGGCATCGTTTCTTTTAAGATCCACTATGTAAAATAACACTCTATGCTGGGTCCAAGATTGTTCTCAAATAGAGGTGTGTTTTACATCGCATAAAATTGACTTTCAAAATTGAGTCACAACTAAGTAGAGTGCCTGAATCCAATTGGAAGAGCATGAAGGCCTCGAAGAAAGTTGTTTTGAACTCAATAAAATTTGAAATTACATAAGTCACATATGATTCAAGCTCATTATAAATTGCGTTACCTCAAGACTTTCCAAGTAGGAGACTTGGTTGTAGTCCTTTGGAGACCAATTTTAGTCCACCATAAGATCAATGTAAGCTTTGAATCAATGTTGACTGGATCGTCCACCAGAGATGATCTATAAGGGAGGTTCATGACAATTGATTAATTTTGAAGATGCCACCGGATGATTCATTTCATTTGGGTGGTTCTTTAAGAAGTATCATGCATGATGAGGATCAAATTAAACATCAAATTCACCCCTTCAAATTCATAGAAATCAAATCAAGTTAAAAATTATTAATCAATTGTTTTCAATTCTCTTTTCCTCAAGGTTAGGTCCTTCCTTCCCTTAGGATTAGGCCCGCTAGTGGTGGAGTACGCCCTCCGTGGCACCACCCTAGCATTTGACCCAGGGATTAGTGGTGGAGTACGCCCTTCGTGGCACCATCCTAATTCCCATTCGCTAGTGGTGGAGTACGCCCTTCGTGGCACCATCCTAGTTTGCCAGTTGAGGTCCTCTGTGTGGAGCAAGTTTCCTCCCCACATGACCATTCGCTAGTGATGGAGTACGCCCTTCGTGGCACCATCCTAGTTTGTCAGTTGAGGTCCTCTGTGTGGAGCAAGTTTCCTCCCCACATGACCATTCGCTAGTGGTGGAGTACGCCCTCCGTGGCACCACCCTAGCATTTGACCCGGGGATTAGTGGTGGAGTACGCCCTTCGTGGCACCATCCTGATTCCCATTCGCTAGTGATGGAGTACGCCCTTCGTGGCACCATCCTAGTTTGCCAGTTGAGGTCCTCTGTGTGGAGCAAGTTTCCTCCCCACATGACCATTCGCTAGTGGTGGAGTACGCCCTCCGTGGCACCACCCTAGCATTTGACCCGGGGATTAGTGGTGGAGTACGCCCTTCGTGGCACCATCCTGATTCCCATTTGCTAGTGATGGAGTATGCCCTTCGTGGCACCATCCTAGTTTGCCAGTTGAGGTCCTCTGTGTGGAGCAAGTTTCCTCCCCACATGACCATTCGCTAGTGATGGAGTACGCCCTTCGTGGCACCATCCTAGTTTGCCAGTTGAGGTCCTCTGTGTGGAGCAAGTTTCCTCCCCACATGACCATTCGCTAGTGATGGAGTACGCCCTTCGTGGCACCATCCTAGTTTGCCAGTTGAGGTCCTCTGTGTGGAGCAAGTTTCCTCCCCACATGACCATTCGCTAGTGGTGGAGTACGCCCTTCGTGGCACCATCCTAGTTTGCCAGTTAATCTGCCTATTAGGAGTAAGTCTTCTATCAGCATCCTATAGGCCTATGGTTGGGTGATGCCCTTCCTTAGACCCAAGGTTAGGTATTCCCTACCTTGGTTTTACCAGTTTTCCTTATCCAATAGGTGTAAGCCTTCCATTAGCATCCTATAGGCTTGAGGTTGGGAGATGATCTCCCCTTCACTCTCAGATCCTACTCCTATTCGGTCAACGCCAATGTGTGCAGCAGAAGTTCCTTCTACCACACACATTGGGGGTCCATTTGTTGACCTCATTTTTGTATAAGGTCACTAAGGCCCTTCCAAACTCCAGATTAATTTTAGATCCTAGGATCCACTCTAGACTTTAGGATTCTTTCCTAGAGCCAGACCTTAGAGCCTACTCTAGAGCCTAGGATTCCCTTAAATCCTAGATCTTAGAACTCCTCTAGATCTTAGGACCACTCCAACTTCAAATCAATCCCCACCCTTGATCAACCTCAACCTCAAATCATTTCCTACACTTGATCAACTCCAACTTCAATTTGATTCCTACCTTTGATCAATTTAAATCTCAAACTTCATTCAACTCAAATTCAAATTAATTCAAGCTTCAAACATATCCAAACCTTGATCCAATCAATTTGACAATCCAACCTTCAACTTAGACTTTGATCCAAACTTCAATCTAGCTTTGACCTCATCCATTCATTAACAATCATCACATGATTGTAAATGATTTGGATACTTCAATACTAATCATTCAAACTTAAAATCCATTCCAAATCCAGAAGTCTAAACTCAAATTCAAAGTCTTAAGGTCTTGTCCTAAAGACCCTTTTCAAAGAATTTTTCAAACATTTCAAAACCTAGTCAAATGGTCTCTGATTCAGGATCTATCACTTGCAAAGTGATAAGATATTTCTCTAGAGGTTACCCTCCAAATTTGAGCTCATTTGGAGGATTCTAACCCTTGAAACTTAATCTAACTCCAAATGTTGCAAAACCTTTGAATATTTACAATCCATGCCACTAGGCCTTTCACCTAGTGGAATTTGACTTTGGATCCCCCTCCAAATCTTTTGATCCCTCTTAATACCTTGATATTACCTTATTAAGCAATGATCTACATTTTTTTAGATTCAATTTGACCCAAAATTGACTTGAGTCCAAAATGACCAAAATGCCCTTAAATAGAGATTTTTGGACTTTTGGCCTAAACTCAACTTGATTTGACTTATCAACCTTTGAAATCTTCTTCAAATATCATTCCATGGATCCTAAATGACTTTAGGAACACATTGAACTCAAACTTACTCTTTGGTTTGACTTGGTTGACCAAGTTAACCATGATTGACCAAATCAACCATTTAACCCAACACTTGTTAATTATAACCATTCTAGTGATTTTGAATCAATTCAACTCATCAAGATTGGTTAATTATACACTCTTGACTTCAAATTCCTTGGCATGATGTCTTGTAGCACTCTTGACCTCCCTCATGCACATCCTAGTCACCATTGACTAGTCAACAAGTCAATGGGTCAAAAATAACCCTTGAAATGAGACCATAGCTTGGCCACCTCATCATCCCATAAAGCAAACCCTTTCTCCAAGCTAAAATCTCCTTTTGGCTGATGGGAATATGCTTTTTCCCTCCCTAATTGATCATTAAACAAGCTCTATTAACCAAGACAAGCATTGGTTCATCCAAATGGGGGAAAAGGTGTGGTCCCTCTTCACATTGACCAAGAGATGTCACTCTCAACCACCAACCCTATTCACTAGCTTTTGGCAGCATAGGGGACACTTGGCACTCATCCAAAATCACTCCAAATCAAATCTCAACCATCCAATCCAAAAGCCAAAGGTAAAGTGAGGGAAAACTTGACCTAAAGGTGGCTTCTTCATCATTCCCTTTGATATGATCAAAAGCTCCAAACTCCAGCAGCCCCCAACCTTCCAAGAGCTCCTCCCATACACTCCAACACATTTCAAGTCCTTCCCAAGCTTTTCCCAACCATTTCCAAGCCTCAAATCACTATTTTAGTGAAGAGAGAGCATTCCAGAGAGAGAAAGAGGACTTTCCAATATACCCTTCGATCCAGCGAGATTCAGCTTTTGGAGTCTTCAGTAAAGTTGTAGAGGATTGCTGCAGCTTTCCAACAAGCTAAAGATCTAAAAAATCCGACGGTTGGATCGTAAGGTATGCTCATTTTAAGTTTAAATTTCAATTTGAAACTGTAGCAATTTTACAATGAATAGAGCCTCCAAACTCCAGGCATTGTAAGATCATATTGCCCTCTAGCTACAGTTCAAATTTCATGCAATTTCATCAAGTATTTTGAAAGATATGAGCGTTTAAAGATTTCTATTCAAAATGAACTAGAGAAGATCTGGACCGTCCGATCGACGATCAGACGGCTCAGATCTGGGTATACCATGCGGCTTCCTCCATGTTTGAATGTGGGTCATCCCGTGGTATGGGAGGGTGACGTGGCGTCACGCCACGCCGCCACGTCACCGTCAGCTGATTTGAATAAAAAATGCTTTAAATGCTCCAAATCTTCAAAAATTCACAGAAAATCGAATTTTCCACCAAATAGGGCTTTCTTGGGCTCGTTGGAAAGATAATCTAATGTAGTATTTATTAAAATTAAAATTATATTGATTTGACTTCTGTATTGTGAGATATTTGAGTTTATGTTAATTTCATTTATTGTTATTTTCTCACAATCCAGTGATCAAATGAAGCCCAAATTTTGGTGGATGATTATTGAGTATCTTAGGCATGTTTAATAATTTTTCTAGGTTCATATGCTTGATAGATTTCTGTGATATGAATTTTTAAGGTAAATGGTCTATTTTGGACCCTAAACTTTGAAAATTCATAACTCTTTAGGGTTTTAGTATTTTGCTGTGATATTTCTGTGGTATGATTGAGTGTATGTTAGAGTTAGACACACCAAGTTTCATGCCTATTTGAATAGTAGAGACACCTAGGAAAAATAATTAAGGAAATGTCTAGAAAACTTAGAAAATTCATAGGGCATTGTAAACACACCCAATAGGGGTGAAACTTAAACATAGTAAACTTAGTGACATCAGATACCTTAGGTTTAAATTTTACTCAATTTGGAGGTCTTTAGGTTAGAAAATTGAGCATGTCGTTCAGCCCTTTAAGGACTTAGAAAATTCAATAAATCATTATAAATTTATATTAATTCCAAAAAAAACCCATAATACCTCTAATTAACCATATTTAAACTCTTAATCATTCAAAATTGAAATTACATTAATTTTATATTAAAATCCACTTTAATTTAATTTTAATCAAAATCAATGTTTAATCAATTTTAATTAATTAAAAATTATTAAAAATCCCAAAAAATCTTTAATCACTTGCTAATCTCTCCTTAGATCATTTCTGATCTTTAGAGTTGATTTCAAGAAGTTTGGGACTGATTTGGGATCAAATCACTAAAATGACCCTTAATTGAAACAATTTAATAATTTCAATAAATACCCAAATTTCCAAAATTCATAACTAATTGTAGAAAATTTCAAATCAATCAAACTCAGTGGCTAATGACTCTAATTAAAATCTAGTATTTTACAAAAATGTCAAACCCCCAAAATCTGGTCAAAGTTAAAAAGTCAACAAATCGGTCAACTTTAAGTCAAAATTAGTTCAAAACTTCAAACCTTCGTAATAAAATGCAGAAAAATCCGTTTTCAACGTACTTACCTTCTAACTGATCGTAATAAGGTCTAGTATTTTAATAAAATACAAACATTCTAGAATTTGAGCTTAATAAAAAATTCAACTTTTGACCCCTTAATTAAATCATTAAAATATTTTAAAAAATTCATAAAGCTCAAATCGTTCTAAAACTCAGAAAATATTGGTTTAATGCTTAAAACACTTAACAAATCCTTTAAAACACAACAACCACCCTAAAGTTGAAGTTTATTGGCTGGACTACTCCGGGCTGCGGGGCTAAGTGTCCTAAGGAGGCTGGTTCCTCGAGCCTGGTGGCACAACGCCACGAATGGATTTTAAGGGGTGTTAAATCTTAAAATAGATTCATCTTTAATTATTTAACATTTTTAAAAATCTCTAATTTGATTACATTAATTTGGTTTATCGGCTAGACTACTCCGGGCTGCGGGGCTAAGTGTCCTAAGGAGGCTGGTTCCTCGAGCCTGGTGGCACAACGCCACGAATCAATTAATGGAAAATTTAAATTAATCAAACCTTAAAAATCAGTAATGAACTCATTTCTTTATATTAATCCACTCCTTTAATTCCAACCAACTTAAATAACTTAATCAACCCCGATTGCTACTGGGTAACCCAGGCCTACAAGGCTATTAGCTTAGCCCCAAGGAAGGTGAAATAAACTTCACGGCCTCGGTGTGAAACAAAGGTAGTAATCAATTAACTTTTAAAATATGCCTAATTAAAATTCTTAATTCATTAATACTTAAATTTTAATCTAAATTCCCTCCTAAGCCTTAACAAATCCACACTTTTAGACAACTTCAATTAATAACCCACTTTAGGATCTACCCCAGCCACACGACCTTTCTCACACACTTTAGATGATGTGCTAGGACAACCACCTCTAGATCTAGGTTAGGCCGGTGTTTACTTTACTGCTGTATGCCGGATTTTTCGTAGTTTTCACTGCATGTTGTGGATGAAATTGCTTTGCTGTGTCTGCTTACTTTTTCTGTACTCTGTGGATGAATTGATGTTTTTGGCGACTAGATTACCCTTAGGTTAGGTACGATCTGGATGTTGACACAGTTTTCTGCAGGTGGCCACGCTCATGCAGGGCAATATAAAAAGGGGGCAAATCAAAAAAATGCATAAATATTATAAACTCTTTGCACAGGTGCTTCAGCTGCTAAAGCCCCCAAATCATAAAAAGAGCGTGGCCAGTGTGTTTACTTTCTTTTATGCTCATATACAACTGCTTGGGAATAACTGCTTTTTATATATTAATTGCTTAGGATAACCCTGCAGGTGAGTCTAGATTTTTATTTTGATATAAATGTAATTTGTATAATTGTTAAGTGTTGTGAAAGTTAAGTTTGAGTTGGGATACATAGATCCAAAGCTTGGATTCCAAAGAGGAAAGGATACCCCTTTAGGGAACATTCCTTTTCCATTTGGAAATCCAAATTTGGATCATACCTCTTCCTTACCCAAAGAGGAAAGAGTGGCCATCCCCTTTAGAGGGAAGTGCCCTCTTATCCATTTGGGTAATCTGCTACGAAGATTCCAAGAAGATTGAAGAAAAGGAGTCCAAAGAAGAATGAAATTGAAGATTTGAAGACTTGAAGATTGAGAGTATCCCACTCAAAATAACTTGCGTCATTACTAGGCTTAGAATCCGGGTTGTTGTCAGTGGTGCCCGGCCACTTTACTTTCTGTAATATTCTGGTTTGTAATAAGCAAGGCAATTCTGCCTATGGACATTTATTAATTAATTTGTATTTGATTTGATGATTTGATTGCCTTTAGGATTACTTGTTTTTACTAGTTTTTTGGCGATTGCATGCCGCTCTTTGTTTTCGCCTGGATACGTGAGACTCGTGAGGGTGTGAAACTTTTCTACTCATAATTTTAAAAGTCTAAAATTTTAGTGAGTCTAAATAACATAGAAAGATAACGAATCTAGGGAATTAGCCGGGGATCGACCCCGGGGTCGCATGCATATTTCTGCATTACTCTTTCCTTGCTTTAGACCCTTCCCCGCCTGCGGGTAGAGTCCGGATAGTCTGACCTATGAGGATGAGGTGCCGGACCTGGGGAAGTCCAGTCTTCTAAAAAATTATTTTATAAGCCTGTTTTTAAAAATTTCAAGCATATTTGATTTGAGGTTGTTAACCAGCATGCATTGCATTAGATACAAATTAAAGAGTCAAAATTTTAATTTCATAGTCCTTAGCATTTTTGTACCCAACATAAGTCAAAGGGGCCAATTAGGAGAATCTCTAGATGTCGGCCCCGCCTCCCCAAAACTTTAATTATAACGTCCCTACCACTCTTTCATAAAAGACCGGATTCATCTATTTTAAATCGATTAGGTGGTTAGCTGGCTCCCCAATCCAGGCCGGGGTAAGTCCAGACCTTGCATTGCATTAGTTAGGATCGGACGACTGTGGTTCAGTGTCCAAAATAGATTTAGGTTCCGGGGCAGATCTTTGATTATAAGACCCCAAACTTCGGGAATATAGTCCCAAATTTCTAATAAAATGCTCAACTCTAATTAAATATCATTTCAAGTCCAAAACATAAAGCCCAACACTTAGATTAAGTTGAGACATTTCCGGATGGTTCTGGAATCTCAAAGTGTCCCCTACCTCTCATCCTTTAACTCCGTTAATAACTGCTCAATTTTGATCCATTCCCTTTTGATTTTCCAATAATTCTATTCATACTTTGATATCACTCCTAGAAACTCTAAACAAAATTCTGCCATTATTTTAATCGAGAGTTTTCGTAGGAGATTTTATCTCCCTACGATGTAATTAACTACGAGGGCTTGCGCTCGTAGGAGATTTAGAACCACACACGCACCTGATTTTAAAAATCGATTTTTCAAAACTCAATTGGATTTATTTGGGAAAACTTAAAATACTAGTGATTATTATTATCATATTCAAAGAATTATTATCGAATGATATTTTCTCCCTTCGGGGAGATACATCTTTCTTTGATAAGACTTTGGATGTGGACCTAACGATCACACTTCTTGAATATTGTATTGGATATTCAGTTGAACCTCATTTTGACCCTTCGGAGTCATATGAATTTCTCTTTAGCATCCGTTCGCAATATTCAAGATGGATTTCATAATTCTAAGTCTGAACACCGTTATGAAAGTTTATTTTCGTCCTCCGGGGTGATATACTCTTTCTAACGAGTCGATTCGACCTTAGAATTAGAACTTAACCTTAATCTTAAAATCCCCAAAGAAAACCAATATTTTCAAAACACGTTTTCAAAATTCCACCAACAAGAGGGAGTGATTGTAATTGTGTAGATAATCACACACACACTCGGGGAATAAGAAATTTATATTAATCATACGGGACGAACATAGTTCGTACGGGATGATAGAGTCAGTTATCCCCTCGGTAGAATAATGGATCGAACAGGAAGTGAGAAAATTTTTTTAAGTCTTGATCATCTGGACAATATTTCATATTTGATCCGGGACAAACTCCTCTAGATTCTCACCTTACATTGTTCATCCAGACAAAATGCATAATTTGTCTTTGGGCGAAATCCTCTAGATTTCTTTTTTGCTCTGTTCGTCCAGATGAAGTCCAAGTTCGTCCTTGGGCGAACTCCTCTGGACTTTGAGTTTATAATAATTGTCGAGATGAAATTCACTATTCATCTCTGGATGAAATCCTCTGTCAAAAAATCATCCAGGACGAAGATATGTTCGTCCCAGGACATAGTGAATCATCACTTCAAATTTTGACATCATCATGCACTTTTTGGGAACCGACCTATAAAATAACCATTCGTACCGGATGAACATAGTTCATACAGGATGATGATTGGGTACGAAGCCATTTCATACTCATATACATTAGGATCATTTCCGACACTTTAAGTAAAATCATCCAGGATGATCCACGATCGTACGGGACGATCCATTTCGTGTTGACTTGAAAATTTATAGTTTTTGAACAGTTTTTCTTATCTCTTCTATATATAGTCTAATTTTGACTACCACCAAATCTTTTTGCCTGCTGATCTTCTTGCCAATTGAAAGAAGAGACAAGGAGAGAGTGTGAGAGGGTGTTCGAAGAAGGATTCTTGCTACTGGAGCGTAAAGGCTTCACTTTTAGTTTAATGGTAAGAGTCTTTACTTTTGAATTGTGATTACTTCACTCTTTTCTTTCTTCCTTCTAGATTTCTTGTGAGGAGATTTTTCAAAGAGATTCGGTTCTCTACCGACACTTGCAGAGTATGAACATACGAAGGGTTCTCTGCTTACACTAGGAGAGTGTGAACAGCCGAAGGGTTCTCTGCCCACACTAGGAGTGTGAAAGGATGAACAGTTCTCTACCAACACTGGGGATAGGGTAAAAGGACAACGGTTCTCTACCGAACTGGATAGTGGTGGAAAGAGTTTGTTGTAAAGGCTTCTCTACCTTGTTGTGGGTGAAAAAGGAGAGACACTATTGGTATTAGTGCAATACTCGAAGGGTGCCTCCGGGGGGTGGATGTAGGTCTGGTTTTGATCGAACCACTATAAATCTTGAGTCTTTTATTTTTTACTGCTTTTTATTTTATGTTTTTTTGTTCTAAAAATTATGGCTGAAAAACTATTTATAAAAATTTATTAAAGTTTATTTTTGGTTCAAAATACTCAAAAGGGGGATAAATTTTTAAAATACCAAATCACCCCCCTCTTGGATAGCCTTGGGACATAAGCTTAGGTTTAACAACTTAATTCATAGTAAACGAGTTTCTACAAGTGATATCAGAGCTTTGTTTCAAAATCATAAGTTTAGACTACTTTTTGATTAACATAGATGTCTACATTTGAAAACTGAAACAAACTTGAGGGTTACTCTATAGCTAGACTGTTGCAAATCTATTTTTCAAGGCTTATGTTTTGAAGATTGATAAACACTGTTTCTCTTGGACTGCTTGTTGCTTCTAACTTTTCAGGAATTGAAGATCGGACGATCAAGAACAAGCCAGTTCAGGATTGCGTAGGTTTAGGGTTGAGTCAGTCTGTACTTTTGTTTTTCACTTCTTGAGTCTACTTGTAATGGTCAAAGAGACTGATGCTAAGTAACCCTTCACACACACACTTGAGAGACTTAGAATTTCTGTTTTTACTCATATCGGCCAGGACGATGTTTGGATCGGCCTGGACGATCAGCTTAAAATAGAAAGTCTAAATAAGTATTCTTAATTAAGGCAGCCGAAATTAACATATCGGCCTGGACGATACGTGTATCGGCCAGGATGATAAGCTCAAAACAGAAAGAAGTTGCAGCCATAGACAATTAAGGTATACTGTATTTTTAAATTATAGGCCAGGACAATCCTTGGATCAGCCTGGACATTATGCACAAATTATGTCATAATTGTTTAGGAAATCAAGAGAGTAATTAAGGATGATTGATACGATCATATCATCCTGGACGATCGCAGGATCGGCCAGGACAATCCAGTCAAAAACCTTAAGTTACTTCAGGACGATAAGTATCAACCAGCTCGTATCCAGGGCTATTGTCAGGACGATTTTCCTCTGATTTGAACTGATCGGCCAGGACGATTGTGAGATCGTCCTGGATGATCAAGCTAATTTTCAATCGTCCTGCTTTCCATCCAGGGCGATGCTCTGGCCGATCTTCATTGATTTGTATTAATCGGCCAGGCCGATGTCCATATCGACCTGAACGATATTGTCAGCAACTTGCAATTAATAAGATCCTTTGAAGCTCTTCTATTTAAGAGCTCTTGTTTAACATTTTTCAAGATTTTTGGCTGCTGCCTTAACCTGAGAAGACCTTGAGGAGAGAAAGAGAGAGAGGAGAGAGAGAGGATCTTGTGAGGGGGAGCTTGTGAGGTGATTCACAAGGGTTGCTTCAAGGATTGCTCTGCTTGTTCTTCGTCTAGAGTTTCTCGTCCGTGGAAGGGTCGGTAGAGGTAAGGAGTTTGCTTTTGGTTTTGGTTCTCTACCAGCTTCAGGAGGATGCAAAAGGAGGTAGGTTCTCTGCCTTACCGAGGTGGAAAAAAGGAGGTTCTTGTGAGGGCTTCTCCGCCTAGCTGTGGGGGTTAAAGGAGAGTCATGCTTTGTAGTGCAATACTTGGAGGGTGCCTCCAAGGAGTGGACGTAGGTCGAGTCGACCGAACCACTATAAATTTCTGTGTTCTTTTTCTTGCTTCCGCACTTTTAAATTCTGCATTTAGTTCTGTGGTGTGATTTGGTTTATGCAATTTTCTTTCTTTATGAAAAGAGTTTTAAAAATACCAATTCACCCCCCTCTTGGTTAGCTTGGGACTAAGTTCATACGGCTTAACATCCCTAACGAACTATCAAGTGGTATCAGAGCGGGATTCAAAAATTTTAAGTTTAAAAACTTTTTGAATTTGATCCATGGCTAACCTTGGGAATCGTAATACTACGGAAGGGTATTCTATTACCCGACCTCCCCTATTCGATAACCTACCTTTTGACTTTTGAAAAACCCGCATGTCAACGTTTTTACAATCTACTGATTATCGTATGTGGATGCTTATTCAAGAAGGTTATTTTCCACCTTCTCGTGAAATTAATGGTGTTAAAACTGAAGTTGCTTTTACTGAATGGACTTTTGATGAACGAGATTTAGCTCTATTAAATGCAAAATGTTTGAACTATTTTTTCTATGCTTTGAAATCTGAAGATTACATGCGTGTTTCAACTTGCAAAACTGGTAAAGAAATTTGGGATAAATTATGCATCACTTATGAAGGTACTAAGGAAGTTAAACAATCCCGTTTGAACTTTCTCTTGCATGACTACGAACTTTTTCGTATGAAACCTCATGAATCGATTTTTGACATGTACACTAGGTTTACTCAGATAGTTACTTCATTGCATGTACTAGGAAAGGAACTTTCGAATTATGAAAAAGTGAACAAGACTTTGAGATGCTTGCCTTCGTCTTATGATGCTAAAATCATTGCAATTACTGAATCTAAGGATTTGAACACCTATTCTATTGATAACTTACTTAGCTCACTCATTGCTTACGAGCAAGGGGTGAATCAAAGAAATGTTGATGCAGGTGAAAAGAAAAAGGAGAAAGCAGTTGCATTGAAGGCTCATAAATCGGATTCTAAATCTTCCGGGTCTGAAAGCGATGAAATTGCCTTCATCACAAGGCAATTCAAAAGCTTTCTAAGGAAGAAACAAAAGCATCATCAAAGTTGGAGAAAAGGTAAGGATCACAAACATGTTAAAGGATCTTTTTATGTTGTTTGTTTTGAATGCAGGAAGCCTGGACATGTAAGAGCCGATTGTCCTACACTTTAAGATCATTCAAGCAAAGAAAAGGAAAAAGGTGAGGAGAAAGCTAAGTCTAGGAAGGACAAGTAGAAAATCCAAAGAGGTTTCTGGGCAGAATTTGGTACTGATTCCTCTGAGACTGAACCAGAGGAAGAGTCTACAAACTTATGTTTCATGGGAGAAAATCAAAGTGATGAGGAAGAGGTATGTAAACCAACCAATGATGAATTATTTAAAATTTATGAAAAAATCTATGCATCATACAAAAAACTTAAGAAAACTCATGCTAGTCTAAAATTAGAACATTCAAATTTACAAAAAGAGCATGAAGTTTTTCTCAAAGATCATGCAACGATTGATTCAAATCACATGGCTCTTCTTGATGAATTTGATGAGTTGAACAAAAAGCATTTGGAATTAGTTGATAAACATAATGCATTAAAAGCTTCACACACCTCACTTAAGGTTGATCTTAAGAAATCTAAAGAGATTGAGAAAAATTTGAAGATTGAGAACGATGCATTAAAAGAAACTAACTTGAGGATTCAAAATGATTTTGATACATATAAGAAAAATCGGATGACTTCCACTTTTGATTTTAAGCCATAACCTAGGAAGAGGCATCATAACTCAAATCATTTAAGAAACCCTTTTCCTGGAGTTAGATGTTTCTCATGTGGCATGCTAGGACACATCTCACACACTTGCACCGTTCACTGTAGTACACATTGGGTGTGGAGATCTAAGATGCATGATTCACAGCATACCATATCTGCATTACATTCTACTTTTCCTAAGAAGGATCCCAAACTTATTTGGGTTCCTAAATCTGGCTGATGTTGAGTGTTGTAGGAGTGCTCTCACCAAAGACCTCATGGGAGCATAGAATAACTGGACATAAGGAGGCTCGCAGCTCAAAACTGCTTAAACTTGCTGCTTTATCACGTGCTTGAAATGTTTACTTTTTTTGTGTTTCTTTGTGCTAGTTTTTGTGCGTACTTGGTGGTAGTCTAGTTTGCGTTGTTTATATTTTTTTTTGTTTTTATGTGTTCTGTCTTCGCATTGCTCTTTAAATTTTGTCTTTCATATGATGATTTTTTTTTAAAAGCCTTTAAATTTTGGAGTTTTAGAGATAGTGTTTAGCATTTTCTAAATTGGTTAAAGGAAGTAAACTGTTGATGTTTTTACTTCTTCTGACTTTGTTTAGTGGTATGATTTTCTTCTCTAAACAAAAGTCTAAACTCAGTTTAACCAATGGCTTTTCATCTAAGATCTTTTTCTTATCTTGCTACATTAAATTATCTTATGCATAATAGCCAAAGTTCTTAGATATCATTCAAGCTTTTGAAATCTTTCCATTGCATTTAATCACGTAATTTTGATTTTGTGAATTGTTCTTCCCTATGTTAGAGAGAGAGCTCCTATTCTCTAATATTTGGAGGATATACTCACAACTAAGTCTTTTTCTTTAAGGGTATATTAAAGAGTTTTTAGCTTGCAAGAGTTAAAAAGGAAAGAGGCCAATGAAGCCAAATTGAAAAGAAAGCTATATACACAAAAGTGTATCAAAAATCAAAAGATGCTCAAAGAGCCAATCAAAGTGATAAGAGGCATAAAATGAGCCCACTAAATGCAAGCTATGCTCTCTTTGGTAAAACTCTTAAAACTTAGAAAACTCATTGATTATGTGATACTTTCAAAGACATGATTTCAATTTTCATGATTGAGAAAAATTACTTTGGTTTATTATTTATGAGATATTTTATTTGTAAACAAGTCTTGAATGGATCTTTTTATCCTATTTAGTTATTCTGAGTTAGATTTCTATTTTCTAAAAGAAGTTTGTACCCTGAAGGATGTATGATCTAGGATTAACAGAATCAGATATTCTACCTTCTTCTAATTAGGATTTGTTAAACTTCTTGATCTCTTGGAACTTTAAAAGTTTAACTTTTGAAAAGAATTCTCATATGATGCCTCCATAAAAAAAATTAGAAAAATTAAAATCCAAAAATATTTGTTATTTGATTTTCATTGTGTTGTTTTATTTTTCTGTGTTTTGACAGCTTTTCTTTTGTTTTATGTTTGAGGGTCTTGATCATCACCATTCCTTCCTTGATTTAAATTTCTAGTCACATCGTCCTGGACGAAATGATAAATTCTCTTCAAAATTCATCTGCTAAACTTTTCTGTGCTTAATATTACTCATCGTCCCGGACAATCCTATATCGTCCTGGACAATTTGATCGAACTCATGGTGATAGTCCTGGCCGATAGTATACTTGTCTGGCCGATGCATTTTATGTGCATCGTCCAGGCCGATACACTGGATCGTCCTGAACGATCCACATGTCAGCACGTTTTGATCTTTAAATTCGGCCCCGGACGATCCATTATTGGACAATCGGCCGGGCCGATCCACTTTTCATCCTGGACGATACACGTGGCAAGCATTTTAAACGTTTTAACTTCGGCCGGTACGATTAATTATTGTGCATCGTCCTGGACGATAGACCTAATCGGCCTGGATGATCTACTTTTTCAACGGTCGTTCGGACTAACTCCTCGAGCCGATCGCTTGTGTCTAATCGTCCTGGCCGATATCTGATCGGCTTGAACGATCGAACTGCTTTTTTGACCTATCGGCCTGTACGTAATTATTGAACCATATCAGCCTGGACGATTTTGCGATCGGCCAGGACGATATGGCCGTTTCTTTAAATTCAGGCCGTTCCAGCCATGTTTTTTCACTCTTCATCCTTTCTTCTCTTGTGATTTTGCTTAGTTCTCTCTATGGCTGGTGGGAAACGCGTCCGACAAACTTCTGGGAGTTCTTCGAGGGCAAGGTTTGACCCTCGTTTCAAAGAAGCAGAAGATGAAGCTGGCTATCATCGTTACAAAGAGTGTGGAATTACTATCTCCTGAATCATCAATCTTGTCCACATCTCTTACCCGGTAATGGTTCTTTTCGCTCACACCTCTCTTTGCTTCATTTTGTCTCTTGCTTTCCCTTTCAATTTTGAGTTTCTTTGAGAGTTTTTCACAAACCTTCGCATCAACCCTACCTTTACAGCCCTGACCTCCTATGTGAATCGACGCCCTGTCAAAATCACATATCAGGATTATGTTGATCTTTTACAGCTATCCACCACCGAGGATAAGCTGCACTTAATATCCTTTGACCCTGATCTTGATTGGTTCACGGCAAATCACTTCCTTCGCCAGAACAATATACCTTACCATGTTGGAGAGACTAGCTCTTTAGTCAAAGATGCTAGGAAAATCCAATATGTCCTTCGCACCTCCGTCATTCCAAAAGCCGATGACCGAATTCACATCACCCCTCTACTTTCACTCACTACTTTCTACATCATGGCTCATAGGGAATTTAATATTGCGGACCAGGACATCGCCTGGTTCAATGCTCAGTTTATCACGCTTGCCAGTTACTTTCAGCAGCCACCTCCACCACCTCCATCTGATGATCAGGATCCCTCGTTCTTTTAATCTGTGCTTTGTGTTGTTTGTTTCCTATCTTTTTGTAGTTTGCTTGTTAGTCTTTTGTGATATTTTTCTGTTGTTTCTGGACACTCTTTTTGTAATGACAAAAGGGGGAGTAGGGTGTGGTAGGAAAAAGCTATTGTAACTTTGATCTTCTAATGAATCTTTTTTAATTTTCCTACTTGTGTTTGCCATCATAAAAAAGGGGGAGATTATTGCAAATCTATTTTTCATGGCTTATGTTTTGATGATTGACAAACACTGTTTCTCTTGGACTGCTTGTTGCTTATAACTTTTCAGGAATCAAAGATCGGACGATCAAGAAAAAGCCAGTTCAGAATTGCGTAGGTTTAGGGTTGAGTCAGTCTGTACTTTTGTTTTTCACTTCTTGAGTCTACTTGTAATGGTCAAAGAGACTGATGCTAAGTAACCCTTCACACACACACTTGAGAGACTTAGAATTTCTGTTTTTACTCATATCGACAGGATGATGTTTGGATCGGCCTGAACGATCAGCTTAAAATAGAAAGTCTAAATAAGGATTCTTAATTAAGGCAGCCGACATTAACATATCGGCCTAGACGATACGTGTATCGGCCAGGACGATAAGCTCAAAAAAGAAAGAAGTTGCCGCCATAGACAATTAAGGTATACTGTATTTTTAAATTATCGGCCAGGACGATCCTAGGATCGGCCTGGATGATATGCACAAATTATGACATAATTGTTCAGGAAATCAAGGGAGTAATTAAGGATGATTGATACGATCATATCTTCCTGGACGATCGCAGGATCGGCCAGGACGATCCAGTCAAAAACCTTAAGTTACTTCAGGACGATAAGTATCGGCCAGCTCGTATCCAGGGCTTTTGTCAGGACGATTTTCCCCTGATTTGAACTTATCGGCCAGAACGATCGTGAGATCGGCCTGGACGATCAAGCCAATTTTCAATCGTCCTACTTTGCAACCAGGGCGATGCTCTGGCCGATCTTCATTGATTTGTACTAATCGGCCAGGCCGATATCCATATCGGCCTGGACGATATTGTCGGCAACTTGCAATTAATGAGCTCCTTTGAAGCTCTTCTATTTAAGAGCTCTTGTTTAACATTTTTCAAGATTTTTGGTTGCTTCCTTAACCTGAGAAGACCTTGAGGAGAGAAAGAGAGAGAGGAGAGAGAGAGGATCTTGTGAGGGGGAACTTGTGAGGTGATTAACAAGGGTTGCTTCAAGGATCGCTCTACTTTTTCTTCGTCTAGAGTTTCCCATCCGTGAAAGGGACGGTAGAGGTAAGGAGTTTGCTTTTGGTTTTGGTTCTCTGCCAGCTTCAGGAGAAAGCAAAAGGAGGTAGGTTCTCTGCTTTACCGGGTGGCAAAAAGGAGGTTCTTGTGAGGGCTTCTCCGCCTAGCTGTGGGGGCTAAAGGAGAGTCACGCTTTGTAGTACAATACTTGGAGGCTGCCTCCAAGGAGTGGACGTAGGTCAAGTCGACCGAACCACTATAAATTTTTGTGTTCTTTTTCTTGCTTTCGCACTTTTATATTCCACATTTAGTTATGTGGTGTGATTTGGTTTATGCGATTTTCTTTATTTGTGAAAAGAGTTTTTAAAATACTAATTCACCACCCCTCTTGGTTAGCTTGGGACTAAGTTCATAGGGCTTAACATCCCTAACAAACTATCATAGACCTCCACTGTTTGACAATATACCTTTTGATTTTTGGAAAACACACATGTCTACTTTTTTACATTCACTTGATTATCGTATGTGGATCTTAGTTCAGGAAGGATATACAAAACCAACTAGATTAGTTGATGGAGTTAAAGTTAAAACACCTTTTACAGACTAGATAGTAGAAGAATGCGACTTATCACAACTAAACGCCAAATGCTTGAATAGTTTCTTTTATATTTTAAAAACAGAAAACTACATGCGGGTTTCCACTTACAAAAGTAGAAAGGACATATGAGATAGACTTTGTATAACCTATGAGGGGACTAATTAGGTTAAGTAATCTAGACTTAATATCTTGTTACATGATTATGAATTGTTTCGTATGAAATCTAATGAATCCATTTCTGATATGTACACAAGATTCACACAAATAGTAACCACTTTGCATTCACTGGGTAGGGAACTAACAAATGCTGAAATGGTTAATAAGATTCTTCATTGTTTTCCTACTGCATATGATGCTAAAATTACTGTAATTACAGACTCTAAAGATTTAAACATTTACTCTATTAACAATCTTCTTGGTTTGCTAATTGCTTACGAGCAAGGAGTTAGCCAAAGAAAGATTGATGCAGGTGAACCATGAAGGGAGAAGAACATAGCACTAAAAGTGGAAGAGTCTGAGAGTGAACACTCACAACCTGAGGATGAAGATGACATCGCATTGATGATTAGATAGTTCAGAAGCTTTCTGAAGAGGAAGTAGAAGAGACACCAGCAATGAAATAGAGGTAAATTTAATAGAAATGGTAAGGTTTCAAATGATGTGATTTGCTATGAGTGCAGAAAACCTGGTCATATCAAGACTGATTGCCCAAAACTCAAAGCCACTCCTATCAAGGAGAAGGTAGAGAAGAAACCAACTATAAAGAAGGGCAAGAAGAAGTTTTAAAGAGCTTTCTGGGCAGACTCATCTTCAGATTCATCAGAGACTAAAAAGGAAGAAGAAGTCACTAATCTTTTTTTAATGGCTGATAGTCTTGATCAGTCAGATCAAGAAGAGGGTCGCTCTCACACAAGACCTTGTGAGAGCATATGGTACGTGGACAGCGGATGTTCAAGCATATGACTGGAGATACTACTCAATTCATAATGCTGGAAGCCTAGAGTGGAGGCAAGGTTACACTTGGAGATAATACCACAAAGAAGGTGGTTGGATCAGGTATGATTGGAAATCTTAATAGCTTTTTTTATAGACAATGTGTTGTTGGTTGAAGGCTTAAAGCATAATTTGTTAAGTATAAGTCAGCTTTGGGATAAAGGTTATTGTGTAAATTTTTTTCGTACTAGCTGCATATTAAGCCTAAATGAAAAAGATGTTTTGAATGAAAAAAGGGTAAACAATGTTTATATGCTAGATTTGAACTGCATTCAATCTCCTACTGCTTTTTATTTGAAAATAGTCTCTGATGAGTCATGGCTTTTGCATTGAAGACTTTGTCATTCTAGCATGAAAAATCTTAGGAAATTACCCAAAAGAACTTAGTGAGAGATATACCTAAACTAGACTTTACTAAGGACCACCTTGTGATGCATGTCAACTAGGAAAGCAAGTAAAGTCCTCTTTTCAGTCCAATAAGGATCTTAGAACTAGTAAATTATTGGAGATTTTACATATAGATCTTTTTGGACCTGTTGGAACTATTAGTCTAGGAGGGAAGCTATACGAATTTGTGATTGTAGATGATTACTCAAGATTCACATGGGTCAGATTTCTATTTTATAAAAGTGAATCATTTGAGGAATTTAGAAAGTTTTCAACTTGGATTCAAAGAAAACTTGAGTTTGAAATCAAGACTATATAAAGTGATCACGGAGGAGAATTTGAAAATGAAAAATTTGAGAATTTTTGTAAGGAAAAAGAAATTGATCACAACGTTTCTGTACCTAGAATCCCTCAATATCAATAGAAGCCACCTGAGCAATGTTGGTAGAATACTCACATCCTAAATATTTTTGGGCTGAGGCGGTTAGCACTGCATGTTATGTTCTGAATAGGGTGAATATAAGATCTAAATTAAATAAAATACCATATGAGTTGCTAAAAGGAAGAACACCTAATTTGTCTCATTTGCATATTTTTGGTTGCAAGGTGTTCATTCATAACAGTGGAAAATCTGCCTTAGAAAAATTTGATCCAAATTAGATGAAGGAATTTTTATTGGATACTCAAGTGTTGGAAAATCTTATAGGCTATTCAATAAAAAAACTTTGGTAATTGAGGAGACCACAAATGTTATTTTTGATGAATCTGAAAATTTGGAAGAGCCAAATATTGTAGAAGATGAGATTGAGGATAACTCCCAAAAGTTTGATAAAATAAATTTGGAAGAAAATTTTGAGATAGAAAACCCTTTGTCTAGATATTTGAGATTTTCTAAAAACCACCCAAGGGAATTGATTATTGGTGAACCTATGGAGGGAGTAAGGACTAGATGTGGATTAAACAAGGAAGTCAATCACTCTGCCTTCATTTCAACTATAGAACCCACAAATATTGACCAAGCACTTTCGGATCAATTTTGGATTTTGTCCATGCAAGAAGAGTTGAATCAATTTGTAAGAAATAAAGTTAGGGAATTAACTACAAGGCCAAAGGATCAAAGTGTAGTTGGAACTAAGTGGGTATTCAAAAATAAAATGAATGACTCAAGAGTGGTCATTAGAAATAAGTCTAGATTAGTTGCTAAAGGGTATAATCAGATTGAAGGGATTGATTTTGAGGAGACTTTTGCCCATATAGCTAGACTTGAATCAATTAGGGTTTTGTTATCCTTTGCCTATTTTAGAGGATTTAAATTATTTCAAATGGATGTGAAAAGTGCATTTTTAAATGGGGTAATTGAAGAGGATGTTTTTGTAGAATAACCTCCAGGTTTTGAAAATTCTAAATATCCAAATCATGTTTTCAACTTGAAAAAGGCATTATGTGGATTAAAACAGGCACCTAGGGCTTGGTATGAGAGGTTGAGCACCTTCCTACTTGAAAGATCCTTTGAAAAAGGAAGTGTGGATACAAATCTCTTTTTGAAGAAATTTGGAAAGGATATACTCATTATTTAAATTTATATGGATGATATCATTTTTGGATCTTCAAATAAAAATCTTTGTGATGATTTTTCTAAAATAATTAGTAGTGAATTTGAGATGAGTCTAATTGGAGACTTAAGTTACTTTCTAGGCTTTAGTATTAAGCAAATTGAGGAAGGTACATTTCTTAGTCAATTTAAATATGTTAAGGACATCCTCAAAAAGTATGAAATGGACAATACTAAACTTATTAACACATCAATGAGTTTCTCAGTTCAGTTGGATAAGGACTCTAAGGGAAAATCTGTTGATCAAAAGAAATTTAGAAGGATAATTAGATCTTTACTTTACTTGACTGCTAGCTGACCCGATATCTTGTTTAGAGTTTGCTTGTGTGCTAGATTTCAATCAGATCCAAAAGAATCACATTTGACAGCAGTGAAAAGGATTTTAAGATATTTGCTAGGAACTCAGAACTTAGGAATTTGATATCCTAAGTTTAGCTCTTCCTTTGAAATTATTGGTTATTTACATTCTGACTTTGCAGGTTGTAGGGTGGATAGAAAAAGTACTTCTGTAACATGTCAGTTTATTAGAAATTCTTTAGTTTCATGGTCCAGTAGAAAACAAAATTTAGTAGCTCTATCTACTGCTGAAGCTGAATACATTGCATTAGGAAGTTGTGTGGCACAAATATTTTGGTTGAGACAACAGTTGATTGATTTAAGATTAACTATAGGCACTGTACCATTTATTGTGATAATACTAGTGCAATTTGTATCTCTAAAAATTCTATTCAACATTCAAGAACCAAACACATAGACATAAGGCATTATTTCATAAGGAATCATGTATCCAAAGGAGAAATTGAACTCAATCATGTTTCTACTGAAAATCAACTTGAAGACATTTTATAAAACCTTTAGCCTTTCATACTTTCAGTGTAGTAAGAGCAAGGCTTGGTGTGATTGATTTGAATGCTTAAATAAAAATGTTTTTGCAACATTGATATTTATTTTCTAATTAAATGTTTTTGTGTTCTTTATGAGTTTTTTATTTTGTATGTGTACTTTTTCTTTTAAAGTAGTTTTTTTTCATTGTTTTGTGTTTTTAGTGTGTTTTGTGTCTTAGTATTGATTGATTGCAAAACAGTTTGAATTTTTTTGTGATAATCATTCGGGACGAAATTGTTTTTATATGGGACGATGTATATAATGTGTCAAAATGTCAGATTTTAAACCGTTTGAGTGCAGTTTTTAGTGTTTAACGGTCACTTCGTCTATACGATTATCACGATTGTCCGAGACGAAATATTTTTCAAACGTCGGGATGAATAAATAAAGCGGTTGAATGGATAAGGTAGATTTTAATACGAACTTCGTACGTATGAACCTTTGGTTCGTCCGGACGAACATATGTTGGTTTAATGCGGGGGACGGTTTCAACTGCCATTAAAACGAATTGAATTTCTGATCGTCCAGGACAAACACCTGTTTGTCTGTACGATCATTTGGTCAAAAGTCTATACAAAAGGATGCTGCGTAAGTTGTGTGATTACAAAATGCCTTTTTTTTTTTGGACTCATTCGTTCGTCTATACAAAATTTTTTCGTACGGGACAAATCAAAATTCAAACGAGACGAATGCAATTTTGTCTGGTACGAATAGTCATTTTTCAATAAATTGACGATGTTTTTTAACTGAACAGTCACACTCACACATCACTTTCAAACTTTTCTTTTCTTAGATCTATAAATGGTAAGTTCTAACAAGTGTCAAAACAGTCTGTCTAAGGGTCCACCTACAAATTCGTCTGAAAATTTTCTGTCTAAAGCCAATGAAGAATCTTTTGCTAGATTTGTCTCCACAAAAATCACCTCATCTAGAGTATTTCTTTAGGAACAGTTAAGTTTAAGGTAATGCACTTGTTTGCCTCTACTCAATTTTGGTTAATCCTCACTTTAGTCCACTTCTAAAACAAAGAAACCTTTTATTACTTTTTGGCAAACATGTCTTTCAACTCTGACCATTCTGTCATCAGTTCCTTTATTTTTAAAACGAGAGTTGAAATTACTAAAGCTAATCTTGGTATCTTTTTAAACTTAAGGACTGAAGGAATAAGACCACACATCTTATCCACTTCTAATTTTGATTGGACTGAAGTAAATCGAGTGATTAGAGAGGTTAATTTTAAGGATCATCTGCCTAAGGTAGCAACTCTAGTTCGTGATGCCCGTATCATCCAGCATGTTCTTAGAACATCCATAATACCTAAAGCTGGTGATAGAGTCAATATTACTCCTCTTCTTTCTACTGTTACCTACTTAATTATGACCAAACGACCTATAGATGAGGCCCAACTCTTAATTGATTATATTTATGGACTCTCTAAAATTGGTCATGTCGCACATAAAAGAAAGAAGAACATTGCCTTAGGACATCTAGTAGCCTACATTCTGGAAAAGAAGTACGATTTAATTCATCCAGACAAAGAATTTGAAGAACCACTCTACTATAATGATGCATCCTTTAGAGCAATCTTCAATAAGGAGGAACCACAAAAAACTCATGTTGTTATTAGTGAATCATAAGAAGAAGCTGAGCCTACACCTGCTAGTGAACCAAATTATCAAGATTTGGTTCAAAGATTTGATAGTTTAGAGACTCATTTTGATCAAAGATTTGATCAAATTGAAGCTCATATGCAGCAGCAGAATATACAATACAATCAAGACATGGGATTTATACGCGATCAAATAAATGACATAAATTCTAATATGCTTATGATCAGTAGTTATTTCAACTTCTTTGGTGCTGCACCTCCTCATCCTCCTTCAGATTAGGGTCCATCTCAGCGACTGTTGCGTTTGTTTTGTGCGTTTTCCTGTAGTTTTTGTTTTAGTTATTTTCTTAACAAAGTTTGTTGTATTTTCTTTTATTTAGATGTTTTTATATTGATATCTTGAGTTAGATTGTAATTTTATCATATTGATATCAATATATGATCTTATGTTTTTGGCTTTAATATTATTGAAATGTGTGGTAGCATTATGAAAATCATTAGATTTGTTAATCTTAATAGTGTTATATCTTGAATTGTAAGTTAAAATTAAATTCATTAGAAAATTTAATTTTTCTAAATTTAAGTTTTGATTATAACTTGATGTTATTAAGATTATCAATCCATGTCTCTTATTTAGACTACACTATTATTAATATTATTATTGTAAATGTGATGTTTTTCTTATTTTATATTTCACTTATCAATTAATATTTATGCACTTAGAAAGATTTGAAATTTTAGATTATTATTTTTGGAAAGAATACGATTACTCTTAAAAATTATAAAATGTAAAAAAATCAAAAGTAATGCGCAAAGGTTCGCAATGTGAAAAACAGGCATAAAATAAGCCCAATGTGAAAAGATGCACAAAAATGTGCCACAAATTTGAAAAAGATGCGCAAAGCGCCACATGTGGTAGTTATTTCTTTTCAAACTCTTTTAATCTCTTAATTCAAATTGATCTTATGTTCATTTATATTTCATATTGAAATTTGAAATATACAATTTGGTATCATCCTTCTTGCAATGTTTTTCTCTATATTAGTGTCTAAATTGAACCATGCTTTTGATAACTTTTTTTTATTATCTAAGTTATATCTCTTCTTAAATTCTATGAATTTCTATGATTTGCCTAATGCTTTAATTTTATTTGCATAACTTATTTCAATCACTTTCAAGATTAAATTGTCCTATGATTTCCATATGTCAGCTTACATTTCTAGTCTTTCTCTTCTTCGCTTTTTGCTATTGTCAAAAAGGGGGAGACATTGTTTGTTTGTTTTGTTTTTATTTTGTGTTTCTTTTGTGTGTGTGTTGTGTTTGTTTTATTTTCTATCTTTAAAAATAATAATAATTATAACAAAAAATAAAAAAAAATATTCATGATTCAATTGCCTCCTTATTTTCACGTGTTCATCAATTTAGGGGGAGTTTAGAAAATTTTTAGAATTTGAATTCCTACAAACAATACTTGTTTTGTCATCAACAAAAAGGAGGAGATTATTAAGAGAGTTTCTATTTGCATGTTTTACATTCTTGCAACTTGTATAGTTCTGATGATTTCAAATATTATTATTTTATGTGTAGTTATCTCCTAACACTTTTTTGGAAAATTTGTTTTTGCTCTTGTGTGTACTAACATTTTAAGAAAATCAAACTCCAAATTAATGAAGACTTCAATTCATATTTAGCATGAGATAGTTTGTAAATTGAAGTTTGTACTTAGCTTTGTATTGAGTTTGAGAGAGAGTGATTGTAATTTTGTAGATAATCACACACAAACTTGGGAAACAAGATATTTATATTGATCGTACGGGACGAATATAGTTCATACGGGACGATCAATTTAGTTATACCCTTGGTAGAGCAATGGATAGAACAAGAAGTGAGAAAATTTTTCTAAGTCCTGATTGTCCGGACATAATTCCATATTCATCTCGAGACAAACTCCTCTGGATTCTCACCTTACACTGTTCGTCTAGATGAAATGCATAATTTGTCTCTTGATGAAATCCTCTAGATTTCCAATTTGGTATGTTTGTCAAGACGAAGTCCAAGTTCATCCTTGGCTGAACTCCTCTGGACTTTGAGTTTACACTAATCGTCGAGACGAAATTCACTATTCATCTCTGGACAAAATCCTCTATCCAAAAATCATTCAGGATGAAGATATGTTCGTCTCAGGACGAAGTGAATCAACACTTCAAATTTTGACGTCGTCCTGTAGTTTTTGGGAACCGACCTATAGAATTTTTGTTCGTACCGGACGAACATAGTTTGTACGGGATGATGATAAGGTATGAAGCCATTTTATACTCATATACATTAGGATCATTTCTGGCACTTTAAGTAAAATCGTCCAGGACAATCCACGATCGAACGGAACGATCCATTTCGTGTTGACTTGAAAATTTACAATTTTTGGATAGTTTTTCTTGTCTCTTCTATATATAGTCCAATTTTGACTGCCACCAAATCTTTTTGCTTGCTGATCTTTGTGCCTTTTGAAATAAGAGTCAAGGAGAGAGTGTGAGAGAGTGTTTGAAGAAGGATTCTTGCTACTAGAGCGTGAAGGCTTCACTTTAAGTTTAAAGGTAAGAGTCTTTACTTTTGAAATGTGATTACTTCACTCTTTTCTTTCTTCCTTATAGATTTCTTGTGAGGAGATCTGTGAAGGAGATCCGGTTCTCTGTCGACACTTAGAGAGTGAATAGATGAAGGGTTCTTTGCCTAGACTAGGAGAGTGTGAACAGCCGAAGGGTTCTCTTCCCACATTAGGAGAGTGTGAAAGGACGAATGGTTCTTTGCCAACACTGAGGATAGTGTAAAAGGACGATGGTTCTCTATCGCATCGAGTAGTGGTGGAAAGAGTTTATTGTAAAGGCTTCTCCGCCTCACTGTGGGTGCAAAAGGAGAGACACTATTGGCATTAGTGCAATACTAGGAGGGTGCCTCTGGGGAGTGGATGTAGTTCTGGTTTTGACCGAACCACTATAAATCTTGAGTCTTTTATTTTTTTATTACTTTTTTTTCTGCTTTTTCTATTCTAAAAATTATGGTTGAAAAACTATTTCTAAAAATTTATTAAAGTTTATTTTCTGTTCCAAATACTCAAAAGAGGGATAAATTTTTAAAATACCAATTAACCCCCCCCCCCCCCCCCCCCCCCGTCTTGGATAGCCTTGGGACATAAGCTTAGGTTTAACAACCTAATTCATAGTGTTCAAGTTTCAATAGTAGCATATTCAAAAAAATATAGCCAATGATGCCAAAATAAAAGATGCGCAAAGATGCCAAATTGAAAAAAAAATACACAAAGTGTATCAAAAATTAAAAGATGCGTAGTGCGCCAACCAATTGTCAAGAGGCATAAAATGAGCCCACAAAATTTAATGCTTACTATTCATGTACTTCTTAAAGCTTAGGAAAACCCTTGATACTTTCAATACTTTAGTTCGAAAATCATGATTCCTGATTCAAAAATTCATGCATTAATCTTCTATTAGATATATTTTATGGAAGGAGTTTTGAAAAATGACTATTTCTTTCTCTAATTTATTCCTTGATTTTATATTGAATTAAAAAGTTTTAGAGCCTTTTAAAAGAACTTGAGTTTGGATTATCAAATTCTAAATTTCTAACCTTTTCTGGGCTATGCATTGTCAATACATTTCTACTAAGCTTTTGAATAAAATCAAGAGGTAACTTTCTCATTTTAAGAATATTTGTTTTGTTCAATAGATCTCAGATCATTTTTTTTGTCTTTTAATCATTTTTTTTTCTTAATTTTTTGTGCCCCTTCTCTTTTTGATAATGTCAAATGGAGAGAACATACTGTTGAATTTGTATGTTTTTGTATCCTTTTCTTTCAAAAAATTAAAAACAGCAAAAAAAATTTTTATCTCTTCTATTTTTAAAGTTTTATTCTAGTGAGGGGGAGATTAGGAGAAAATATTTTCTTTTTTGCAAATTCAAATAATAATATTTGTCATCATCAAAAAGGGGGAGATTGTTGTGGATATGTTTTCATGGTTTATGATTTTGATGATAGTAAACACTCTTATTTCTCTACGACTGCCTTGTCTACTGACATCTCAGATCCACAAGATCAGACTGTAATTTGGAACTAGCTCAAGATTGAGTAGATTAGGTTTGAGTTAATTTGTACCCTTTCTCCTTTTTTGAGTCTATTAGTTTGGTGTGGCTCTTGTTGTTAAGTAACTTTGCACACACACACCTTGGAAGAATTTTTGACTACTCCTAAGAGTATACTATTTTTGGTAACATCATCCTGGATGATATTTATATCGTCCTGGATGATCGGTTCAAAAGCAGAAACCCTAATTAGGGCATCATCCTCATTAAGGCAGCCGTCATAAAAAATATCATCCTGGATGATTTTCTATCATCCATGACGATATGCTCAAATAAGAAAGAATCTGCCGCCAGATCTATTTAGGAATTACTTATTTTTGGACATCCTCCCAGTTGATCGGCTTGGCCGATCCAACACAATTTTTCTTGAATTAATCTAGTAATTAAGGAAAGCAATTATTGGTGATTTGCACGATCATGTCGGCCAGGCCGATCGCAAGATCATTCTGGCCGATTTGACATTGGCCAGCTTCTTTTCTGGGTGATGTTCAGGATGATTTTCCTCATATTTGAACTAATCCTCCATGATGATATCCTACCGACTTAGACGATATGACCAAAAATTGTCTAATCATCCCTAACCGATCGGGCTGATTGAGCATAATTTTTGCTGATCGGCCAGGATGATATTTATATCGGCCTGAACGATAAAGTTGGCAAGTGCATTAATGAGCTCATTTTGAGATCTTCTATTTAAGCTTTTTACTAGGCACTTTTGTAAGTGTCTTTTGCAGCCATTGTAGCTTCATTCTTTTGGCAAAAACTTCAAGAGAGAGCTTGAAGGGGAGTGAGGAATGGGTGAAGCTTGAGAGAGGGAGAAGATCCTATGAGGGGGGACTCAAGGGAGTGTGGAGGGGGATTCCACACAGTTGTTCCAGCAAGCTTGCACCTTAATACCATTAGATTCTAGGCTTATCTTGAGGGAAGTTCACAAAAGAAGAAGATCTATTTGGTGTCAAAGGACCCAACGACTCCGCCGCACCGGGGAAGGTGGAAGTAATTTTGTAAGGGCTTCTCCACCTAGTTGTGGGGGCTAAAGGAGAGACACTTTGTTTAGTGCAATACTCAGAGGGTGCCTTTGAAGAGTGGACGTAGGTCAAGGTTTGACTGAACCACTATAAATCTGGTGTGTACTTTCCTTTATTATTTTCGTATTTAATTTTCATATTGTATTTTCTTTGTGGTGAATCTTAGTTTATATTTTTTATCAAAAGATTTATTTAAAAATATTGATTCACCTCTTTTTGGTTAGCCTTGAGACAAGTTTATAAGGGCCTAACATCCCTAATGAACTTTCATGATGTACTAAAGAAAAACCCTCTTAAAAATACTTTTCTCACTCCCCCTATGCGTGTGTAAGGTTACTCAGTAAAGATATCTACAAATAATATGATACGACTCAGGAAAGGAAAAAAGTCACAATAAAATAAAATTGAACAACCCTAGTCTACCTAGTTCTGAGCTGATCATAATTACAAGTGAACAGTAGAGTTTTTTTCATGAAATATTAGTACATAAATAAACAAAACAAAATTTTACAGAAACAAATAAAGTAGTAATAGACATGATAAAGCTTTTTATTAAAAAAATCATAGTGCTTGAATTAGGTTTGTAATAATCTCCCCCTTTTTTATGATGGCAAACATTGTTGTTTTTGGATTTTCAAAAAGTTGCTTTCCTCTAAAATCCCTCTTAGATGAAAATCAATTGTAAGAAAAAGGAGTGTAAATTTTTTTTTTTACAACAACAAACAATAAAATACTACACCCCTTTTTGTCATCACAAAAAGAGGAAAAATAACATGAAGAAAAATAGAAAATAGAAGCAAGAAATGCATAAAATAAATAGTCTCAAAATACTAACAACTGAAGGTGATGAAGAAACATCATAGATATGAGAAATCTCATGCACGTTTTTAGAATATAATAAACTTACTCTATAAATAATAAAGACATATATGATAAGTGTTGACTTTATTGCAACCTAAGGATTTAGTTTCTAGAGTTTACACACCTAGCTTAACATCTTCACAAGTAAAATCCTTTATTTTTAAGAAAAATCTAATTCAAGAATTACAATAAGTTAGGGAAACTTAAGCTCCTCAGACTGTTAACATGAAATATATAGAGTAGAATATTACTATAAAAATGATGAATGAGGAACAAAAATTTTCCAAAATTAAGTATATAACATATTATGAAACACATGAAATTTTTAAGATTTAAAGATTTTTCAGAAATAAAAGCTAATTTAAGTTGGGCTCATTTTTTGCCTCTTTTATTAGCTTTTGACGTACATAGCGCATCTTTAGTTTTTGATACACTTAGTGCATCTTTTACTTTTGGCATCATTGCGCATCTTCTAATTTTTGGCTTATTTTGTGCCTCTTTTGATTTTTTTACAAATTGCTTCCTTTCTTAATCTTTAAGAATCTTAATTGTAAAGATTATTTTCCAAATAGTAGAGAAGATTAACTCACTTTATTATATAAAGTGGGATAATCTACAATGCAAATCTAGTATTTCTAATTTGAATAAATAGCCTCATTTATTAAAAATATTAAATTTCAATTATCAAATTATAGAATATATTCATTAAAAAAAGTAATATAATGAAAATATTTTAATTTCAACAATCTCAACTCCAATTCAGTTAGATTTTTAAGTTCTCACAAGGAATTAACATGAAAAAAAAAAAGAAGGGATATCTAGATTTAGGAATTTGTATCCTTTTAGTTTGAAACATGTCAGAAATTTCTTATCTAACTTCTTAAGTAAGAATAGAAGTTATTTTATTACAAATAAAAAGTGCATTGTACTAAGTGTTCATTCATACAATATGATATAAATCATATAGTATGATTTAATTTGAATAGTATAAGTACAAGTCATGCAATATGATTAACGAAAAGAACATGTTACTTGACTGAAAATTTCTCAAACCAAGAGCATAGAAAATAACCCAACATTATAATAAATATAAGAACCTGTCTAAATAAAAGGTATAACACGAACAAACAAGAACAGGGGTGGATCCTAATCAGATGGTGCTGTGGAGGTGGTTGGAAGAACTGGGTAAAGCTATCATATTTCTATTGGATGGAGTTGAATTGCTATTAGATATTTCCAAATTTCTCCTTGAATCAATCCATATCATTATCATGTTGGGTTTGTTGTTGATCCACGCGAGTCTCACGTCTATTAAACTGCTGAATTAAATCCTTGTATGGGTAGTCGTGAGGAGGTAGTGTAGGTGCACAATGAACTGTTGGGGAAGCATCCCCTTCTTCATCAAATAAAGGGATTTCTGGCTCCTATTCCCTAAAAAAGCATATGAAAGGATATATGTGAGAAGAAGATTGGAGTGTGGTTAGGAAAAGTAGGATATGTGATGTTATATTTTTTATCCAAGATATAACCAATCACATGTCCTAAAGAGATGTTTTGCTTTTTCCTACAGACTGGGAGTTAAATAGCAGTGAGGTTTTGGATGTAATCAATTAGCATTTGAGCGTCATAAATTTGGGTGTTTGACATTATAAAGTAGGTAACAATTGATATTTGGGGAGTGATGTTCATCTGATCTCCAGTTTGACGGAGGAAAGATGTTCTCAGAATGTGTTGGATAATTTTGACATTTTAATATATATAGTAAACCACGGGTTAGTGGTAGTTAAGAGCAGCATTTCTTAGCAGAAAATTTACAACACTCTAGTTAAAATATGAACTTGTGGCCATAGTATGAAGTCTTTTTTTCTTTGGTGTTTAATTGAAGATGGATTCCTATGTCCTCCTTAGTTATTATATCATCCTGACAACAAACATGAGAAGATATTATAGAGGCATCCCTACATATCCTTAGATTTTCAAGGAACTCGTATAGGATATAAGAGTGGAAGGATTGGCTAAAGTCAGAAGAAATTGAAGTGAAGTAGAATTGAAGAGGTTCATTACCGGAAAGTTTAAGGCCCGTTGATTAAGAAGTGTGGAAGGTGTAATATTTGGTTCTTTGAATTTGTGGTATGCGGCTTCATTAGAAGACATCAAAAAGCAATTGTTAGTAGGGTCGCGAGAGGAGGAAGCATCCTATGTTTGGCAATTTTGCTTTCTACCACCAATCATTGCATAGTTTGGGATTATAAGGAGGATTAGAATGATTGTGTGAAGATTTTGAATGGATTAGGGCCATTTAAATAGAATTCTAATGGATCTTATAATATGATTACGAGATCGTATGGGATGATTGTGAGCTATCAATTTGGCCAAACAATAAGTCAAAAAGTTTGTCTGATCGTACAATACAATAAAACATTATAAGAGATGACTAGAGACAAGGAGATCATCTCAAGAGTTTGGCAGTATGACTTTTGACCAAAAGGTTTGTATAGAATGAATAGGTGTTATTATAGTACGATCAATAATAAATTTTATACCAATCGAAATGAATTCATCCCAATCTTGATTGACATGTCGATCATCCAGATGAATAGGTGTTTGTATAATATGATTATCTTATAGATTCAATCTAATTAATCCATGGAGTCAAGGGTTATGATTAAATTAGTGCATCAAGGGTTATGATTAAAGTAGTGCATTATATATCATACAATGTGAAGGTGATTTATACAATACAATAACGGATAAAAATTTTTTGTTTTGTAGGAACAACCAGTGAGGTTTAGAGAAGTGGTTTGTGAGATAATCATGACACAATTATAAAACACAAAAATTAGTAAAAATAAATCTAAAAGGATAAAAACATAAAAAACCAAAATAATAAAATGAAAAATAAAATCACAAAAAATACAAGACATGAAAACAAAAGTATAAAACACATAAATAGAAATAGGCATGATAAAAATAAAAAGAACAGAAATAGAAAGTGTCAATTTTAAGAATGAATATCAATCATACCTAATCTGGTTTGAAGGTTCTAAAGGTTTCAAAATCTAGTAATTTTATTAAGATATAAGTAAGTTGATTTTTAGTGGCTACATGGTGTAGCTCTATATCTCCTTTGGTAATATGGTTCCTAATGAAATGGTGCCTTATGTCTACAAGCTTGGTCCTAGAGTGTTGGATTAGACTTTTGAAGTACATATGGAACTAGTATTATGACACAAAACTAGAATTTTGCCAACATGTAGTCCTAAATATAGAATTTATTACTTTAACTAAAGGATATGGGCCACACAACTTCCTAAGGCTATGTCCTCCACTTCACTAGTGAACAGAACAACTGATATCTATTTTCTACTAGACCAAGGGACTAAGGACTGTCCTATGAATTAATATGTTCTAGAAGTGCTTTTCTTAATCAACTCGATATCTTACAAAATTTGAAATAGAATATCTTATGATTTCAAAGGAGGTGCTATGCCTAGGATGCCAGATTCCTAAGTCTTGGGTTCCTAAGAGATATTTAAGAATTCTCTTGATAGAAGTCAAGTGAAACTCTTTTGGATAAGCTTAAAATCTAACACAAAGGCAAACACCAAACATAATATGAGGTCTACCAGCCAAGTAAGGAAATAATTTAATTATTCCTCTGTATCTGTTTTGGTCAATTGATTTTCCAATTGAATCTTTATCTAACTAAATAATGAAACTCATGGGAGTGTTGATTACCTTAGCTTTATCCATTTCATATTTTTTAAGGATATGCTTAATTTTTATTGATTAAGGAAAGTTCCATCATTCTTCTACCATATGCTAAATCTAGAAAAGTAGGTTAATTCTCCCATCATACTCATCTCAAACTTCTTACTCATTATTTTAAAAAAATCATCACAAAGGCTTTTATCAGAGGATCCAAATAAAATATCATCAACATAAATTTGGATAATAAGTAATTTATCTCTAATCTTTTTTTAAAATAAGATTGTGTCTACGCTCCCTTTAGCAAATGTTCTTTCTGATAAGAATGTGCTTATCCTTTCATACCATGCCATGGGTGCTTATTTTAGTCAATATAATGCCTTTTTTTAATTTGAACACGTGATTATGAAATTATGAATTTTAAAAGCCTAGGGGTATTCAATATACAAATTTTATTTTATCACCCTATTCAAAAAAGTACTTTTGACATCTATTTGATATAGTTTGTATCCCTTAAAACAAGCAAAGGCTAACAACACTCTAATTTCTTCCAATCTTGCTACAGTGGCAAAGGTCTCTTCAAAGTCAATCCCTTTTATTTCATTTTACCCCTTAGTCACTATTCTTGCTTTATTTCTTACCACTACACCAAAATCATTCATTTTGTTTTTGAAAACCCATTTAGTTCAAACAACACTCTGGTCCTTAAGTCTTTTAATTATTTCCTAACCATTATTTCTTAGAAATTGATTTAACTCTTCTTGCATGGCCATGGTCCATAATTAATCAGATAGGGGTTGATTTATGTTGGTGGGTTTAGTCATTGAGATGATCGTATAGCGATTAAATTCTTTTCTAAGTTTATGCCTAGTTCTAAAACATTTAGATGGGTCTCATAGGATCAATTCTTTAGGATGATTTAAAAAATATCTTCATTCTCTAAGAAGTGTGTTTTCGGGTTCTACTCTTTTCTTTAGATTTATAGATTCTAATCCTTAGGTCATTTCTACAACCTCTTCTTCTTCTACCCTAGATTTTATAGAAGAATCAAATTAATCAAATACAACATGAGTGGTCTTCTATACTACTAGTGTTCTTTTATTGAAAAAGCAATAGGATTTCTCAATATTTGAGTAACCTATAAACACTTCATCAGATTTTCAATCTAACTTTGCTAGGAGAGATTTCCTCTTATTTAAAATTAACACTTTACATCCAAAAATAAAAAGGTAAGAGAGGTTGGGTGTCTTTCCCTTAAGAATTTCATAGGGTGTCTTATTTAGTTTGGATCTAACATTAATCCTCTTCTTAACATAATAGGCTGTATTAAGCGCTTCTGCCCAGAAACATCTAGATAGTGAATATTCGACTATTATGGCTCTAACGGCTTCAACTAGGGTCATATTCTTTCTTTTAGTAACCTTATTCTACTGAGGGGTTCTAGAAGCTAAAATTTTTTGATCTATCTCTTGCTCCTTATAGTAAGATTCAAATTTTTATTTTCAAATTCTCCATCATCATTACTATGAATGGTTAGTATTTTATAACCTATCTTCCTCTTAATCCAAATGAAGAATGTCCTAAATTACACGAATAATTCAATTTTATGAGATATGAATCTAACCTAAGTAAACCTTGAATAGTCACTAATAATCACATAAAAAATACTTTCCTTCCTAGGCTTTGCAGTGCTGACAGGTCCATAGAGATACATGTGAAGAACTTCTAAGTATTTTATAGTGTTAATTTCCTTAATTGAGTGGAAGGAGGATTTGACATGTTTTCCTAATTAAAAGGGAACACACTGGTGGTCATTAGTAAACTATAGTTTAGTAATTCCTCTCACAAAATCTTTTGGGTAATTTTCCTAAGATTTTTCAAGCTTGTATGACATAATCTCTAATTCCATAACCAAGATTCATCAGGAAGAGTTTTTAAGCAAAATTAAGCAGCAGGTTTAAAATTTTTTAAATCAAGCATGCAAATATTATTAATTTTATTTTCTTGCAGCATAGTGTTTTTATTTAAGCTAATCATACAATTGGTACACAAAACTTTTATTCTAAATCTTTTATCACAAAGCTAGCTTATGAAAAGAAGGTTATGTTGTAATCCATCTATCAGTAGAAGATATTTAATAATGAAATTTTTGGAGTTTCCTATTATACTTGATCCCACCACTCTCCTTGTGGTGTTATCTTTAAGTGTCACCTTGCCTTCTACCCTGGCCTCCAAAGAAATGAATTGATTTGCATCTCCAGTCATATACCTTAAACATTTTTTATCTAGGCACGACAAGCTTTCACAAGGCCTTTTGTGAGAGCACCCTTATAAAAGCATCAGATGTTAGATTTGGTAACCCAAACAAGTTTGGAGTCCATCTTATGAAAATAATAATGAAATTCATGCATGCTATGCTGTGAATTTTGAATTTTTTATCTCCACACCAAATTTCATATATGGTGAATGGTTCAAGTATGGGAGATATGTCATATAATGCAACAAGAAAAATATCTAACAGTAGGAAAATGATTTACTAATCTATTTAGGTTATGGCGCCTCTTCCTAGGTTTAAATGATGCATGCTTTGATGAAGATTTTTGAAATTCTTCAAATGAAAGTGGTTGTTTATTATTCTTGATTGTAATGAATTTTGTTCTTAAAAATGCATTAGTTTGTTCATAGCTTGAACTTCTAATTTTAATGCATGCTCACTACTATGTAATTGATATGTAAGAGTTTCTAATTCCTTGAATGCATTTTGTAATTCATCTGTGATATTTTTAAGGAGTCATGCTCAATAGTTAAGTTAAAATGCTTATTATGTAAAATATCAAATTCATCTAACAAAGCAATATGATTACTATCTTGGGTGGAATAATCTTTCCTTAGGCATTCATGCTCTTTCTACAAAATTGAAAAGTCAGATTTAAGGTTGGCATGTGATTTTTGAAGCTTCCTAAATGTAATATGAATTTTCTCAAAAACTTTAAATAATTGATCATATGTAAGCTTACATACGTCCTGTTGATAAGAATGATCAAGATGATCATCTACCATTAAGCATAGGTTGGTTACATCCTCTTCTTCTATAGTTTTAGAAGAGTCTGTTGATAAGTCTACATAAAAAGCTTTTATAGTCCTTTGCTTTCCCTTCATGAATTTAAAATTATCTTCACCCTTCTCCATGCTTGCGTGAGCTTTAAGAGTTGGGCAATTAGACTTCAGGTGCCCTTTTTTCAAGCATTCAAAGCATACAACATCAGAGGAAATTTTAGATTTTTTATTAATTTTACCTTTATTCCATTGCTAATGACATTTCTTCTTATTCTTTAAAAGATCTTGAATTTTCAAGTCATCAATACAATGTAATCATCATCTTGTCCAGAAGAGTCACTATTGAAATCATTATCCTTTATGGCTACAATTTTCATTTTTATTTTTTCACCTACATCAAGCTGTCTTTGACTCGCTCCTTTTTTATAGGGAATGACTGACCCAAGTAAGTTATCAATAGAATAAATATTTAGATCTTTAGATTCAGCAATGACAATGATTTTTGCAACATATGAAGAAGGTAAACTACAAAGAATTTTGCTAAATTTTTCATAATTTATAAGCTCTTTTCCTAAGTCATACAAGAAAGTAGTAATATAAATAAACCTAGTATATATTTTATAAATAAATTCACTAGGTTTCTTGCAAAAAAGTTCATAATCATGAAGAAGAATGTAAACTACAAAGAATTTCACTTCCTTCATTCCTTCATATGTTATGCAGAGTTTATCACAAATCTCCTTACCGATAGTGCAAGTGGAAACACGCATGTAATCTTTATATTTTAAAACACAGAAAGGATAGTTCAAATATTTGGCATTCAATTAAGCTAAATCTTTATCATCTGTAGTCCATTCAGAAATATATATTTTAGTTTTAATACCATTTACTAAATATGAAGTTGCAGAATATCCGTCCCAAACTAACATCTACATGAGATAATCATTTGATTATAAAAGGCAGACATGCAAATTCTCCAAAAATTTAAAGTAATATTATCAAATAGAGGTGGTCAAGTGATTAAATATCCTTTCATAATAGTATGATTATCAAAGTTAGCCATAGATTTTAATTTTTTTTTAAGTTTTTTAAAACTTAATTTATGAATCCCACTATGATTCCAATTGAAAGTTCATGAGTGTTGTTAAATCTTTAAGATTTAGCATGAAGCTAACAAAGAGGGGAGTTGGTGGGGGGGGGGGGGGGTGAATTAGTTATTTAAAAAAAAAATTTAATGCAATTTTTTTGTTCAAATCTATTTTGAATATTTTAAAACAAATAATCTTATCCCATAATGTGAAAGCAAAACTAATTTCACAATAACTATAATAGTAGATTTTAAACATAAAATAAATCATTGAAAATGCAAAAATTAAATGTGGTAAAGTGAATAGAAATAACACACTTGAGATATACTGGTTCGATCAACTTGACCTACATCCACTCTCTGGAAACCTTCTTTCTAGGCATTGCACTAAAAGTAGAGTATCTCTTTTTGCCCCCATAATAAGGAAGAGAAGCCCTTACAAAATCTTTCCACCAACTTGGTGAGGCAGAGTAGGTAGAGAATCTTGGAATCCTTTTGCTCCCTCCTACTGTAGGCAGAAAAACATAGAATCCTTTTACTCCGTTTTGGAGTAGGTATAGAACCTTGGAACTAATGCCAATGAAGGTCTCCCTAGATCCACCAAGGAATTAAGGAAGAAGCCTAAAGAGGATGGCAAAAACCTGCCTTGCAGCAACCTTTGTGAATCCTCCATAACTCTCCCTCGTAAGGGTCTCTCTCTCTCTCAAAGCTCTCCTCTCTTCCTTGTCTAAGCTCTCTCTCATGTCAACCCAGCAGTTAATTATTTTTAATAAGAGTATAAGAAATCCTTAAATAGTGGACTTAAAAAATGCTAAATTTCAAAAGTTCTATCTTATGATCATACATTATGATATATGTATCATATAATATGAATAGTGTAATTAAAACTTATCCAGCAAGATCATTAAGACAAACTGCTTAACTTTTATAACATTTTGAATATTCTGATCAAAACATCATATGGTATAAACAATAGATGTTCCTTCTATTTGTTTGGGACCATCCTTGGGATGACCAACTTCATAGACTATCAATTATCCAGAACTATGGACATCGTGCTTTAAAATTAGTACAAAAAATATGGATTTCATTCGATATGATCTTTTGGATGACCAATTTTGTACATGCGTAATTGCATAGTACAAACTATATCATATAGTATGATCAGTCATATAATTATCCATGACTTGATTGCCTGATATCAGGGGATTACTTTAAAAAAATTAATTAGGGCATACCATATGAACTAAATCATGTAGTATGATGAACACAAAATTAATATCTTTCTTAATCTTTTGTATCTAGGGTTTTAACTCAACATAATAGCTTATACAATACGAATTAAAAGTGTACAATACAAAATAAGATCGTACAGTATGAGGCCAAAATCATATAATATGATGTACTAAAAAAAAGTCTATCAAAAAATATTTTTCTCACTACCCCTATGTGTGTGCAATGTTACCAAGCAAAGATATCCTTGAATTACATGTCATGACTCAAGAAAGGAAAAAAATTAGAATGAAATGAAAACTTATAATAACCCTAGTCTACCTAGCTCTGAGCAAATCAGAATTACAAGTGAACGGTGGAGTGATTCCTAAAATGCTAATACACACAAAAATAAAACAAGATATCACAAGAATTGGAGAAAGCAATAATATACATAGTAATATTTGTTATCATAAAAATCACAGTGCTTGAATTAGTTTAGCAATAATATCATTAGGTCCAATAGCTTTTTCATACTTTATTTTCGTTAAAGCCTTTTTAACATAGGTTTTGCTAAAACATCATATTAAGAGGCACTTCATTTCATTAAGTTATGTTACATACCCATTGCCTCAAATAACATTTCTTAACAAAATCACCTGTGTCCATGAAATAGATTGGCTAATAAAATCTTGATTACAAGAACATAAAAGTAGTTCTAAAACCTCTAAAATGACATCCATACTCGGAATCATAATAATGCTTAATGAGATTTTTTTTTGTGACACATTACCTAATGATTTGATCCTTACACCTCCTAAATAAGAGCATCACTTAAGTGAAAATTATATTATATTTTATTTGTTAAATTACAATAACGATTTATGTTTTTAAATTAATGTCAAGCAGGAAAGTCTTCGGAAAAGGAGCAAAATTGCAAAGTTTATAACTAGTGTTGCAACTTTGAAACTATTAGTATTATAGAATCTTCAATACCGTAGTTCCATATTAGAAGATTGTAGCACTAAAGCCTCAAGGAAAATTTCATTTAATTTTTTTCCCTAACTGAAAAAAAGTTAGTGTCATAGAACCGCACAATATTGTAGCACTAGAAATTAACATTACAACATTAGAGTCTCAAAAAAATTACATAATAATTTAACACTTGAGCACTGATCTTAAAAGTGTCATAGCACCAGACGATGTAAGCAAGCTACGTAGTGCCCAAACTTTACAATGCAACATTGTAGTAGTTGATGGAAATGAGCATCATGTTAGATTAGTCAAATGTTAAACCATGTCAGCCCAACACTATATTGAGGAATACTTAATAGTTATGAGGTGCTTGTTCATATTATAACACTGAACTGCCACATTATTGAGAATCTTGGTGCCTGAGTCCATTCCTATAATACGTATAAATAGTTTTTTTTTTTATGTTAGAGATTTTTAGTAAAATGTAGAGGAGAGCTCAATAGAGATCAAAGAATAGTGAGATACATCATTTAGAATAGATGGTCAACATTGTTGTGATAAAACTATCAATTAAAGAGGAAATGATAGTCGAGAATAAAGTTATAAGGGGATATTCAATTTGGTAAGGATCCATCTATTGGATCTATTTTGGATTCTTCATTCTTGGTGGTATTTTCTTCAGCTTCCATACTTTTTCTTTTTTTCTTTAGCAATAAAAGGAAATTATTTAATTTTAAAATTATTTTTAAGTGAAAAAAGTTCATAGATTTGGATTTATATGGTGAATACCTATATAATCCCTAATTTAGACTCTTTTGATTTAAGTTATAAAAAATTATTTTTAATATCTCTCACTTATCATTTAATTTTATATATTTGCCACGTATAAATTAACATCTAGTGTGATATATTCTCTTGATAGAGGAATTTTGGAATAAATAGGAGAATTGAAATGGAATGTAAAAGTTTGTGAGGGTTCTGAAATACTAAAGAACTAGCCAAAGGCTAACTAAAAGGGGAGAGGTCCCTTAATATTTCTCTGCTCTAGACGATTGTGAGGCGTTTTAGGGTTTGTGCTCGTCTGCTTCCTCTTTTCACTCATGGAGTTGCTAGTTTGGCTTTTTTGATGCATTTTCTTCCTTGTTGGCTTCTTCAATGTTTCCTGCACTTGGTTAAAAGGATTTTCTTGATTTTTTTGGCTGTGGAAGATGACATCCCCACCATCATCTATCCCCACCTTATCTTCATTCCCTAATGGAAAAACTCTCTCCTTTAAGGAAGTTATGGTGGGTTCTTCTTTGTCTTCTACTAAGCTTCATTTTGTTCATACTTCCTTTAAGGGATGTCCTACTCTGACGTTTAATGATTCTGTGGTGTTGCAGCTTGCTGCACCATTTACTGCTACCTTAGTTGGCAAATTTTATTCTTCGTAGGCCTAACTAAGATATATTTCAAAAGTTTTTCATGAATCTTAAGCTATTCGGTTCCTTTCACATTGGTCTGTTGGATCCATGTCATATCATGATACAACTTACCAATAATCTTGATTACAGTCATATTTTATAAAGATCTTATTATATACAAGCTTATCAAATGAAATAACTTAAATGGACTCTGGATTTTGATGTGCATGAGGAATATCATATAGTTCCTTTATGGATCTCATTCCCAAATTTACGCCTTCACTTTTTTAAATCTTAGATTTTATTTGGTTTGGCTTTAATCTTTGGTAGGCCATTACAAAGTAACCAAGCTACTGTGTCTATCTCTAGACCTTATATGGCTCGTGTTTTTATTTAGTTGGATACTTCTAAATGAGATTTGTATAGGTTCAAAATTGAATGGTTATTTCCAAAATGTGGAAATTGAAAACCTACCCATTTTCTTTTCCCATTGTAAGATGCATGGCCATGGGGTTAATGAGTGCTTTAGGTTGCATCATCATCTTCATAAGGAGAAGGTTTTATCCATAGATATGCATAGAATTGATAGACCTTTCGGTTGATGTTGATAATGTGGTTCCTAATCTAATGGTTGAAGGAAATGTTTCTAACTCGCAGGATTTTATTGAGACTAACATTCCTGAAGTGATTATGGGTCATACTACTAATGAGTAGAATGATGCAAACAAATTGATACAATATGCCTTAATTCATAAGGATCTTTATTCCATTCATATTATTGACCCTAATTATGACCAGGGAGAAAACTCTACCTCTTTTTTGCTTTTGGATGGTCAAGTCGAGGATGAGTAAGGGTCGGACAGTACTTTTAATTAAATTATTTTTCCATCTTTAACTATTATTTAATGTGTTACTAATAATAATTTAATTGATATGGATTTGATGATGGTTAAGAATAATTATTCAAATTTGGTTTCTAATCAATCTAATGTTGTTGCTCAGGATGAAGTCCATGGTAGCATGGTGGAAAGTAATGTTGACAAAAGTAAATCGATTATGGAGGTTGGTCGTAGCTTTGAGGGAGATGAATTACAACAGGAGGGTTGGTAGGAAGGTTTGAATGATGATACTAAGATTTTCTTAAAATTACCCTCTCATAGTGATGCTTTTACTAATACTAAGGATATGGAGAATATAGTTAAATGCTTCGCTAAAGATGATAATAATAATAATTACATTTTGTTTCACAATAAGAGAGGAAGGAAAAAACATCATATCAAATTACAATCTCTTAGGACCACTCGCACGCATACTTCTCATTAATTTTGTTTTTAATGTTTAATTCAATTATTTGGAATGTGAGGGGCATTGGTTGTCGCTGTTCTAGATTACGTGTTAAGAATTTATGTTGTGTTCATAATGTTTCTATTCTTATTTTGCTTAAACCTTTTATTTCTTCTACTAAGTTGATTAGCACCTCTTGATTTTTTGGTTTTAATTATGCTATTTCAAATGTGGCTACTAAGATCTGGGTTCTTCGGAAGGATTCTGTTAAAACTTATTTTACTGGTGACTTCATCCAAGTGATGCATATAAGGTGGAGGTTTTTAATTTCCCTTATTGTGCTTCTTTTGTGTATGTTGCCTCTACTCTTTGTATTTGGAAATAGCTTTGGGATCACATAATTAATTTTCATAGTGATTATAGTTTACCTTGGCTTATTGGCGATGATTTTAAAGCTATTACTAATCCTTCTGAGAGGATAGAAGGCTCTTCCCCTTCTTATTGGTCTATGGAAGATTTTAGTAACATGATTTTGGATTATAATTTAATTGATATAAGTTTTTTGGGAAATAATTTCCCTTGGAATAAGGGTCACTTATGGCAATGTTTGGACTGAGTTCTTTTTAGTGATTCTTGGCTTAAGTTTTTTAACTCCATTAATGTTCAACATCTTAGTATGACTCTTTCTGACCACTCCCTTTATTAATTAGCCTTAGTTTTAGACAATTTAATGCTTCTCCTCAATTCAGATTTCAAAACATGTGGTTACTTAATGACACTTTTTTATATGTTATTCAAAATAATTGCAAGATCTGTTACATCCAAATAATTCTAGTTTTGGCATGAGGAGACTTTGGATTAAGTTGAAAAGGCTTAAGCATGTGTTAAATTGGTGGACCATAATGTTTTCAAAAACCTCCTTACCAATATTTTGAAAGTGGATCACCAAGTTGACAAGATAGAGTCTACTTTTAAAATTGATCCTTATGATGCTAATTTAATTTTATTAAGAAATGCTAATGATGTGTTTTTTAAATTCCAAGCATAGGAGGAGGTTTTTTTGAAATAGAAAGTTGTGGCTAAGAACTTGATTGAATGTGTTGAAGGTGATAATAATAATAAATATTTTCATGTGTTTGTTTACAGGAAAAGGTTTAAAAATTGTATTAATAAAATTCAATGGAAGGATTGTTTTATCATTCAGAAAACTGTCAAAATTACAAATTTAGTTGCTAAGCATTTTCAAAATCGTCTAATTAAGAATTTTAGTCTGGCTTAGATTGATAATCATTCTTTTAATCCTAGCCTTATATCCCAAGAGAAGAATGAATCTCTTTCTAATCCTCCTTTCGAGGAAGTTAAAGGGACTCTTTTTGGTATGAATAGTGACTCCAAGGCTGGGCCTGATGGTTTTATTACTTAGTTTTTTCCAAAATCTTGGCACATTATTGATAATGATCTTTTTTATGCTATTTGGTATTTCTTTACATGTAATTTTATCCCTAAATTTTTTACTTCTACTTCTATTATGCTTATTCCCAAAAATAATTTTGATAGTACATGGAATGATTTTAGACTTATTAGTGTTTGTACCTTCTTTAACAAATTAATTTCTAAAATTCTCATGGATCATCTTACCTATATTATATGGAGAAGTATCTCTCCTTATCAGATGGGTTTTGTGAAAGGGAGGGACATTGCAGATAATATTTTATTGGCTCAAGAATTTTGCCAAGACTTGGATGTTAGGGTAAGAGGGGGTAACTCGATTTTAAAGTTGGATATTGCCAAGGCCTATGATAATATTGATTGGAAATTTATTTATCATATTTTGCAATTCTTTGGCTTTAATTCAATTTTTATCAAGTTTTAAGAAATTGTATTGAAGGTGTTTATTTTTCTATTATTGTTAATGGTACTAGTAATGGTTATTTTAAATCCTCCCATAGCTTAAGATAAGGTGACCCTACTCCTACTCTTTTTATTATTGCTAAATTTTTATCTAGGGGTCTTATCCATCTTTTTGGAAAAACTTTGAGTTTGTACTTTAAAGTGTTGGGTGGTTTTCCATATCTCATTTATGTTTTACTGATGACTTTATTATTTTTATGAATGCATCTGTTAATAAGATTCATAAACTTATGGATTATTTCTATCAATTTGAAATGGTTAGTGGCTTATCTCTTAACAAAATTAAAGTTGTTTTATTGCTTCTAAGAGAATTCCCAATGATCTTATTTTATCTAGTAAGGATTTAACTAGTTTTATGCATGAAGTATCTTGATGCCCCTCTTTTTAAAGGTAGAAAGAAAACTTTTCCCTTTGATGATCTTAATACTTCTGTTCAAAATAAACTTTTATCTCAGGATTCTAATTTCTTGAGCTTTGGTGGTAGATTTACTCTTATCAAAAGTGTTCTTTGCCCATTGTTGGCTTATATTTTTCAAAATGTTCTTCCAACTCAAGAAATTTGTAATAGAGTGTATAAGCTTATCTATAAATTTTTTTGGAAAGGTACTTCTATTAATTCCAAAATTACCTGGGCTGCTTGGGATAAATGTTGTGGTGTTTTGGCTGAAGGGGGTTTAGGTTGTAAAAATATGTATGATTTAGCTATGGCCTTTTCTTTTGAACTATGGTATAATTTTTGTGTTAAACTGATCCTTTGGGCTAATTTTATGTTTGTTAAGTACTATGTTGATAAGAACCCTACTACTTGTCATTTTAATCAAGGTGATTCTAGAGTGTGGTAGAGGCTTTACAAGATTAAATGGGCTATTGAGCCCTTCATTTCATGTGGGATTGATGAAGGTAATGCTTTCTTTTGGTAAGATCATTGGTTGGGTAAACAGTCTACTAAATCCATTAAGAATTTTTCCTCCATTATAGCTATTAAGATTAGGTCTTACTTTATTGATAATTGTTGGGACTATGAGAAACTTTCTAATGTTATTCCTAATTTCATTATTCATCAAGTTCTAAATCTGCCTTTCAATATGACTTCTAAGGATGTTATTTTATGTAATTTGTCTAAAGATGATGGTTTTAACTTAAATAATGCTTGGCATGCTTTTAGATCAAGGAGAAATATTAATAATATTTTCTCTCTGATTCGGCATAAAAGTATACCTTCTACTATGGCTATTTTTGTTTGGAGAATACTGCATTAATTCATTCCCACAGATGATAATCTAATCAAAAGAGGCTTTATCTTGCCTTCTAAGTGCCAATGTTGTTACCATATTGAGAATATGCATCTTATTTTTATTTCTGGTCCTGTAGCTACTAAAACTTGGGTTTATTTTGTTGATATGTTTTAGTTGAACTATTATAATGCTTAGTTGTCCATTAATTCTATGCTTAATGCTTTGCTCATTAAATCTAAAGGGCACATAAAAAATGTTATTCCTTCTCTAATATTATTGTACTTATAGTTGGAGAGGAATAATTCTCTTTTTATTTTTTTTTGTATGAATCATCATACGGTTATCAAGAATGTGAAGGATATGGTTTTGTCTCTTGTCTCTGTAAAACTGTTGTCTTTTAAGAATTTTAAAAACTACTCTTTTGTTAGTTTTGCTTTAGGTCTTAGTTTGGAGGGTGATCTTATTGCTAAAGAGTCTAATATTATTTATGGACCAAACCCCCCATAAATTTCTATAAGCTGAATGTGGATGGTGCTAGCATTACTTCATCAGTGGGTTATGGTGGGGCTATCAGAGTCAGTAATGGTAGTCATATTATGGCCATTGCTAATCCTTTGTAGAACAATAATGTTTTATATGCTACCACTATGGCTATTCTTTATGTTCTTTGGTTGTGTATTTATTTTAATTTAACTAATATTTTTTATTAAGGTAAATTCTGATTATAAATTCCAATTCATATATTATGGTGATGACACATGCCATAATCCTGATCTATTTTATCAAGTGAGGGTGATTAAGAATTTGTTAATTTTTTTGAATTATTCATTCTATCATATTTATAAGGATGATAATGCTTGTGCTTCTTGGTTTGCTAATTGGGGGTGTGGTTTAAAGTTTTGTTTTTCTAATTTTATTGGATCCACCATGCCGGTGGTTTTGAAAGGTATTCTTAGACTTGATAATATTGGTTTACCCTATGTTAGAATTTAAGATGTTTGGTTGGATTCATCTTGCTCTTTTTCTTTGGAGGCTTTTTTCTTTGCTACTTTTTGGATGCCCTATGTGGGGTTGTGGTATCTACAATTATTTTTCTCCTATCTTGCTAGTTTTAATATTTCTCAGTTTGGTTTGGCTCTCACCACCTTTCTGCTGGTTGTTGTTGGGTCTTGTTTGAACTCCTGTGTTGTTGGGAGCTATAATTTCTACTTTTTGATGTTCAACTAGAATGCTACTTGGGTTGTTTTGGGGCTGGTTGGATTTATGCTCTATTACTTTTCTTCTAGACAGTGTGTGGTGTTGAGTCCAGTAATTAGGTTGTTAAGCCTAAGTAAATGTCCCACGGCTACCAAGAGGGGGGTGAATTGGTAGTTTTAAAAATTTTAAACCCTCTTAATAATAAAGTTGAACCGAAATAAAATTTTCTTTTAAAGTTAGTAGAAAAATGTTTTTCAACCACAGAGTTGTTAAAACTGAAATTCAAAGTGCGGAAACGTAAAAGCAATAAAGTAAATGACACCAGATTTATAGTGGTTCGGTCTATAACCAGACCTACATCCACTCCTCAGAGGCACCCTCTGAGTATTGCACTAATACCACAAAGTGACTCTCCTTTAGCACCCACAGCAAGGCAGAGAAGCCTGTACAAAACACTCTTTTCACCACTACCCGGTGCGGCAGAGAACCGTCGTCCTTTTACACAATCCACAGTGCTGGCAGAGAACCGTCATCCTTTCACACTCTCCTAGTGTGGGCAGAGAACCCTAAGGCTGTTCACACTCTCCAAGTGTAGGCAGAGAACCTTCTCCCTTTTACACTCTCCTAGTGTGGGCAGAGAACCCTCGTCTGTTCACACTCTCCAAGAGTCGGCAGAGAACCGGACCTTCTTGAATGATCTTCTCACAAGAATCTAGAAAGAAGAAAGAAAAGAGTGAAGAAATCCAATTTCACAAGTAGAGACTCTTACCTTAGCAATCCAAGTGAAGCCTTCTCGCTCCAGTGGTAGGAATCCTCCTTTGAATGCTCTCTTCCACTCTCTCCTTGGCTATTCTCTCAAGAGGCACGAAGATCAAATGACAAAAAGATTGGGTGGCAGTCTAATTTGGACCTTTTATAGAAAAGACAAGAAAAACCGCCCAAAAACTGTAAATTTCCAATTCTGTACGCAGTGGATCGTCCTGTACGATCATGGATCATCCTGGACGATTTTACTTAAACGATCTGAAATGACCCAATTTGTATATGTGTACAAAATGACTTCGTACAGCTGATCGTCCTGTACGAACTAGGTTCGTCCAGTACGAACGGTTATTACCAGGTCGGTTCTAGAAACTGCTGAAAACTGTTCTAAGTCGGTTCATCGTCTGGACGAAAATATGTTCGTCTGGACGAAAATTTTCCAGAGAGCCGATCGTCCTAGACGATTATTTATTTCATCTAGACGAAAATTTTCCAGAGCACCCATCGCCGCGGACGATAATTTGTTTTCGTCTGGACGAAACTTTTCCAGAGAGCTGATCGTCCGGTACGATATTTATTTTCATCTGGACGAAAATTTTCCAGAGCACTGGTCGCCTCGTACGATGATAAAATTCGTCTGGACGAAAATTTTACAGAGAACCCATCGTCCGGGATGAAAATAAAATTCATCCTGGACGAATAGGACTTAGAAAAAAAAATTTTCAAGCAAGTTCCTATTCGTTCCAAGTGCTCTACAGGAGATAACTGACAGATCGTCCAGTACGATAAATATCGTCCTGTACGATCAGTATAGAATTTCAAGATCTCCTAATTTGTGTGTGTGAGATTTTATTCACTCAATTACAATCACTCCCTTTCAAAATTAATTCAAAGAAAAGACAAACTTCAAATAAACAAAATATCATATGTTGAATTTGATTTGAAGTTTTCGTAGTCTGGAGTCTGATTTTCCTGAAATGTTAGTACACACAAGAGCAAGTGCAAATCTTCTAAAATTGTTAGGAGATAACTATACATCTGAACAATAATGTTTGGAATCATCAAAACTACATAAGTTGCACAAATATAAATCATTCAAATAGCAACTATTCAAACAATCTCCCCCTTTTTGATGATGGCAAAACAATTATTATTTGTAAGGTTTCAAGTTAAAACATATCTCTTATCTCCTAAACTCCCCCTGAATTTATGAGTACATTAAAATAAGGAGGCATTAAAGAACAATATTTAAAGAACAATATTTTTGTTATTCAAAAAATTTTTTAACACAAACAAATAAAAAACATACAAATAGAACAATTAAAAATAGAAAACACAAACCACAAAAATACAAACATAATAATTTCTCCCCCTTTTTGACAGCAACAAAAAGTGAAGAAGAAAAAGACAAGAAATGTAAATAATTATATGAAATTCATTGTTAAAATTTAATTTAAATTGTGATTTGACATAGGGTATGCAATTTTAAATTAAAGATATTAGGTCAATCATAGAAATTTATAAAATTTATGAAATGAAATAACATTGTAAGTAAGAAGAATTTATCAAAGACATGATTCAATTTAGACATTTTGATTATTGAAAATCATTACAAGTGAGATGTAAAAAAAATTCTATATTTCAAAGTTCAATAGAATATAAATGAACATTAGATCAACTTGAATTAAGAGATTGAACGAATTTGGAAAGAAGAGAATTACCTCATGTGGTGCTTTGCACATCTTTTCAAAGTTTTGGAGCACATTTTTGTGAATTTTTCTTTGGTTGGGCTTATTTTGTGCCTCTTTTTCACTTTGCAAATTTTTGTGTATTGCTTTTGATTTTTGTACATTTGTACAATGTTCAAGAGTAATTTGACCAATTCTTTCCAAAATCTATAATCTAAAATTTCAAATATTTCTAGGTGCATAAATATCATTTGAGCATAGAAATACAAAATAAGAAAACATCAAAATTGCAATAACAATATTAACTTTTATGTAGTCTAAATGAATAGACATGAATTTTAAAAGTTCTAATTACAACAAGTTATAAACAAATTTTAAATTTAGAAATTCTAGATTTTCTAATATAGATAATCTCAAATTACAATCGAATTTAAGCACTATGTAGATTAAAAAAAATACTAATGAAATTCATAAACATTAGCCACATTTCAAAACAAATCTAATAAAAACAAACTTTCATTGATAAAAAAAGAAACGGATTACATAAAAAAACATTGAACTTAAAAAAAAAACTTAAAACAAACACTGAATAATAAAACAGACACGATAATAAAAAAAAAATACACCATACACACATAAAAACAATTTCTACTGTTCTGGAGGAGGAGGAGGAGGAATGCCGCCAAAGAGGTTGAAGTAGGAGGCCATCAACATTACATTGGTATTTATTTCATGAACTTCATCTCTAATATTACCAATGTCATGTTGCTGCTGAGTAAGTTGAGCATCAAATTGATCAAACCTTTGATCAATGTGAGTCTCTAGTCTATCAAATCTCTCAATCAGATTCTGGTAATCTGATTGAGAAGCAGAACCTTGCACTCCTTCTTCTTCTTCTTCTGAAGCACTAGCATGTGCTTTCTCTTTTTCTTTTTCCTCCTTGAAGAGCAATCTGAATGATGCATCGTTATAGTAAATTGGCTCTTCATATTCTTCATCAGGATGCACTATATTGTACTTCTTTTCCAAAATATAAGTAATCAAGTGCCCTAAAGAAATGTTCTTCTTCCTCTTCTGATCAGGATGTCCTATTTCTGAAAGCCCATAGATATGATCTAGGATGAGTTGGGCTTCATCAATAGGATGTCTTTTCATGATTAAAAAAGTTAGACAAGAAAGGAGAGGAGTAATGTTAATCCTATCACCAGCTTTAGGAATAATTGAGGATCTAAGGATATGCTGGATGATTCGGGCATCTTGGGTCATACCGGCCACTCTAGCAACATGATTGTCAATCACATTTTCTCTAATTACCATATTGATTTGAAACCATTTGAAGGAGGTTTCTGACATTAGGGTGTGGGCTCTATATCCCTCAGTTCTTAAGTTTAAAAATGCACCAAGGTCGTGCTTGGTGATCTCAACTTTTTTCTTAAAAACAAAAGAACTAATGATAGAGTGGTCAGAATTGAAACTCATGTTGGCTAGAAAGTAGTGGTAGGTTTGTTTATTGTAGAGATGGACGAGAGAAAGAATGAACTGAAATTGGGTTGAGGTGAAGAGGTGCAATACCCGAAATTTCAACTCTGTTTGGATAAGAATGCAAGACGGAGTGATTTTTGCGGATGCAAAACGAGGAAAAGATTCCTCATTTGCCTTGGAAAGAAAGTTGTCTGGGGCATTCCTATTAGGTTTTCTCACCAAAACCTTTTGTCTTTTGCTAGAGGAGGCCATTGTTGATTTGATGTTGAAAGGGATTGAAAAAGAAGTTTGAAAGTGTGATTGTCAAGTTTGAAAGCCTTCATATTTAAAGAAAAACGATACGTTCGTCCTGGACGAAAATATTCGTCCTGGACGAAATATTATCATTCGTCTGGACGAAGTAATTTCGTACAGACGATCCAATTCGTCTAAAATGTAACGACTTTTCGTATTCAACACAACTTACGATGCGTCCCTTCGTACAGGCTTTTTGACTTGACCGATAGTACAGACGAAACAATTTCGTACAGACGATCGAAAAGTGTTTCGTTTTAATGACTCTTGAAAACCGTCCCCTACAATGAACCGACACATGTTCGTACAGACGAAAAAATTTCGTACAGACGAAGTTCGTATTAAAAACTGTCTTATCCACTCAACCGCTGCATTCAATCGTCCCGACGTTTGAGAGAGAAAAAAATTCGTCCTGGACGATTAAATATCGTACAGACGATCAAATAAAAAACTGCTCTCAAAACGGTTTAAATTCGCGCAAACTGTTCCTTCACATATCGTCCCGTACGAAAACATTTCGTCCTAGACGATTTCCTCCAAAAAAAAATTTTTAATTTTGAATTTTTTAAATTAACAAAATCAACAAAAACACAGAAAACATAAAACCAAAATCATAGATCCAAAAACAATTCATTAAAAACACAAAAAATTCACAAAATTACAAAAACAAAACACAACAAGTATCAATGTTGCAAAGACATTTTAGTTAAGCTTTCAAATAAATAACACCAAGCCTTGTTCTTAAAGTACTGAAGGTATCAAAGGCCAAAGGTTTTGTAAAAATGTCTGCAAGTTGATTTTCAGTTGAAACATGTATGAGTTCAATTTCTCCTTTGGATACATGATCCCTTATGAAATGATGCCTTATATCGATGTGTTTGGTTCTAGAATGTTGAATAGGATTTTTGAAAATGCAAATAGCACTAGTATTGTCACAATAAATTGGAATAGTGCCTATAGTTAATCCTAAGTCAATCAACTGTTGTTTTAACCAAAGTACTTGTGCCACACAACTTCCTAATGCAATGTATTCTGCTTCTGCAGTAGATAGTGCCACTGAATTTTGTTTTCTACTAGACCATGAAACTAATGAATTTCCAATGAATTGACATGTTCCAGAAGTGCTTTTCCTATCCACTCTACAGCCTGCAAAGTCAGAATCTGAGTAACCAATAATTTCAAATGAAGAGCTAAACTTAGGATACCAAATTCCTAAGTTTTGAGTTCCTAGTAGATATCTTAAAATCCTTTTCACTGCTGTCAAATGTGATTCTTTTGGATCTGATTGAAATCTAGCACATAAGCAAACACTAAACATAATATCTGGTCGGCTAGCAGTCAAGTAAAGTAAAGATCCAATTATCCCTCTAAATTTCTTTTGATCAACAGATTTTCCCTTAAGGTCTTTATCTAACTGAACTGAAGAACTCATTGGTGTACTAACAGGTTTAGCATTGTCCATTTCATATTTTTTGAGGATGTCCTTAATATATTTGGTTTGACTAAGAAAAGTACCTTCCTCAAGTTGCTTAATGCTAAATCCTAGAAAGTAATTTAAATCTCCCATTAGACTCATTTCAAATTCACTACTCATTGTTTTAGAAAAATCATCACAAAGATGTTTATTTGAAGATCCAAAGATGATGTCATCCACATAAATTTGAACAATAAGTATATCCTTTCCAATTTTCCTTAAAAAGAGAGTTGTATCCACACTTCCTTTTTCAAAAGATCTTTCAAGTAGGAAGGTGCTTAACCTCTCATACCAAGCCCTAGGTGCCTGTTTCAATCCATATAATGCCTTTTTTAATTTGAAAACATGATTTGGAAATTTAGAATTTTCAAAACCTGGAGGTTGTTCTACAAAAACATCTTCTTCAATTACTCCATTTAAAAAGGCACTTTTAACATCCATTTGAAACAATTTAAAACCTTTAAAACAGGCAAAGGCTAGTAAAACCCTAATTGCTTCAAGTCTAGCTACAGGGGCAAAAGTTTCCTCAAAATCAATTCCTTCAATTTGATTATACCCCTTAGCTACTAATCTAGCCTTATTTCTAATGACTACTCCTGAGTCATTCATTTTATTTTTGAACACCCACTTGGTTCCAACAACACTTTGATCTTTTGGCCTTGTAGTTAGTTCCCAAACTTTATTTCTTACAAATTGATTTAACTCTTCTTGCATGGCCAATATCCAAAATTCATCTGAAAGTGCTTGATCAATGTTAGTGGGTTCAATAGTTGAAATAAAGGCTGAATGATTGACTTCCTTGTTTAATCCACGCCTAGTTCTAACACCCTCACTTGGTTCACCTATAATCAATTCCTTTGGATGGTTTTTAGAAAATCTCAAATCTCTAGGCAAAGGGTCTTCTCTTTCTAAATTTTCTTCCACATTTTCTTCCAAATTTAATCTATCAATCTTTTGGGAGTTTTCTTCAATTTCTTCTTCAACAACTTTTGGCTCTTCCATGTTTCCATTTTCATCAAAAAAACATGTATGGTTTCTTCAATGACTAAAGTTCTTTTGTTGAATACTCTATAAGATTTTCCAACACTTGAATATCCAACAAAAATTCCTTCATCTGATTTTGGATCAAATTTTCCTAAGGCAGATTTTCCATTATTATGTATGAACACCTTGCAACCAAATACATGCAAATGAGACAAATTTGGTGTTCTACCTTTTAGCAACTCATAGGGTGTTTTATTCAAATTTGATCTCACATTCACCCTATTCAGAACATAGCATGCAGTGCTAACCGCCTCAGCCCAAAAATATCTAGGAAGTGAGTATTCTGCTAACATTGCTCGGGCGGCTTCTATTAATGTTCTGTTCTTTCTTTCAACTACTCCATTTTGTTGAGGAGTTCTAGGTGCAGAAAAATTGTGATCAATCCCCTTTTCTTTACAGAAATCTTCAAATTTTCATTTTCAAATTCTCCTCCATGATCACTTTGTATAGAAATTATTTCACATCCTAGTTTTCTTTGTATCCAAGTTGAAAAATTTCTGAATTCCTCAAATGATTCACTCTTATGAAAAAGAAATTTAACCAAGGTGAATCTTGAAAAATCATCTACTATAACAAATCCATATACCTTTCCTCCTAGACTTACCGTGCTTACAGGTCCAAAAAGATCCATGTGAAGAATTTCTAATGGTTTACTGGTCCTAAGATCTTTATTGGACTTAAAAGAGGACTTCACTTGTTTTCCTAGTTGACATGCATCACACAGATGGTCCTTAGTAAAGTCTAGTTTAGGTATTCCTCTCACCAAATTCTTTTGGGTAATTTTTCTAAGATTTTTCATACTAGAATGACAAAGTCTCCTATGCCAAAGCCATGATTCATCAGAAACAGTTTTCAAACAAAAAGCAGTAGGAGATTGAATACAATTTAAATCTAGCATGTAGACATTGTTCACCCTTTTTCCATTTAAAATAATTTTCCCATTTAGGCTAATTATGCAGCTAGTAGGTAAAAATTTTACATTATAGCCCTTATCACATAGCTGACTTATGCTAAGCAAATTATGTTTTAAGCCTTCAACTAATAAAACATTGTCTATGAAAAAGTTTTTCAAATTTCCAATCATACCTGATCCAACCACTTTCTTTGTGGTATTATCTCCAAGTGTAACCTTGCCTCCACTCCTGGCTTCCAGCGTTATGAATTGAGCAGTATCTCCAGTCATGTGCTTAGAACATCCGCTGTCCAGGTACCATATACTCTCACGAGGTCTTGTGTGAGAGTATTCCTGCAAATTCTCAAATGTTAGACCTGGGAACCCAAACTAGTTTGGGTTCACCTTTATGAAATTTATAATCAGATGCATGTGTGATATGTCTAGGTTTATGCATCTTAGTTCTCCACACCAAATTAGGTTTCATCTTTAAAGTGCAGGTGTGAGATATATGTCCCAAAAATCCACAATTGTTACATTTAACATTAGGAAAAATATTTCCTATGTTTTCTTTCATATGATTGTCTTCTAAGGGATTTCATGAATTTAGGATAATATTTAGGATTTGTAAAATCTTCAAGTTTAGGGGGGTTCCTATTATCCTCGAGAGCTCTTATAGTAAGTTTGTAAAATGAATTCATATCCTCCAAGATTCGATTTGTATAATTGATTCTATATGTCTTGCTCTCAGATTCATCCTTAAATTTCTTAAATTCTTTTTCAAGTTCAGCATAGGATGATTTTAAATTCTCAAAATTTTTATTCAAGTCATCATATTCATCAAGTAGTTTCATGTGGTTGCTATCAATTAAAGCATGATCTTTCCTAAGGATTTCGTGTTCCTTATTAAGCTCTTCCAATTCTAAAACTAAACTAGCATGCATCTTTTTCGTTTTCCTATATGCATCATGCATGTGTTCAGAAACTTCAAACAATTCATTATAAGTTAAATCACATACCTCTTCTTGATCTGATTGTTCAGATTTATCTGCCATCAAGCAAAGGTTGGTGACTTCTTCTTCTTTTTCAGTCTCAGATGAGTCTGAAGCTGAGTCCGCCCAAAAAGCCTTTTGAAACTTCTTCTTGCCCTTCTTTACCATTGGTTTCTCCTCTACCTTCTCCTTGCTAGGAGTGGCTTTGAGTTTTGGACAATCAGTCTTTATATGACCTGGTTTCCTGCATTCATAACAAATCACTTCATTAGAAACCTTGCCATTTCTGTTATACTTACCTCTATTCCATTGCTGGCGTCTCTTCTGCTTCCTCTTTAAAAAGCTTCTGAATTGTCTAGTCATCAGTGCAATATCGTCTTCATCCTCAGGTTGTGAGTGTTCACTTTCTGACTCTTCCACATTTAGTGCAATATTCTTGTCCTTTCTTGGTTCACCTGCATCAATCTTTCTTTGACTTACTCCTTGCTCGTAAGCAATGAGTGAACCAAGAAGATTGTCAATTGAATAAATGTTCAGATCTTTAGACTCTGTAATTGCAGTAATTTTAGCATCATATGCAGTAGGTAAACAACGAAGAATCTTATTAACCATTTCAGCATTTGTTAATTCCCTACCAAGTGCATGCAAAGAGGTGACAATTTGAGTGAATCTTGTGTACATGTCAGATATAGATTCATTAGGTTTCATGCGAAATAATTCGTAGTCATGTAACAAGATATTGAGTCTTGATTGCTTAACCTCATTTGTCCCTTCATAAGTAATACAAAGTCTATCCCATATGTCTTTTCCGCTTTTACAAGTGGAAACTCGCATGTAGTCTTCAGATTTTAAAGCACAAAAGAAACTATTTAAACATTTCGCATTTAATTGTGCTAAGTCACGTTCTTCTATAGTCCAATCTGCATAGGGTGTATCTACCCTAATTCCATCAACTAATCTAGTTGGTTTTGTGTAACCTTCCTGGACTAGCATCCACATGCGATAATCAAGTGACTGTAAGAAAGTAGACATGCGTGTTTTCCAAAAATCAAAAGGAATATTGTCAAACAGTGGAGGTCTAGTGATAGAGTAACCCTCAGGTGTGTTTCGGTTTCCAAATGTAGCCATCTACGTTAATCAAAAAGTAGTTCAAACTTATGATTTTGAAACAATGCTCTGATACCACTTGTTGAGTCCAGTAATTAGGTTGTTAAGCCTAAGTAAATGTCCCACGGCTACCAAGAGGGGGGTGAATTGGTAGTTTTAAAAATTTTAAACCCTCTTAATAATAAAGTTGAACCGAAATAAAATTTTCTTTTAAAGTTAGTAGAAAAATGTTTTTCAACCACAGAGTTGTTAAAACTGAAATTCAAAGTGCGGAAACGTAAAAGCAATAAAGTAAATGACACCAGATTTATAGTGGTTCGGTCTATAACCAGACCTACATCCACTCCTCAGAGGCACCCTCTGAGTATTGCACTAATACCACAAAGTGACTCTCCTTTAGCACCCACAGCAAGGCGGAGAAGCCTGTACAAAACACTCTTTTCACCACTACCCGGTGCGGCAGAGAACCATCGTCCTTTTACACAATCCACAGTGCTGGCAGAGAACCGTCGTCCTTTCACACTCTCCTAGTGTGGGCAGAGAACCCTAAGACTGTTCACACTCTCCAAGTGTAGGCAGAGAACCTTCTCCCTTTTACACTCTCCTAGTGTGGGCAGAGAACCCTCGTCTGTTCACACTCTCCAAGTGTCGGCAGAGAACCGGACCTTCTTGAATGATCTTCTCACAAGAATCTAGAAAGAAGAAAAAAAAGAGTGAAGAAATCCAATTTCACAAGTAGAGACTCTTACCTTAGCAATCCAAGTGAAGCCTTCTCGCTCCAGTGGTAGGAATCCTCCTTTAAATGCTCTCTTCCACTCTCTCCTTGGCTATTCTCTCAAGAGGCACGAAGATCAAATGACAAAAAGATTGGGTGGCAGTCTAATTTGGACCTTTAATAGAAAAGACAAGAAAAACCGCCCAAAAACTGCAAATTTCCAATTCTGTAGGCAGTGGATCGTCCTGTACGATCATGGATCGTCCTGGACGATTTTACTTAAACGATCTGAAACAACCCAATTTGTACATGTGTACGAAATGACTTCGTACAGCTGATCGTCCTGTACGAACTAGGTTTGTCCAGTACGAACGGTTATTACCAGGTCGGTTCTGGAAACTGCTGAAAACTGTTCTGTTCATCGTTTGGACGAAAATATGTTCGTCTGGACGAAACTTTTCCAGAGAGCCGATCGTCCTGGATGATTATTTATTTCGTCTGGATGAAAATTTTCCAGAGCACCCATCGCCGCGGATGATAATTTGTTTTCGTCTGGACGAAACTTTTCCAGAGAGCTGATCATCCGGTACGATATTTATTTTCGTCTGGACGAAAATTTTCTAGAGCACTGGTCGCCTCGTACGATGATAAAATTTGTCTGGACGAAAATTTTACAGAGAACCCATTGTCCGGGACGAAAATAAAATTCATCCTGGACGAATAGGACTTAGAAAAAAAATTTTCAAGCAAGTTCCTATTCGTTCCAAAAGCTCTACAGGAGATAACTGACAGATCGTCCAGTACGATAAATATCGTCCTGTACGATCAGTATAGAATTTCAAGATCTCCTAATTTGTGTGTGTGAGATTTTATTCACTCAATTACAATCACTCCCTTTCAAAATTAATTCAAAGAAAAGATAAACTTCAAATAAACAAAATATCATATGTTGAATTTGATTTGAAGTTTTCGTAGTCTGGAGTCTGATTTTCCTGAAATGTTAGTACACACAAGAGCAAGTGCAAATCGTCTAAAATTGTTAGGAGATAACTATACATCTGAACAATAATGTTTGGAATCATCAAAACTACATAAGTTGCACAAATATAAATCATTCAAATAGCAACTATTCAAACATGTGGTGCCTACATTATATTGGGTTTTATTAATGGATGCCTGGATTGGTGGTTTTTTGTGTTGGCATTGGTCGTATAATAGGTGGGGTCTGACTTTCCTGTAGAGGTTTTTGTGGTTAATGTCTATTTCATCCCTTATATGTCCTATGGTCGTGGTCTTTTTCTTTTATTATTTTATTATGGTGTTGTTGAACTGCTGTTGGTCTTTCTATGGTTTTATTAACTTTAGCCGAGGTTTATGTTGATTTGGACTTAAAATTTGATTACATTGGTTATTTTGCCGATGGTTTTCCTAATTATTTCTCTCCTACCTTCAGGTGGTTGTATAGTTTGGTCGGGTGTATCCATGGGAGTTTGACTTAGATTTGGAGCTTTTTTGGTTTTGTTCTGAGTTATGAGGTTGCTGGTTTGCTTTTGTTTTTCTTGCATGGTCTTTGGAGCCTTACTTGGTATCTGGATTATTTATTTTTGTTGGATGTCTTGGGGCCCTATTTTGGGCTGGTTGTTGGTGTTCTCTTGGGGCCTTTGTGCTGGTCTTCTATGAGCATGGATTTTTGCAGTTTGGGGCTGTTTGAGAGGGATTTTTGATTGAGCCTGGTGGTAGGATTTAGTGGCATGTAGACTACCTTAATGAGGATTGCTGGTTTAATTTTATCCAGAGCTCTATATATTTAGATACTTTATTGTGTTTAACGTGGTTGAATAGCTTAGATCACTTATTATTATTCATGATTTTCTCCATTTAACTTTATTCTTTTTTATATTTATTTAATTTTTTTGTTACCCCTGTACTTTTTTGTGCTATAGATTTTTGTTTTGTAGCCTCTTTGATTCTCAGGTGAATTTTCTTATGGTTGTGGTCAAGTTTTTTTTGCAGAAAGATTGTGCATCAATTTCCTATTTATATCTTTCTTTTTTGGATGCTTGTCTATAGCACCATTAAGATGTTACTAGATTGTCTTGTATTTTGGCTCAGTAGAGACTATCGACTCATAGGTTTTATTTTGATTTGTTTTGTAGCTTATTCGAGCATTAGAGATCTGATGGTCTCCCTTAAGGACCTTGTAATTATTTTTATTATTTAATGCATAGGTCCCTTTTTAGAATTTAACCAAAAAAAAAATAGAGGGGGTAGGTAACTTTAAGGCCATTGTAATTTTTCTCTTTATAAATGCGTAGGCCCCTATGTGGGTTTCCCCTTAAAAAAATGAAAAAATAGGGGGGGGAGGGTGTGAATTGGTTAGTTTAAAAATTCTTAATTGAAAAGAAACTTGTTTAAAAACTTTTCAAACACACACATAATTCTCGATAAAGAGGATACATAAAAAGTATATTTCACTACTATGAAAAAAAACAGATTTTTTAACCACACATAATTACAAAAAATAATGTGTAGAAAATAATATGAATGAACACATCAGAATTTTTAGTAGTTTGATCAAACTGACTTACGTCCACTCCTTGGAGACTCTCTCTCCAAGTATTGCAGTAAATAGTAGTGGATTTCCTTTTACTCCCACAGTAAGGTGGAGAAGTCTATATAAATATTTTTTCCCCTCCCGATATGATACTGAACCATGACTCTTTTACAGGCAGAGTACCACATATCTATTTTCACTCTTTTAGTGATAGTAAGAGAACCACAACTCCATTTTCACCCTCCTGGCTATGGTTAAAAAATAACAACTCAATTTTCACCCTCATGGTAATAGTTAAAGAACCATAACTCTATTTTTACCCTCCAGGTGATAGTCAGAGAACCACGATCTTTGCTGAAGAACTTCTTCTTTGGAGCCAAAGAGAATCCAGAGTGATACTTGTAGATACTAGGCAAGATTCTTTTTTGGAGCAACCATGTGAATCCCTCATAACTTCTCCCTCATAAAATCTCCCTTTCTTCTCTCATAAGACTTGCCTTCTTTACTCCCTCAAGGCTCTCTCTCTCCTGACGTCTCAACAGCCAAAATATATTCTAATAGGAGTATTAAAAAACCTTAAGTAGTGGGCTTCAAGAAAAACTAAATTTTAAGAGATATGTTATTTGTTCGTATATTATAATGCACGTATTATACAATACAATTATTGTATGATCTAAACATCATATTATACAAACTATAGAAATTCCTTCTATTTATTTGGAAAGATCCTTTGGATGGACAAATTCATACACTATCGATTGTCTAGGACTATGGACATCATATAAAACAATTAGTCCAAAAATTATGGATTTTGTTTGATACGATGATAAATTCTTTTGCGATTAATTATACAATGTAAATTGTATGTAAGTATGATCAGTCATAATAATTGTCCATGATTTGATTGTATCATATAGAGGGATTAATTAAGAAAGATTTTAACAATGGAATATAGTACAAACCAAATTGTTCTATACGATCAAAGTAGAATTAGTATATTTTTTAACCTTTGGCAGCTAGGTTTTGACATAGCACAACAAATCATATAGTATGAGATAAAATCATATAGTGCAAAGTAAGGTCATAAAGTAGGAAACAAAAATTATATGGTATGATGTACTTAAAAATACTCTCTCAAAAACATTTTTCTCTCCCCTTGTGTGTACATGGTTGCTCAGCTATGATATCCACCCATTTATATGATACGACTTAAGAAAGGGAAAAATATAGAATAAAAATTAATAAGTTGTTTTTCTCTTAACTCCCCCTTAGATGAAAATCAATTATAAGAAAAAGGAGTGAAAATCTGTTTCTTTAAATTTTAAATATTATGCAAACAATAACAACAATAACTACAACAAACAAATAACAAAATACTACTACCCCTTTTGACATAACAAAAAGCAGGAAAATAATAAGAAGAAAAAAATAGAAAATAAAAATAAGAAATTGTATAAAATAAATAGATTAAAAAATGACTAACAAATCAAGATAAATAAAGAAACATCACACATATATGAACTCTTGTACGTTTTTTTTTCTTCTAAATGTAATAAACTTACTCTATAAATAGAAAATACCAAATAAGGTAACTGTTGACTTTATTGTAACCGACAGATTTGGTTTCCAGACTTTGCTCACCCAGCTCAGCATCTTTATCAGCTAAAATCCTTTATTAAAATAAAATCTATTTCAAGAATTACAACTAGGCAAGAAAACTTAAACTTTTTAGACTACTATCATGAAATATATAAAAAAGAATATTACCCTTAAAATGATGAATGATGAGCCAAAATTTACAAAATGTGTGTGTGTATATATATATATAACTTATTATGAAACACATTAATTTTTTAAGATTTAAATACTTATGAGAAAGAAAGGCTAAGTTAAGTTGGCTCATTTTATGCCTCTTTTATTAGCTTTTGATGTACGTTGCATATTTTTTTGTTTTTGATACACTTAGTGCATCTTTTACTTTTAGAGTCATTGAATATCTTTTGATTTTGGGATCATTTTATGTATCTTTTGAATGTTTTTCAAATTGTTTCCTTTCTAAATCTTTAAGAATCTCAGTTGTAAAGTTTATCTTCCAAATAAAAGAGAAGAGTGACTCAATCTCTTATATTAGGAGGAATAATCTACAAAACAAACTCAATATTTCTAATAGAAATAAACAGTTTGATTTATGAAAATACTGAATCTCATTTATCAAAATACATAATATATTTATGATAAAAAAATGTAGTAGAATGAAAATGTTTTCATGTCAACCATCTCAACTCCAATTCGATTTAGATTTTCAAGTTCACATAAGAAATTATCATGCAAAGGAAATAAGAAGGGATATCAAAATTCATAAGATTCATTTATCCTTCGAGTTTTAACAATGCCAATAATTACTTATTTAAACTTATATGTCATAATAGAAGTATATTGATTACAAATAACAAAGAGAATTGAAGAGTGTTCATTCGTATAGTATGATCCAGGTTGTATAATATGAGTTCTATCGTATGTTATGATCCAAGTTGTACAACATAATAAATAGAAATACATTTTTCTTTACTTATAAATTTCTCAAGTAAAGACCATATAAAAGAGATTTAATAGTATATAACCTACTAGAAGGAAAACGAAATATCACTTGAAAGTGAAAATAAACAAATTTTTTTTGGGAAAAAACATTTGAATAAAAAGAACAAAACATAATAGAAGAAGGACTGAAAGAAAATTTCATTACAAAATAAGGTGAAAATAAGAGAACATAGATAAGTAAGAAAATACAACATAATAAAAATTAAATAAAACTAAAACAGTGGTGGATCTAGATCATGAGGTGGTTGTGGAGGTAGTTGGAAGAATTGACTAAAGCTATCATACTACTGCTAGATGGTGGTGAATTTCTATTGGATATTTCTAAATTGCACCCTAAATCAATCCATAACATTATCATGTTGGGTTTGCTATTGATCCAGGCGAGTCTCAAGTCTGTCAAACCACTGAATCAACTCCTCATATGGGTAGTGGTGACGCGGTGGTGCAGGTGTAGGATCAGCTACGGTGGAAACGACTCCTTATTCAATAAACAATAGATCTTTTATCTTTTGATCCCTATAACAGAGCACCAATAAGGAAGCATTTTAAAAGAGGATTGGAGTGTGGTCAGGAGGAGTAAGATATTTGATGTTGTATTTTTTATCCAAGATATACCAAATCACATGTCCTAGGGCAATGTTTTGATTTCTTCTAGTGTCTGGAAGTTAAATAGAAGTGAAGTTTGCGATGTAATCAAGTAACATTTAAGCTTCATCCATTTGGGTGTTTGACATTATGAAGTTAGTGACAATTGAAAGGCAGGGAGTGATGTTATCGACTCTCCAACTTTACGGATGATAGATATTCTTAGAACATGTTGGATAACAAAGGCATTTTGATTTAGAGTGTGAACCAAGGGTTAGTGGTAATTAAGAGAAGCATTTTGAAGTAAGAGATTTACATCACTCTTGTCAAAGTCACATCTAAAGGCCATAATAAGTGGTCTATTTCTGAGGGTGTTTTACTGAAGATGGATTCCTATGTCTTCTTTGGTGATTTTCACATTCTAATAACACACATGGGATGACATTATAATAGCGTCCCCACAATCTAAAGGTTTACTAGAAACTCGTAAAGGATTTCAGAGTGGAAGGGATAGGCTTAAGTGAAGAGGAATTGGAGTGCAATGGATTTGAGAAAGTGCATTACCAAAAGCCCAGGGTTTGTTGGTTGAGAAGCTTGGAAGGAGTAATTTTTCCTTCTTTAATTTTTTGGTAGGCAGCTTCATTAAAAGCTATCAGAAAGAGATCATTGATAGGGTTGCAAGAGGAGGAAACACCCTTGGTTTAGTGACTATGCTTTCTACCTCCAGTCATTGCACAGATTGTGATTGCAACAAAGATTAAAAAAATTGTGTGAAAAATTTGAATGAATTGGGTCTATTTAAATATAATTTTCATGGATCATTTAATATGATTGTGAGATCATACGGAATGATCGTGAGCAATCACTTTGGTTGGATAATCAGTAAAAAAGTTTATTTGATTGTAAAGTACTATCAGACATTATACGAGATGATTAGAGACAAAGATATCATGATGAAGAGTTAGAGAGTACAACCTTTGACCAAAAAGTTATCATAGTATGAATAAGTGTTTATACAATATAATAAAACAATAAATGTCAAACCAACTATAATGAATTCATCCTAGTTTGGATTGATACATGGATCATCAAGATTAATAAGTGTTAGTACAATAAGATTTTTAATCATAGATTTATTCTAGTTCATCCATTGAGTCAAGGGTTATGATCAAAGCGGTGATGTGTAAATCATGCAATATGAAGGTGGTTCGTACAGTATGATAGAGGATGAATTTTATTTTTAGTTTTATAGGAAAAAATAGTGAGGTTCAAAAAGTAGATTGTATGATGATCAGGACATAGTCATAAAGAATGATAACAACAAAACTAAAAGAAAAAAATAAGAGAAAAAATAAAATCGTAAACAAAATAAATTATGGACTAAAAAGAAAAATTAAATAAAGAAAAAAATAAACAAAAATACAAGATAAAACAAATATGTTTAGAAGCTCATGAATGGATGATTTAAGGTGATAACTAAATAAATATTGATCCCAAAAACCACATGCTGCCATTGGATATTTTGTGAGAGCCCTTAAAATTATAGATCACTGAAGAACTATTTTGGGAGCACATGTGAGTTTGGGTCCCTTCCTGAATTTGGAAAAATCATCAGAATGCATGTCATGCCATTTTTGATGGAACTTTGGTCTCCACACCAAGTGTGTTCTATGGTGAATAGTGCAAGTGTGGCTAATGTATCATAACATGCCACAAGTATAACATCTAACATCAAGAATAAGATTAACTAACCTATGATAGTTATGATTCCTATTCCTAAGTTTATGAGTTTCATGACATGGTGAGTGCTTACGAATAGGTTTATTTTAAATAGCCTTTACTTTTTCTAACAAAATTTCATTTGAACTTTGAAGAGCAAATATTTTAATTTTTAAGGAGTGCTCACTAAGATCTAAAATGTTAACACATTCTTCTAACTCTTTTAATGATTTTTCTAAATTAAGATGCAATACTTTCAATGAATCATATGTTTTATATAAAGTATTATATTTCTTATTCAATTCATCAAACTCATCTAGTAAATTCATATGAGCTTTATCTAAATTAGCAACATCTTTTAGGAGCATTTTATTTTCTTTTTATAGAGCTAAGTTTTCAATTTTTATCCTAGAAAGCTTCTTTTTTAATTTCTTGTATGAGTCATGAATCTTATCTAAAACATCAAGTAATTCATCATATGAAAGTTGACATACATCATCTTGATCAGACTGATCAAGATAGTTTTTTTCCATTAATAATAGATTTGTCATTTCCACTTTCCAAATGAATCTAAAGTAGATTTGGCTAAAAAGGCTTTATATGATCTTTGCTTAGCTTTATAGTTTTTTATTTTTCTTCAACATTATCCTTTCATTGATGACCTTTGAGATTTAGAAAATTAGTTTAATGTGCCCTAGCTTCTTGCATTCATAACACACAATATCATTAGAAGTTTTAGAATTTCTAAAATTATTACCTTTGCTCCATTGCTGATGATTATTTTGCTTTTTTCCTTAGAAAGCTTTTGAACTATCGAGTCATATGTAAAATTTCTTCCTTTCCTCCATCACAGGAACTGTTTGAATCATTAGCCTTTAAGGCAACAATTTTCTCCTTCTTTCTTTCTCCAGCATCAAGCTATCTTTGGCTCACTCTTTCCTCGTAAGAAATTCGTGATCTAATTAAGTTATCAATAAAATAAATATTTAGATCCTTGTATTTAGTTATAGCAGTAATTTTTGTATTGAAGGAGGAAGGTTAACAACGCAGAGTCTTATTTACTTTTTCAGAATTTGATAATTGTTTACCTAAAACATATAGGGATGTGATTATATGTCTAAATCTAGTATACATTTTAGATATTGATTCACTACATTTCATGTGAAAGAGTTCATATTCATGGAGAATAAATTTTAACCTAGATTGTTTCACCTTGCTTGATCCTTTGAAAGTGATGCATAATCTATCCCAAATTTTTTTACTAGCAGTAGAGGTAAATACATGTATATACTCTTTAGATTTAAAAGCATAAAAAAACAATTTAATTATTTAGCATTAAGTTGGGCTAAATCTTTATCATCAATACTCCATTCAGAAAAATGTATTCCAATTTTACTTTTTACTAAACGTGAAGGTGCAGAATGTTAAGATAGTTGCTATTTGCATGTTTACATTTTTGCAACTTGTATAGTTTTGATGATTCCAAATATTATTGTTCAATTGTGTAGTTATCTCTGAACAATTTTAGAAGATTTGTATTTGCTCTAGTGTGTACTAACATTTCAGGTGAATCAAAATCTTAAACACGAAGTCTTCAAATCAAATTAAGCAAGAAACAATTTTAGTTTTTGAAGCTTAAAATTATCATTTAAATTGAGAGGGAGTGATTGTAATTGAGTGAATAAAAACACACACACACACATAAGGAGGTCATATAAAATTTATACTGATTGTACGGGACGATATCTGTTCGTACGGGACGATCAGACAGTTATCTCCTATTAAGATCACAGGGAACGAATAGGAACTTGAAAGAAATTTATTTCTAAGTCCTATTCATCCAAGATGAAAATAAATATCGTCCAGGGCTATTTGCTCTCTGTAAGAATTTCTTCCAAACAAAATTAAATTATCGTACAGGACGATTTGCTCTCTATAAGAATTTTGTCCCGACAAAATTGAATTATCGTACAGGACGATTTTCTCTCTATAAAAATTTCGTCCAGACGAAATTAAATTATCATACTGGATAATTTTCTCTCTGTAAGAATTTTTTCCAGACAAAATTAAATTATCGTATAAGTCGATTTGCTCTCTGTAAGAATTTCACCCCGACGAAATTAAATTATCGTACATGACGATTTGCTCTCTGTAAGAATTTCATCCAGAAGAAATTAAATATCGTCCAGGATGATTTGGTCTCTGTAAGATTTTTGTCCTAACGAACATATTTTCGTCCAGACGATTAACCAACTTAGGACAGTTTTTCTATATTAATTCTGCAGTTTTTGGAACCAACCTTGTTATAAGTGTTCGTATCGAACGAACTTGGTTCGTACGAGATGATCAGCTTGTACGAAAACATTTCGTACTCATATACAATAGGTTCATTTCAAGGCTTTTAAGTAATAATGTCCAGGATGATACACGATCGTACGGGATGATCCACTGCGTACAGAATTGAAAACTTGAACTTTTTGGGCGGTTTTTCTCGTCTTTTGTATATATAGTCCAAATTAGACTGCCACCCAATCTTTTTGCCATTTGATCTTCGTGCCTATTGAGAGAAAAGTCAAGGAGAGAGTGTGAGAGAGCATTCAAAGGAGGATTCCTACCACTAGAGTGTGAAGACTTCACTTGGTGTTTAAAGGTAAGAATCTCTACTTGTGAATTTGGATTACTTCACTCTTTTCTTTCTTCCATCTAGATTCCTTGTGAGAAGATCTGTCAAGGAGATCCGGTACGAACGGTTATTATAAGGTTGGTTCCAAAACTTGTAGAAATAATATAGAAAAACCATCCTAAGTCGTTTAATCGTCTGGATGAAAATATGTTCGTTGAGACGAAAACCTTACGGAGACCAAATCATCCTGGACGATATTTAATTTCGTATGGATGAAATTCTTTTGGAGAGAAAATCATCCTGTACGATAATTTAATTTCGTTGGGGTGAAATTCTTACAGAGAGCAAATCATCATGTACGATAATTTAATTTCGTCTGGACGAAATTCTTACAGAAATCAAAACGTCCTGTACGATAATTTAATTTCATCTGGATGAAATTCTTACAGAGAGCAAATCGCCCTGTATGATAATTTAATTTCGTCGGGATGAAATTCTTACAGAGAGAAAATAGTCCTGTATGATAATTTAATTTCGTCTGGACAAAATTCTTACAGAGAGCAAATCATCCTGTACAATAATTTAATTTTGTCTGGATGAAATTCTTACAAAGAGAAAATCGTCCTGGACGATATTTAATTTCGTCCCAGATGAATAGGACTTAGAAAAATTTTTCTTGCAAGTTCTTATTCGTTCCAAGTGATCTTAATAGGAGATAACTGTCTGATCGTCCCGTACGAACTGATATCGTCCCATATGATCAGTATAAATTTTATTTGATCTCCTTATGTGTGTGTGTGTGTGTGTGTATGTTTTCATTCACTCAATTACAATCACTCCCTCTCAATTTAAATGATAATTTTAAGCTTCAAAAACTAAAAGTGTTTTCTGCTGAATTTGATTTGAAGACTTCGTGTTTGAGAGTTTGATTCACCTGAAATGTTAGTACACACTAGAGCAAATACAAATCTTCTAAAATTGTTAGGAGATAACTACACATTTGAACAATAATATTTGGAATCATCAAAACTATACAAGTTGCAAAAATGTAAACATGCAAATAACAACTATTTTATGATTTTGAAACCTGGCCCTGATACCACTTATTGAGTCTAGTGAATAGGATGTTAGACCTAAGTTAATATCCTAAGGCTACCAAGAGGGGGGTGAATTGGTATTTTTAAAATTGAACCCTCTTTAAAAAAGTGTTGAACCGAAATAGAACTTTTTATTAAATTTTTATAGAAAAAGTTTTTCAACCACAGAGTTTTTTTTTTAAACAAAAATAAAATGCGAAAAATAAAAAGTAGTAAAGTAAATGACACAAGATTTATAGTGGTTCGGTCTAAACCAGACCTACATCCACTCCCCATAGTCACCCTCTGAGTATTGCACTAATACCAATAGTGACTCTCCTTTTTGCACCCACAGTAAGGCGGAGAAGCCTTTACAAACACTCTTTTCACCACTACCCTGTGCGGCAAAGAACTATCATCCTTTTACATAATCCCCATTGTTGGCAGAGAACCTTCCGTCCTTTCACACTCTCCTAGTGTGGGTAGAGAACCCTTCATCCTTTCACACTCTCCTAGTGTGGGCAGAGAACCCTTTAGCGGTTCACACTCTCTAATTGTCGGCAGCGAACCCTTCGGCTGTTCTCACTCTCCAAGTGTCGGCAGCAAACCAGATCTCCTTGATAGATCTTCTCACAAGAAATCTAGAAGGAAGAAAGAAAAGAGTGAAGTAATCCAAATTCACAAGTAGAGATTCTTACCTTTAAACACCAAGTGAAGTCTTCAGACTCCAGTGGTAGGAATCCTCCTTTGAATGCTCTCTCACACTCTTTCCTTAACTTTTCTCTCAATAGTCATGAAGATCAAATGGAAAAAAGATTGGGTGGCAGTCTAATTTGGACTATATATACAAAAGACAAGAAAAACCGCCCAAATACTGTAAGTTTTCAATTTTGTACGCAGTGGATCATCCCGTACGATCGTCAATCATCCTGGACGATATTACTTAAAAGCCTTGAAACGAACTTTTTTGTATATGTGTACGAAATGTTTTCGTACAAGCTGATCATCCCGTATGAACCAAGTTCATCCGGTACGAATGGTTATTACAAAGTTGGTTCCAAAAACTGCAAAATGAATATAGAAAAACTATCCTAAGTCGGTTAATGGTCTTGACAAAAATATATTCGTCAGGAAGAAAATCTTACAGAGACCAAATCATCTAGGACGATATTTAATTTCGTATGGTCAAAATTCTTATAGAGAGCAAATCATCTTGTACGATAATTTAATTTCGTCGGGAAAAAATTCTTATAGAGAGCAAATCATCCTGTACGATAATTTAATTTCGTATGGACGAAATTCTTACAGAGAGCAAATCATCCTGTACTATAATTTAATTTCATCTGGACGAAATTCTTACTGAGAGAAAATCGTCCTGTATGATAATTTAATTTCGTCGGGATGAAATTCTTACAAAGAGCAAATCGTCCTGTACGATAATTTAATTTCGTCTGGACGAATTTCTTACAGAGAGCAAATCGCCCTGTACGATAATTTAATTTCGTCTGAATGAAATTCTTACACAGATCAAATCATCCTAGACGATGTTTAATTTTGTCCCGGACGAATAGGGCTTAGAAAAAATTTTCTTGCAAGTTCCTATTCATTCCATGTGATCTTAATAGGAGATAACTGTCTGATCGTCCCCTACGAACTGATATCGTCCCGTACGATAAGTATAAATTTTATATGATCTCCAAATGTGTGTGTGTGTGTGTATGTTTTTATTCACTCAATTACAATCACTCCCTCTCAATTTAAATGATAATTTTAAGCTTCAAAAACTAAAAGTGTTTCTTGCTGAATTTGATTTGAAGACTTCATGTTTGAGAGTTTGATTCACCTGAAATGTTAGTACACACTAGGAGATAACTACACATTTGAACAATAATATTTGGAATCATCTAAACTATACAAGTTGCAAAAATGTAAACATGCAAATAGCAACTATCTTAATAATCTCCCCCTTTTTGATGATGGCAAAACAATTATTATTTGTATGATTTCAATTTAAAGAATCTCCTAAACTCCACCTGAAATGATGAATACATGAAAATAAGAAGGCACTTTGAACTAAAGAACTCAATTTTTATTTTTCAAAAATTTTTTTAGCAAAATAAAAAATAAAAAATACAGGACAATACTGATAACACAAGCTAAATGACACAAAACCCAAAATACAAACATGACAATACTGATAAGACAAGCTAAATGACACAAAACCCAAAATACAAACAAACAAACACAATAATTTCTCCCCCTTTTTGACAACAACAAAAAGTGAAGAAGAAATAGACAAGAAATGTAAGTAATAATATGAAATCCATTTGAAAATTTAATCTAAAGAGTGATTGACATAAGGTATGCAATCAAAAATTAATAACATTAGGTAAATCATAGAAATTCAAAGAATTTAAGAAGTGATATAACATTGTAAGTAAGAAGAATTTATCAAAGACATGATTCAATTTAGACATTTAAGATAAAGAAAATCATTATAAGAGAGATGAATAAAAATTGTATATTTCAAAGTTCAATAGAAATATAAATGAACATAAGATCAATTTGAATTAAGAGATTGAAAGAATCTGCAAAGAAGAGTATTACCACATGTGGCGCTTTGCGCACCTTTTTTTAAGTATTTGGCAAATTTTTGTGCATCTTTTTACATTGAGCTTATTTTGTACCTCTTTTTCACATTTGCGAACCTTTGTGCATTCCTTTTGATTTTTGTACTTTTTGTATAATTTTCAAGAGTAATTGATACCAATTCTTTCCAAGATCAATAATCTAAAATTTCAAATTTTTCTAAGTGCATAAATATCACTTGAACAAAGAAATACAAAATAAGAAAGCATCTAAATTGCAATAATAATATTAGGTTTTATGTAGTCTAAATGAATAGACATGAAATTAAAAATTCTAATTATAACAAGTTATAAACAAATTTTAAATTTAGAAAGACTAGATTTTCTAATGAAATTAATCTCAAATTACAATCTAATTTAAGCACAATTAAGATTAAAAAGACTAATGAAATTCATAAAGACTAAATACATTTAAAAAAAATTCAAATCTAAAGCAAACACAACAAATATTGATATTAATGAAAAGATTACAATATCAATTCATAATATCAATACTAAAACAAAAGGAAAAAATACACTAAACTTTTAAGCAAATACAACTAAAGCAAACACTGATACAAGAAACATCTAGAAAATCAAAACCCAAATTTCTAATCTTCTGGAGGAGGAGGAGGAACACCACCAAATAAGTTGAAGTAGGAACTCATCAACATAACATTGGTATTAATTTCATGAACTTCATTTCTTATATTACCAATGTCCTGTTGCTGCTGCTGAAGTTGAGCATCAATTTGATCAAATCGTTGATCAAAATGAGTCTCAAGTCTATAAAATTTCTCAATCAAATTATGATAATTTGGTTGAGGTGCAGATGTTTGTGCTCCTTCTTCTTCTTCTTCAGAAGCACTGGCATGTGCTTTCTCTTTTTCTTCCTTGAAGATCGCTCTAAAAGAAGCATCATTGTAGTAGATCAGCTCTTCATACTCTTCATCAGGATGCACTAGATTGTATTTCTTTTCCAAAATAAAGGTAACTAAGTGACCTAATGAAATATTTCTTTTTCTTTTCTGATCAGCATGCCCAATTTCGGAAAGCCTATAAAGATGGTCTAAATGTGCTGGATGATTCGAGCATTTTTGGTCATTCCAGAAACTCTAGCAATATGATAATCTAGGATATTTCCTCTAATCACCCTATTGATTTCAAACCACTTGAAGGTGTTATCGTTCATAAGGGTGTGGGCTCTAAAACCTTCAATTCTTAAGTTGAGAAAAGCACCTAAGTCATGCTTAGTGATTTCAATCTTTTGTTTAAAAAATAAAAGAACTGACAGAAGAGTGGTCAGAGTTGAAACACATATTTGCTAGGAAGTAAAGGAAGGTATGTTTGTTGTAGAGGTGGATAAGAGTTAGGATAAATTCAAACTGAGTGGAAGCGAAAAGATGCATTACCTTGAAATTTATCTCACTCTAGATCAGAATGCGAGATGGAGTGATTTTTGCAGAGGTAAATCGAGGAAAGGATTCCTCATTTGCTTTTGAAAGAAAGTTCTCGGAAGGATTCCTATGGGGTTTCTTTGCTAAAACCTTTTGTCGCTTGCTAGATGAGGCCATTATTGATCTAGAAATTGAAAGGGATTGAAAGAGATGTTTGGAAATGTGATTGTTGAGTTAGAAAGCCATCTCATTTAAAGAAAATGATACATTCGTCCTGGACGAAAACTGTTCGTCCTGGACAAAAATTATCGTTCGTCTGGACGAAAAAGTTTCGTACAGATGACCAAATTTGTCCAAAAAGTTATCAACACAACTTACGATACGTCCTTTCGTACAGACTTTTTGACTTGACCAATCATACAGACGATTATTTTTCGTACAGACTATCAAAAGTTAACTTGTTTTAATGGCAGTTGAAAACCGTCCCCTACATTGAACCGCCATGTTTTCGTCCAGACGAAGTTCAGATTTGTACAGATGAAGTTCATAACAAAAACAGTCTTATCCTCTCAACTGCTCCAATCAATCATCCCGACGTTTTGAGAAAAAAAAAATTTCGTCCTGGACGATCGTGAAGATCGTACACACGAACTTCATTAAAAACTGTTGTTAAGACGGTTAGAAATCTCGCAAACTGAATTTTACACACATCGTCCCATACGAAAATTTTTTCGTCCCGGACGATTACCACTAATTTTTGGATTTTTATTAAAGAAAATCAAACTAAACACACAAAGCACAATAGATAATGATAAATGCACAGACTCTAAAATAAAAAGCACTCAAAACAAACAAAAATCACAAAAAACAAAATCATAAAAACATAAACTATGAAAACAGAAACATCAATGTTGCAAAAACATTTTTATTTAAGCATTTAAATCAATTACACTAAGCCTTGTTCTTAATGTACTGAAAGTATCAAAGGCTAAAGGTTTTGTAAAAATGTCTGCAAGTTGATTTTTTGTTGAAACATGAGTAAGTTCAATTTCTCCTTTGGATACATGATCTCTTATGAAATGATGCCTTATGTCAATGTGTTTGGTTATAGAATGTTGAATAGGATTTTTGGAAATGCAAATAACACTAGTATTATCACAATAAATTGGAATAGTGCATATAGTTAATCCTAAATCAATCAACTGTTGTTTTAACTAAAGTACTTGTGCCACACAATTTCCTAATGCAATATATTCTACTTCTGTTGTAGATAGGGCCACTGAATTTTGTTTTCTACTAGACCATGAAACTAATGAATTTCCAATAAATTGACATGTTCTAGAAATACTTTTCCTATCCACTCTACAATCTACAAAGTCAGAATCTGAATAACCAATAATTTCAAATAAAGAGACAAACTTAGGATACCAAATTCCTAAGTTCTGAGTTCCTAGTAAGTATCTTAATATCCTTTTCACTGCTGTCAAATGTGATTCTTTTTGATCTGATTGAAATCTAGCACATAAGCAAACACTGAACATAATATCTGGTCGGCTAGCAGTCAAGTAAAGTAAAGATCCAATAATCCCTCTAAATTTCTTTTGATCAACATATTTTCCATTAATGTCCTTATCCAACTAAACTGAGGAACTCATTGGTGTACTAACAGGTTTAACATTATCTATTTCATATTTTTTGAGGATGTCCTTAACATATTTAATTTGACTAAGAAATGTACCTTTCTCAAGTTGCTTAATGCTAAAATCTAGAAAATAATTTAAATCTCCTATTAGACTCATTTCAAATTCACTACTCATTGTTTTAGAAAAATCATCACTAAGATTTTTATTTGAAGATCCAAAAATGATATCATCCACATAAATTTGAACAATGAGTATATCCTTTCCAAATTTCTTTAAAAAAGAGTTGTATCCACACTTCCTTTTTCAAAAGATCTTTCAAGTAGGAAGGTGCTCAACCTCTCATACCAAGCCCTAGGTGCCTGTTTCAATCCATATAATGCCTTTTTCAACTTGAAAACTAGATTTGGGTATTTAGAAAACATCTTCTTCAATTACCCCATTTAAAAAGGCACTTTTGACATCCATTTGAAACAATTTAAATCCTTTAAAATTGGCAAACGTCAGTAAAACCCTAATTGCTTCAACTCTAGCTACAGGGGAAAAAGTCTTCTCAAAATCAATTCCTTTAATTTGATTATACCCCTTAGCAACTAATCTAGCCTTATTTATAATAACTACTCCTGAGTCATTCATTTTATTTTTTAACACCCACTTGGTTCTAACAACACTTTGATCCTTTGACCTTGAAGTTAATTCCCAAACTTTATTTCTTACAAATTGATTCAACTCTTTTTGCATGGTCAATATCCAAAATTCATTAGAAAGTCCTTGATCAACATTAGTGGGTTCTATAGTTGAAATAAAGGCTGAATGATTGACTTCCTTGTTTAATCCACATCTAGTTCTAACACCCTCACTAGGTTCACCTATAATCAATTCCCTTTGGTGGTTTTTAGAAAATCTCAAATCTTTAGGCAAAGGGTTTTCTGTTTCCAAATTCTCTTTCACATTTTCTTCCAAATTTATTTTATCAATCTTTTGGGAGTTTTTTTCAATCTCATCTTCAACAACATTTGGCTCTTCCAAATTTCTAGATTCATCAAATACAACATGTGTGGTTTCTTCAATGACCAAAGTTCTTTTGTTGAATACCCTATAAGATTTTTCAACACTTGAATATCCAACAAAAATTCCTTCATCTGATTTTGGATCAAATTTTCCTAAGTCAGATTTTCTATTATTATGAATGAATACCTTGCAACCAAAAATATGCAAATGAGACAAATTAGGTGTTCTACCTTTTAGCAACTCATAGGGTGTTTTATTTAAATTCGATCTCACATTCACCCTATTCAGAACATAACATGTAGTGCTAACCGCCTCAGTCCAAAAATATCTAGGAAGTGAGTATTCTGCCAATATTACTCGGGCGGCTTCTATTAATGTTTTGTTTTTTCTTTCGACAACCCCATTTTGTTGATGGGTTCTAGGTGCAGAAAAATTGTGATCAATCCCTTTTTTTTTATAGAAATTTTCAAATCTTTCATTTTTAAATTCTCCTCCATGATCACTTTGTATAGAAATTATTTCACACCCTGATTTCCTTTGTATCCAAGTCGAAAAATTTCAAAATTTGTCAAATGATTCCACTATAACAAATCTGTATACCTTCCCTCCTAGACTTAGAGTTCCTACTGGTCCAAAAAGATCCATGTGAAGAATTTCCAATGGTTTACTAGTCCTGAGATCCTTATTGGACTTAAAAGAGGACTTCACTTATTTTCCTAATTGGCATGCATTACAAAGGTGGTCCTTAGTAAAGTCTAGTTTTGGTATACCTCTTACTAAGTTCTTTTGGGTAATACTCTTAAGGTTTTTCATACTAGAATGAAAAAGTCTCCTATGCCAAAGCCATGATTCATCAGAAACAGTTTTCAAACAAAAAGCAGTAGGAGATTGAATACAATTTAAATCTAGCATGTAAACATTATTTTCCCTTTTTCCATTTAAAACTTCTTTCCCATTTAGTCTCAATATGCAGCTAGTAGATAAAAATTTTACACTATAGCCCTTATCACATAGCTGACTTATACTTAACAAATTATGTTTTAAGCCTTCAACAAATAACACATTATCTATGAAAACGTTTTTTTAATTTCCAATCATACCTAATCAAACCACTTTCTTTGTGGTATTATCTTCAAGTGTAACATTGCCTCCACTCCTGGCTTCCAGCGTTATGAATTGAGCAGTATCTCCAGTCATATGCTTTGAATATCCGCTGTCCAGGTACCATATGCTCCCACAAGGTCTTGTGTGAGAGAAACCCTACAAAAATATCAAATGTTAGACCTGGGAACCCAAACAAGTTTGGGTTCACCTTTTAGCAATTTATAATCAGATGCATGTATGATATGTCTAGGTTTATGCATCTTAGGTCTCCACACCAAATTAAATTTCATCTTCAAAGTACAGGTGTGAGCTATATGTCCAGAAAATCCACAATTATTATATTTAACTTTAGCAAAAGTATTCCTAAGTTTTCTTCCATTTGTTTGTCTTCTGAGGGATTCCATATATTTAGGATAATATTTAGGATTTGTAAAATCTTCAAGTTTGGGGGGTATCTCATTATCCTTAAGAGCTCTTATTGTCAATTTATAAAATGAATTCATATCTTCCAAGATTTGATTTGTATAATTTATTCGATATGTTTTGCTCTCAGATTCATCCTTAAATATTTTAAAATTTCTTTGAAGATCAGCATATGATGATTTTAAATTTTCAAAATTCTTATTCAAGTTATCATATTCGTCAAGTAGTTTCATGTGGTTGTCATCTATTAATGCATGATCTTTCCTAAGGATTTCATGTTCCCTCTGAAGCTCTTCCAATTCTAAACTTACACTAGCATGCATCTTTTTCATTTTCCTATATGCATCATGCATGTGTTAAGAACTTCAAATAATTCATCATAGGTTAAGTCACATACCTCTTCTTGATCTGATTGATCAACATTATCTGCCGTCAAGTAAAGATTGATGACTTCTTCTTCTTTTTCAGTCTCAGATGAGTCTGAAGCTGAGTCCGCCCAGAAAGCTCTTTGAAACTTCTTCTTGCCCTTATTTACAATTGGTTTCTCCTCTACCTTCTCCTTGCTAGGAGTGGCTTTAAGTTTTGGGCATTCAGTCTTGATATGACCTGGTTTCCTGCATTCATAACAAATCACTTCATTAGAAACCTTGTCATTTTTGTTAAACTTACCTCTATTCCATTGCTGGCGTCTCTTCTGCTTCCTCTTTAAAAAGTTTATGAATTGTCTAGTCATTAATGCAATATCGTCTTCATCCTCAGGTTATGAGTGTTCACCCTCTAACTCTTTCACTTTTAGTGCAATATTCTTCTCCTTTTGTGGTTCACCTGCATCAATCTTTATTTGACTTACTCCTTGCTCATAAGAAATGAGTGAACCAAGAAGATTGTCAATAGAATAAATGTTTAGATCTTTAGACTCTGTAATTACAGTAATTTTAGCATCATAAGCAGTAGGTAAATAATGAAGAATCTTATTAACCATTTCAGAATTAGTTAATTCCCTACTAAGTGCATGCAAATAAGTAACAATTTGTGTGAATCTTGTATACATGTTAGAAATAGATTCATTAGGTTTCATGCGAAACAACTCATAGTCATGTAACAAGATATTGAGTCTTGATTGCTTAACCTCATTAGTCCCTTCATAAGTTATAAAAAGTCTATCACATATGTCCTTTCCACTTTTACAAGTGGAAACCCGCATGTAGTCTTCAGATTTTAAAGCACAAAAGAAGCTATTTAGACATTTGGCATTTAGTTGTGCTAAGTCACGTTCTTCTATAGTCTAATCTACAAAAGGTGTTTTTACCCTAACTCCATCAACTAATCTAGTTGGTTTTATATAACCTTCCTGGACTAGGAACCACATACGACAATCAAGTGACTGTAAAAAACTAGACATGTGTGTTTTCCAAAAAATCAAAAGGAATATTATCAAACAGTGGAGGTCTAGTAATAGAGTAACCCTCAAGTGTGTTTTGGTTTCCGAATGCAGCCATCTACGTTAATCAATAAGTAGTTTAAACTTATGATTTTGAAACGAAGCTCTGATACCACTTATTGGAACTTGTTCAATATGAATTAGGATGTTAAGCCTAATTAATATTGAACAAGTTCCAACAAGTGGTATCAGAGCTTTGTTTCAAAATCATAAGTTTAAACTACTTTTTGATTAACGTAGATGGCTACATTTGGAATCCGAAACACACCTGATTTAAGATTGTCAAATGGCTACTTTTTGATTAACGTAGATAGATACATTCGTATAATAAAAACATTCTTATCCCTTCAAGTGCTCCAATCAATTAATATTATTAAGATTGTCAATTTCATGTCTCTTATTCAGACATTGTTAAGATAGTTGTTATTTGCATGTTTACATTTTTGCAACTTGTATAGTTTTGATGATTCCAAATATTATTGTTCAAATATGTAGTTATCTCCTAATAATTTTAGAAGATTTGTATTTGCTCTAGTGTGTACTAATATTAAGAGTTCACTAGGGATGTTAAGCCCTATAGAACTGTTCCAAGCTAATTTAAAAGAGAGAGGTGAATTGGAAAACTTTAAAACCAAAGATAAAACTAAAACCAATATCACCACATAGAAAAACAACGATACGGAAATTAAAAGTGCAAAAGTAATAAAGAAAGAACACACCAGATTTATAGTGGTTCGGTCAAACCTTGACCTACGTCCACTCCTTGGAGGCACCCTCCAAGTATTGCACTAACACAAGTGTCTCTCCTTTAGCCCCCACAGCTAGGCGGAGAAGCCCTTACAAAATCACTTCCACCTCTCCCGGTGCTGCGGAGTTGCTGGGTCCTTTGACACCAAAGAGACTTCTTCTTTGGTGTACTTACCTCGAGACAAGCCTTGAATCCAATGGTACTAAGGTGCGAGTTCGCCGGAGCAATCATGTGGAACCCCCTCCACACTCCCTTGAGTCCCCCCTCACAGGATCTTCTCCCTCTCTCAAACTCCACCCTTTCCTCTCTCCCTTTCAAGCTTTCTCTTCAAGTTTCCCCCACAAGAACTAAGCTACAATGGCTTCCAAAAACACTTACAAAGTGTCATCACAAAACTTAAATAGAAGCTCTCAAAATGAGCTCATTAATGCAAGTTGCTGACATTATCGTCCATGACGATAGGCATATCGTCCTGGCCGATTAGTTCAAATTCAGCTCAACGACCTAGGATGATTTGGGACAATCAGAAGAAAATTGGTTACATCATCCTGGTCGTTATCACGATCGTCCAGGCTGATTAGTTTAAAATCAATTTCAATCATCCTGATCATCGCCTTGAATCCAAGCTGTCCGATGTAGATCGTCCAGGGCATCGTCATGGCCGATCATGTGATCATCCCGGACGATGTGATCGTATCAATCAACCATTAATGCTTTCCAAAGATACCAGATCAATTTAGGCATGATTTAGTTAGATCGTCCTGGACGACAATAATATCGTCCTGGCTGATTTCCTAAAACAAAGAATTCCTAAACTGATTATGGCGGCTGATTCTTTCTGAATTAAGATTATCGTCCTGGCCGATACAAGTATCGTCCAGGCTGGTTTGTTGACGGCTGCCTTAATGAGGATGCCCTAATTAGGGTTTCTGATTTTGGATAGATCGTCTAGGCCGATATTAATATCGTCCCGGACGATGTTAATAAAAATAGAAATCATATAGGGAGCAAGAGAATTTCTACCAAGTTATAGCCACACCAAATACAATAGACTCAAGAAAGGAAAAAGATTACAAACTGACACAGACCTAGTCTACCCAATCTTGAGCTGGTTCCAGATTGCAGTCTGATCGTGTGGACCTGAAATGTTAGCACATAAGGCAATCGTAGAGAAATAAGGAATATTTTCTATCATCAAAATCATAGATCCGCAACAATCTCCCCCTTTTTGATGATGGCAAAATATTTCAGTTTTAATTTTCATAAAAGTAAATCCTCCTAATCTCCCCCTTACAAGAATAAATCCTTTTAAAAAAATAGGGGAGATGAAAATATTTTTGTTGTTTTAAAATTTTTGAAAAGAAAAAAAGATACAACGTTCTTCCCCTTTGACATTCTTAAAAAGAGAGGAGGCACAAACAAAAAAAAATGAACAAAAAAATATTCCCTGATCAAGTAAAAAACAAATGTTCTTAAAATGAGAAAGTTATCTCTGAGTTTTAATTAAAAAACTTAGTAAAATTGGATTGACAACACATAGCCCAGTAAATGTTAGAAAATCAAGAATTGATAATCCAAACTCAAGTTCTTTAAAAAGGCTCAAAAACTTTTTAATTCAATATCTAAATCAAGGAATAAATTAGAGAAAGAAACAATAATTTTTCAAAACTCCTTTCATAAAACAAATCTAATAGAAGATTAATGCACGATTTGTTGAATCATGAATCAAGATTTTCAAACTCAAGAATCAAAAAATCAAGGGTTTTCTTAAGCTTTAAGAAGTATAAGAATAGTAAGCATTAAAATTTAGTGGGCTCATTTTATGCCTCTTGACAATTGGTTGGCACACTGCGCATCTTTTGATACACTTTGTGTATTCTATATTTTTCAACTTTGGCGCTTTGCGCTTCTTTTATTTTTGGCATCATTGGCCAATTTTTTTGATTATGCTACCTTTCTGAAATCTTAAATACCAAAAGTAAACCCATGCTATTGATAAAGCGAATTTCTTGATTAAGAAAATTTTGAATTAGATTCAACAACTTGCAAAAGATTCCTATGTGATAAATAAAATATAGGGAGATAAATAATTTAGTTTCAAAAACCAATTTAAAAGATGAAAAAGATTTTAAATCAAAAAGTAGAAAAACCTCTTTTAGGAAACAGAGATTGCAAGTCAAAAACATGAGTTTCCTTCCTTTGACTGTTTTAGAGAAGTCAAACACAACTTACCAAAGATTTCAAGAAAAATCAGGAAGTATATTTTTCATTTTTAGAAAAGTGAGTGTGTGTGTTGATGAGAGAAAAAATTTCACAGAGACAAAAAGGAAAGAAAAAAGCACAAAAAGAAAAACATAAAAAAAAAAGAAAAAAAAGAAAAAAATACAAAAACACAACACAAAAAATACGAAAGGCTCTTAACCATTATCTCTCTCCTAGTCTGATGCTTCAGAGACCAGATATGCCCATGAGATTTTTTGCTTTTCATTCTTTCCCCAGTTTAAATTTAACTTTGCCTTACCCTTTTCTTTTGCAGGGAGAATTCTTAAATTAGGGCACTCATTCTTCATATGTCCAGGTTTTCTACATCGAAAGCAAACAATATCAGAGGAAATATGGACATCCTTACCACTTTTACCTTTCTTCCTCTTTTGCTTATGCATTGGTGAGCTTTGTGATCTTCTTGACAATTTATTGCTATCGTCACCAACTAAGCTTCCTCTTTCCGTATCTTCGGCTTTTAGAATGATCGTTTAACCTACATCCAAAAGTCTTTGACTCAACCCTTGCTCGTAGGCAATGAGTGAGCCAATCAAATTATCAATAGAATAATCATTCAAATCTTTTGATTCACAAATAGCAAAAACTTTAGCATCGAATTTTTCAAGTAAACAACGAAGAATTTTGTTAACTTTTTCAAAATTTGAAAAATATTTTCCTAAAGTATGCAATGAGTTTACAATTTGAATAAACCTTGTATACATGTCTAAAATCATTTCAAAAGGTTTCATAGAAAATATTTCAAAATCATGCATTAAAATATTCAACTTTGATTGCTTGATTTCAGTAGAGCCTTCGTATATGATGTGCAATTTATCCCAAACTTCCTTACCAGTAGTGCACGTGGAAATTAACAAAAAATCATCAGAATTTAAAGCACAGAAAAAACAATTTAAAAATTTTGCATTTAATTGAGCATCCATTCGTTCATACCTATTACATTGATTAAAAGGAATATCAGTTTTAATTCCATTAATAATACGTGATGTTGACGAATAACTAGTTAAAATCATATGCCACATACGAAAATCAATCGATTACAAAAAAGTAGACATGCGAATTTTCCAAAAATCAAATGTAATATTTTCAAACAATGGTGGTCTAGTGATTGAATATCCTTCCGCAAAAGTACGATTAGCCATGGATCGAAATTCAAAAGCTTTTAAAAACTTATTTTATGAAAACCGCTCTGATACCACTTGAAAATTCACTAGGGATGTTAAGCCCTATAGAACTGGCCTAAGCTAATTTAAAAGAGAGAGGTGAATTGGAAAACTTTAAAACCAAAGATAAAACAAAAACCAATATCACCACATAGAAAAACAACGATGCGGAAATTAAAAGTGCGAAAGTAATAAAGAAAGAACACACCGGATTTAAAGTGGTTCGGTCAAACCTTGACCTACGTCCACTCCTTGGAGGCACCCTCCAAGTATTGCACTAACACAAGTGTCTCTCCTCTAGCCCCCACAGCTAGGCGGAGAAGCCCTTACAAAATCACTTCCACCTCTCCTGGTGCGGCGGAGTTGCCGGATCCTTTGACACCAAAGAGACTTCTTCTTTGGTGAACTTACCTTGAGATTAGCCTTGAATCCGATGGTACTAAGGTGCGAGTTCGCCGGAGCAACCGTGTGGAACCCCCTCCACATTCCCTTGAGTCCCCCCTCACAGGATCTTCTCCCTCTCTCAAACTCCACCCTTTCCTCTCTCCCTTTCAAGCTTTCTCTTCAAGTTTCTCCCACAAGAACGAAGTTATAATGGCTGCCAAAGACACTTACAAAGTGTCATCCCAAAACTTAAATAGAAGCTCTCAAAACGAGCTCATTAATGCAAGTTGCCGACATTATCATCCAGGACGATAGGCATATCGTCCTGGCCGATTAGTTCAAATTTAGCTCAACGACTTGGGACGATTTGGGACGATGAGAAGAAAATTGGTTACACCGTCCTGGACGATATCACGATCGTCCTGGATGATATCACTATCGTCCAGGCCGATTAGTTTAAAACCGATTTCAATCGTCCTGATCATCGCCCTGAATACAAGCTGTCTGATGTAGATCGTCTAGGGCATTGTCCTGGCCGATCATGTGATTGTCTCGGACGATGTGATCGTATCAATCAACCATTAATGCTTTCCAAAGATACCAGATTAATTTTGGCATGATTGAGTTAGATTGTCCTGGACGATAATAATATCGTCCTGGCCGATTTCCTAAAACAAAGAATTCCTAAATTGATTATGGCGGCTGATTCTTTTTGAATTGAGATTATCGTCCTGGCCGATACAAGTATCGTCCAGGCCGATCTGTTGATGGCTGCCTTAATGAGGATGCCCTAATTAGGGTTTCTAATTTTGGACAGATCGTCCAGGCCGATATTAATATCGTCCCGGATGATGTTAATAAAAACATAAATCATATAGGGAGAAAGAGAATTTCTACCAAGTTATAGCCACACCAAATACAACAGACTCAATAAAGGAAAAAGATTACAAACTGACACAGACCTAGTCTACCTAATCTTGAGCTGGTTCCAGATTGTAGTCTGATCGTGTGGACCTGAAACGTTAGCATATAAGGCAATCGTAGAGAAATAAGGAATATTTGCTATCATCAAAATCATAGATCCGCAACAAACATTTCAGGTGAATCAAACTCTCAAACACGAAGTCTTCAAATCAAATTCAGCATGAGATACTTTGAGAATTTGAAGCTTGTACTTTTTATTTGAATTAAATTTTAGACTTGTTGAGTCTAGTGAATAGGTTGTTAGACCTAAGTTAATGTCCTAAGGCTACCAAGAGGGGGGGGTGAATTGGTATTTTTAAAATTGAACCCTCTTTGAAAAAGTGTTGAACCGAAATGAAATTTTTTATTAAATTTTTATAGAAAAAGTTTTTCAACCACAGAATTTTTTTTTTAAAACAAAAGTGAAATGCGGAAAATAAAAAGCAGTAAAGTAAATGACACAAGATTTATAGTGGTTCGGTCTAAACCAGACCTACATCCACTCCCTAGAGGCACCCTCTGAGTATTGCACTAATACCAATAGTGACTCTCCTTTTGCACCCACAGCAAGGTGGAGAATCCTTTACAAGTACTCTTTTTACCACTACCCGGTGCGGTAAAGAACCGTCGTCCTTTTACACAATCCCCAGTGTTGGCAGAGAACCTTCCGTTCTTTCATACTCTCCTAGTGTGGGCAGAGAACCCTTCATCCTTTCACACTCTCCTAGTGTGGGCAGAGAACCCTTCGGCTGTTCACACTCTCCAAGTGTCGGCAGCGAACCCTTCGGCTGTTCACACTCTCCAAGTATCGGCAGCGAACCGGATCTCCTTGAGAGATCTTCTCACAAGAAATCTAGAAGGAAGAAAGAAAAGAGTGAAGTAATCCAAATTCACAAGTAGAGATTCTTACCTTTAAACACCAAATGAAGTCTTCACACTCCAGTGGTAGGAATCCTTCTTTGAATGCTCTCTCACACTCTCTCCTATACTTTTCTCTCAATAGGCATGAAGATCAAATGGAAAAAAGATTGGGTGGCAGTCTAATTTGGACTATATGTATAAAAGACAAGAAAAACCGCCCAAAAACTGCAAGTTTTAAGTTCTGTACGCAGTGGATCGTCCCGTACGATCATGGATCGTCCTGGACGATATTACTTAAAAGCCTTGAAACGAACCTTTTTGTATATGTGTACGAAATGTTTTCGTATAAGCTGATCATCCTGTACGAACCAAGTTCGTCCGGTACGAATAGTTATTGCAAGGTTGGTTCCAAAAACTGTAGAATGAATATAGAAAAACCATCCTAAGTCGGTTAATCGTCTAGAAAAAAATATGTTCGTCATGACAAAAATCTTACAGAGACCAAATCATTCTGGATGATATATAATTTTGTATGGACAAAATTCTTATAGAGAGCAAATCATCCTGTACGATAATTTAATTTCGTGTGGATGAAATTCTTACAGAGAAAAAATTTTCCTGTACGATAATTTAATTTCATCTGGACGAAATTCTTTCAGAGAGCAAATCATCCTGAACAATAATTTAATTTCGTCGGGATGAAATTCTTATAGAGAGCAAATTGTCCTGTATGATAATTTAATTTCATCTGGACGAAATTCTTACAGAGAGCAAATCGTCTTGTACGATAACTTAATTTCGTCTGGACGAAATTCTTATAGAGAGCAAATCATCCTGGACGATATTTAATTTCGTCCCGGACGAATAGGACTTAGAAAAATTTTTCTTGCAAGTTCCTATTCGTTTCATATGATCTTAATAGGAGAAAACTGTCTGATCGTCCCGTACGATCAGTATAAATTTTATATGATCTCCTTATGTGTGTGTGTGTGTTTTTATTCACTCAATTACAATCACTCCCTCTCAATTTAAATGATAATTTTAAGCTTCAAAAACTAAAAGTGTTTCTTGCTGAATTTGATTTGAAGACTTCGTGTTTGAGAGTTTGATTCAACTGAAATGTTAGTACACACTAGAGAAAATACAAATCTTCTAAAATTGTTAGAAGATAACTACACATTTGAACAATAATATTTGGAATCATCAAAACTATACAAGTTGCAAAAATGTAAACATGCAAATAGCAACAATCTTAACAATCTCCCACTTTTTGATGATTGTAAAACAATTATTATTTGTATGATTTCAATTTAAAGAAGCTCCTAAACTCCCCCTGAAATGATAAATACATGAAAATAAGAAGACATTTTGAACTAAAGAACTCAATTTTTGTTTTTCAAAAATTTTTTTAACAAAAAAAAAAAAAAAATAGAACAATACTGATAACACAAGCTAAATGACACAAAACCCAAAATACAAACATGACAATACTGATAACACAAGATAAATGACACAAAACTCAAAATACAAACATACAAACACAATAATTTCTCTTCCTTTTTGACAACAATAAAAAGTGAAGATGAAATAGACAAGAAATGTAAGTAATAATATGAAATCCATTTGAAAATTTAATCTAAAGAATGATTGACATAAGGTATGCAATCCAAAACTTTATAACATTAGGTAAATCATAGAAATTCATAGAATTTAAGAAGTGATATAACATTGTAAGTAAGAAGAATTTATTAAAGACATGATTCAATTTAGACATTTAAGATAAAGAAAATCATTACAAGAGAGATGAATAAAAATTGTATATTTCAAAGTTCAATAGAAATATAAACGAACATAAGATCAATTTGAATTAAGAGATTGAAAGAATCTGGAAAGAAAAGTATTACCACATGTGGCGCTTTGCGCATCTTTTTTTAAGTATTTGGCACATTTTTGTGCATCTTTTTACATTGGGCTTATTTTGTGCCTCTTTTTCACATTTGCGAACCTTTGCGTATTCCTTTTGATTTTTGTACTTTTTGTACAATTTTCAAGAGTAATTGATACCAATTCTTTCCAAGATCAATAATCTAAAATTTCAAATTTTTCTAAGTGCATAAATATCACTTGAACAAAAAAATACAAAATAAGAAAGCATCTAAATTGCAATAATAATATTAAGTTTTATGCAGTCTAAATGAATAGACATGAAATTAAAAATTCTAATTATAACAAGTTATAAACAAATTTTAAATTTAGAATGACTAGATTTTCTATTGAAATTAATCTCAAATTATAATCTAATTTAAGCACAATTAAGATTAAAAAGACTAATGAAATTCATAAAGACTAATTACATTTCAAAAACAATTCAAATTTAAAGCAAAAACAACAAATATTGATATTAATGAAAAGATTACAATATCAATTCATAATATCAATACTAAAACAAAAGAAAAAATACACTGAACTTTTAAGCAAATACAACTAAAGCAAACCCTGATACAAGAAACATCTAGAAAATCAAAACCCAAAGTTTTATTCTTCTTCTAAAGGAGGAGGAACACCACAAAATATGTTGAAGTAGGAACTCATCAACATAACATTGGTATTAATTTCATGAACTTCATTTCTTATATTACCAATGTCCTGTTGCTGCTGCTGAAGTTGAGCATCCATTTGATCAAATCGTTGATCAAATGAGTCTCAAGTCTATCAAATTTTTCAATCAAATTTTTATAATTTGGTTGAGGTGCAGATGTTTGTGCTCCTTCTTCTTCTTCTTCAGAAGCACTGGCATGTGCTTTCTCTTTTTCTTCCTTGAAGATCCCTCTAAAAGAAGCATCGTTGTAGTAGACCGGCTCTTCATACTCTTCATCAGGATGCACTAGATTGTATTTCTTTTCCAAAATAAAGGTAACTAAGTGACCTAATGAAATATTTCTTTTTCTTTTCTGATCAGCATGCCCAATTTTGGAAAGCTCATAAAGATGGTCTAAGATAAGTTGGCTTCATAAATAGGACTATCACTCATAATCAAAAATGTCACAATAGAAAGGAGTGGAGTAATATTGATTCTATCACCAGCATTTGGAATAATAGAAGATCTAAGAATGTGCTGGATGATTCGAGCATTTTTGGTCGTTCCAGAAACTCTAGCAATATGATAATCTAGGTTATTTCCTCTAATCACCCTATTGATTTCAAACCACTTGAAGGTGTTATCGTTCATAAGGGTGAGGGCTCTAAAACCTTCAGTTCTTAAGTTGAGAAAAGCACCTAAGTCATGCTTAGTGATTTCAACCTTTTGTTTAAAAACAAAAGAACTTACAGAAGAGTGGTCAGAGTTGAAACTCATATTTGCTAGGAAGTAAAGGAAGGTCTGTTTGTTCTAGAGGTGGATAAGAATTAGGATAAATTCAAACTGAGTGGAAGCGAAAAAATGCATTACCTTGAAATTTATCTCACTTTGGATTAGAATGCGAGATGGAGAGATTTTTGCAGAGGCAAATCGAGGAAAGGATTCCTTTATTTGGTTTTGAAAGAAAGTTCTCAGAAGGATTCCTATGGGGTTTCTTTGCTAAAACCTTTTGTCGCTTGCTAGATGAGGTCATTGTTTATCTAGAAATTGAAAGGGATTGAAAGAGATGTTTGGAAATGTGATTGTTGAGTTAGAAAGCCATCTCATTTAAAGAAAACGATACGTTCGTCTTGGGCGAAAATTGTTCGTCCTGGATGAAAATTATCGTTCGTCTGGACGAAAAAGTTTCGTACAGACGATCAAATTCGTCCAAAAAGTAACGGCTTCTCGTAATCAACACAACTTACGATACGTCCTTTCATACAGACTTTTTGACTTGACTAATCGTATAGATTATTATTTTTCGTACAGACGATCAAAAGTTAACTCGTTTTAATGGCAGTTGAAAATCGTCCCCAACTTTGAACCGCCATGTTTTCGTCCAGACGAAGTTCATAATAAAAACAGTCTTATCCTTTCAACTTCTCCAATCAATTGTCACATACACTAAACAAAATAAACACACAACGATACGAATTTTTGTTTTGAAATTATTGTGTTTGTATGTTTGTATTTTGGGTTTTGTGTCATTTAGCTTGTGCTATCAGTATTGTCATGTTTGTGTTTTGGGTTTTGTTTCATTTAGCTTGTGTTATCAGTATTGTCCTGTATTTTTTTTTTTTGTTAAAAAAATTTTTGAAAAATAAAAATTGAGTTCATTAGTTCAAAATGCCTCCTTATTATCATGTATTCATCATTTCATGGGGAGTTTAGGAGATTTTTTAAATTAAAATCATACAAACAATAATTATTTTGCCATCATCAAAAAGGGGGAGATTGTTAAGATAGTTGCTATTTGCATGTTTACATTTTTGCAAATTGTATAGTTTTGATGATTCCAAATATTATTGTTCAAATGTGTAGTTATCTCCTAACAATTTTAGAAGATTTGTATTTGCTGTAGCGTGTACTAACATTTCAGGTGAATCAAACTCTCAATCACGAAGTCTTCAAATCAAATTCAGCAAGAAACATTTTTAGTTTTTGAAGCTTAAAATTATCATTTAAATTGAGAGGGGGTGATTGTAATTGAGTGAATAAAAACATACACACACACACATAAGGAGATCATATAAAATTTATACTAGTCGTACGAGATGATATCAGTTCGTTCGGGACGATCAGACAATTATCTGCTATTAAGATCACATGGAATGAATAGGAACTTGCAAGAAAATTGTTTCTAAGTCCTATTCGTCCGGGACGAAATTAAATATCGTCCAGGACGATTTGCTCTCGGTAAGAATTTCGTCCAGATGAAATTAAATTATCTTACAGGACGATTTGCACTCTGTAAGAATTTCGTCCAGACGAAATTAAATTATCGTACAGGACGATTTGCTCTCTGTAAGAATTTTGTGTCGAAGAAATTAAATTATCGTACAGGACGATTTGCTCTCTATAAGAATTTTTTTCAGATGAAATTAAATATCGTCCAGGATGATTTGGTCTCTGTAAGTTTTCATCCTGACGAACATATTTTCGTCTAGACAATTAACTGACTTAGGATGATTTTTCTATATTCTTTCTGCAGTTTTTGGAACCGACCTTGTTATAACCGTTCGTACCAGACGAACTTGGTTCGTACGGGACGATCAGCTTGTACGAAAACATTTCGTACACATATACAAACAGGTTTGTTTCAAGGCTTTTAAGTAATATCATCCAGGACGATACACGATCGTACGGGATGATCCACTGCATACAGAATTGAAAACTTGCATTTTTTGGGCGGTTTTTCATGTCCTTTCTATTGGTATTAGTGCAATACTCAGAGGGTGCCTCTAGGGAGTGGATGTAGGTCTGGTTTAAACCGAACCACTATAAATCTTGTGTCATTTACTTTACTGCTTTTTATTTTTTGCATTTTACTTTTGTTTAAAAAAAAACTCTGTGGTTGAAAGACTTTTTCTATAAAAATTTTCATTTTGGTTCAACACTTTTTCAAAGAGGGTTCAATTTTAAAAATACTAATTCACCCCCCCTCTTGGTAGCCTTGGGATATTTAATTAGGCTTAACATCCTAATTCATATTGAACGAGTTCCAACACATAATATCCTTCCTGAGCTAATATCCATATGCGATAATCAATTAATTATAAGGATATGGATATGCAATTTTTCTAAAAATCAAAAGGTATATTATCAAATAGAGGTAGTCATGTGATTGAATATCCTTCTTAAGTATTTTGATTTCCGAAGTTAGCCATTGACCATTTATCAAAAGTTTTCTAAAACTTGATTTTTGAATATGGCTCTGATACCACTTGAAAGTTTGTGAGGGTTGTGAAACTCTAAAGAACTAGCCAAGCCTAACTACAAAGAGGGGTGAATTGGTTATTTTAAAAATTATTTAGTGAAAAAGAACTTGTTTAAAATCTTTTAAACCCATACACGATAATTGATACAATAGATATGTAAAAAGTAAATATCTTAACAATAAAGTAAAATAGATTTTTCAACCACGCATATAATTGCAAAAAATAAAATGCAAAAAATAATAAGAATAAACAAAATTAGAACTCATAGTGGTTCAGTCAACTTGACATACGTCCACTCCTTGAAGGCTCCCTCGCAAAATATTACACTAAATAATATTGACTCTTCTTTGGCTCCCATAGTAAGGAAGAGAAGACTGTATAAATAATCTTTCACCTAATAAGTGTGGTAGAGAATCTTGACTCTTTTACAGATAGAGAACCTCAACTCTATTTTCACCCTCATGGTGATAATTAGAGAACCACAACTCTTTTTTCACCCTCATGGTCATGATCAAAGAACCACAACTCTATTTTTAACTTATAGGTCATGGTCAAAGAACCACGATCTTGGCTGACGAACTTCTTCTCTATAGCCACAAAGAATCCAAGCAAACTCTTATAGATACTAGGTAAGATTCTTGCTTGGAGCAAGTGAGTTCCCTCATAATTTCTCCTTCACAAAATCTCACTCTCTTCTCTCACAAAGCACTCCATATTTTCTCCTTCCAGGCTCTTTCTTTTGAATTCTCAACAGCTAAAAGATATTCTAATAAGAGTATTAAATAACCTTAAGTAGTGGGATTAAAAAAACCCTAAATTTCAAGAGATCCTTCATTTATTTGTATAGTAGAATACATGCATCGTACAATACAATTAGTGTAATTCAGGCTCGTACAACAAGATCATTCAGATGAACTTTTTAACTTTTATAACATTTTTTTGCAGTACAATCAAAACATTATACTGTATGAACTGCAGAAATTCAATCTAATTATTTGGGAAGAACTTTGGGATGGACAAATTCATAGACTATCGATCTTCTACGACTGTGGACATTGTACAATATGACTAGTACAAAAATCATGAATTTTATTTTATATGATCTCAAGTATGACTTATTTTGCACACGATAAATCATATAGTATAAACTGTATCATACAATGTGATAGGTCACTATTATTATCCATAGTTTTATTGCCTGATATAGAGAGATTACTTATGAAAGATTTTAATTGGGGCTTACAATATAAATCAAATCGTACAATATGATCAGAACAAAATTAGTATCTTTTTTAACCTTTGGCAACTGGGGTTTTAATAGAACACAACAAATCATATAGTATGATTTAAAACTATACTATACAAAGAAAGGTAGTACAATATGAAACCAAAATCATATAGTACAATTTACTAAAAAAATAATCTCTCCAATAATATTTTTCTATCACCCACTGTGTGAGGTTTCTCAACAATGATATCAAACCAATTATATGAAACAACTCAAGAAAGGAAAAATTAAAGAATAAAATAAAATATGACTATAACCCTAGTCTACCCAATCTTTAGCTGATAAAAAATGTAGGTGAACTATGGACTAATTTATTAGAATAATAGAACACATAAAAATAAAACAAAATATCACATATGCAGGAAAAAGATTGTTATCATCAAAATCATAGTGCTTGGATCAGGTTTGCAACATAATGATTTCATCTATATACATTAAATTTGTAGTATTCTAGGATCTATAGAGATAGAATAATTTTAGGAAGGCCATAAACCTTTCTTTATATTCCTACAAGCTCGATAGAGTTCTAGAGATGTATATATTCTAATTCACAATTAAGAACTTAGGTTATTTCACTATTTTCAATCTAAAACACTTTAATTTATGGTATATTCACTATTTCATGCATTTCTCATTAAAAAATAAAATATCCATTATTTCATTATGTAGGATAAATTATATAGCTTGAGTAAATGGTACTAGAGAAAATTGTGTGTAGCTTAGTATTTTCTCAAATAGTTTAGTACTTGATCTGCACATGCACTTGAAATTTTATTGGGGCTGTATAAATTTAAACTTAAAATAAAAATAGCAAATATCCTACCCCCACCAAGTTTTTAGCACATTTGTAGATGAGATAACACACGCTTTTGTAATTATTTCTATACTATTTAAAGAGATACAAAGTATAATCCAATTTTTATCTCATTTTGTAAGTTTTATTGTTTTATGAATCTTTGAATTTGTGTTTAATTATTATTTGTAATAATTAATTTTAATTAATTTTTATTAAATTTCACTTACTATTTATTATTAGTATATGCATAGTAGAATTAGTAAGGAGCCCTTATTATTTGACTTAGAAATAGAAAGGACCCTCATAAAAATAAAAAATATCTAAAAAAATTAACATTAGGAATATCTAAACTAAGTTAAGATCAACACCATCTTAAACCTCTTTGGGAGAATGCGAAACCCTTCATAGATGGAATTAATCAGAGTATCAATGGATCTACTATCCAAGCCAATAGTTTTGAGAAGAAACCTAACATAATTCAATTTGTTTAAAATTCTTAGATTGTGTGAACTCTTATTGAGTATCCCAAGTAACACTTAGCTAGTTTCGTTGAAATCTATGTAGCATTAAAGTAAAATGGACTATATGATGATGCTATTAGACTTTATTTTTTTCCATTTTCTCTAAGTGATAAAGCTAAGATGTGTTTAAATTCATTGTTCCTATGCTCTGTAACTACATGGAATGAGTTGGTATAGAAGTTCTCAACAAAATACTTCCCTTCATTTAAAACTCCTTAGCTTAGGAATGATATAACTTTATTTTCCCAATTTCATGGAGGGTCAATTTATGAGAGTTTAAAAATATTTAAGGAGATTATTTGAAAGTTTCATCATCATGTTTTTCTTGATGGATTGGTAGTTTAGACTTCTTATAATAGGATTTTAGGATCTCTTAGATTAATAATTGATGTTGCAGATAGAGATTCTTTAATGTTAAAACCTTGTGATGACGGTCATACTTTAATTATAGATATGGAAATAAATAATTTCTAGTGTCCTAATATGAGGAATATATAGAGAGTAGCAAGTGTTTATGATTTTTATGCTTTATCAACTTTTATAGCTTAAGTAGCTACCATGTCTAAGAAGTTAGACAACTTTGGAGCTAGCTTAGGTTCAGGATCACATATGCATTTGGAAGAGCATGACTTGGATTTTAATTACGAGTCTAGTGCTTAGGTTATTTAGGATGTAAATTTAGTTGGAAAAACTAATAATCCCTATTCTAATACCTAAATCTTGGTTGGAGAAACCACCCTAATTTTTATTAGAATATTAACAATGGTAGAAATTAGTGGATTTCAAATCAATCAAACCTTGAATGAAATTGGAATAATCCTTAAAACTTTTAGTGAACTATAAGCATTCTTATCACCCATACTTTAATCAAATAATCATGTTAGAGATAGGAAGACACCTTTGAAGGACTTACTTATTCTACTGGGAAACTAATTGTGAAGTCAAGCTACTTTAAATAAGAATTTGAGAAATTAATTTGGGTAGCTTTCAATATCGTTTAACTGTAGGCACCACAGCATGGTACCTAGTAACTCTAAAATTAACTCATAAAAATGGAAAGATCATAGCTTGAAAGATTTAAGGATTAACATTCATGCATCTAAACCAAAATGAAAATTTAGGGAAGTAGAATAGACGATTATAAACTTAGCACTATTTTGGAGGTAGCCCAATTTTATTGATGTTAGGTCATAGTTTTATTATTGAAATTTTTATTTATTTTTGTATTTATATTATTTTTATTTTAAAGTTATAAAAAACCATGTTTGTGTTATCTATGAGTTACTAACTATTATTGTGACTTAGTTAATTACATAATATTTTTTTTGAGATTTATAAAATTTGTAAATTTGAGCTAGTGCCACAATGTTTATTCTTAGATGAAGTAGCATTTATTTGTTAAGTATATCAACATCTAAATTGGGCACCATTGAACTAAAGCCTTGAGAAAATTGTGATAATATAATGCCTTAGTGCTACTTTCCCTCATAAAGTACTTCAGCGTTAATCTATGTAGCACCATGATACCAAATCCTTTATTACTACAATGTTAAGACATTGTATTTAATAATGATATATGGTGCACCTTTTTTATTTTTAATCTTTATTGAGTTCCACAGCACTAACATTAGAACTGCAAAGTTAGAAAAAATAATATCAATTAGTTATATCACCATGATGGTAGTCTTTACCTAACATATCAATGCCCATACTTGTTAATCACCATGACACTCCTATAGTAAAAAAGCTATCTCTTTTTTCCCATGCCTGCACTACAGTGCCACTTATCCTGTCATGCCATAGGTCTCTATATGTTTGACCAATTTATTATTTATTCTTTTTTAGCACAATACTGTTACTCTTTTTAGTACTGTAACACTTGAGTTTTATAAATAGGGAGGAATAATTTTTATTATTTTCAATGAACTTGAGTTTTTACTTTTCCCTAACTCCATGATTTAGTGTTGTTTTTTAACTCCTCAAAGTTTTCTAATGTCACCCAATGTTCAGGCAAGTAAGAAGAGAGCATCTTCATCATCAGATAAAAGGAGGATTATTTCTACAAGAACCAGAATAATGATATGGACAATTATTTGTTAGCAAAATGTTGATACCAAAGAGGGAAAAAACCTAGTTTTGTTATTATGCCAATTATTGTGAGTAGGGGTTGGGAAAATTTATGTGAGGAACCCTCTATGTATGTTGTTATTATTATTAAAGAGTTTTTTGCTAATGCTGAAGAAGCCCTAAATAACAAGTGCTCTGTGAGAGGTAAGTGGGCACCTTTTAATGCTCCTAGTATGAACCACATTTATAAACATAAGGATATTGAGTTTGATGACAACTTTGCCCTTTTTAATCAGCTTACCTTGTTATTAGAAAAGAAGAAGGTTTGGAGACCTAAGATGGTATCCACTTTTATTGTATTGGTCGACACTAAAGACTATGCAATGGCGGATAAAGAGAGAAAGATAAAGCTCAAATGCAACCCTCTCTTGTTAAAGTTTATACTTTGACAAAACCTCACCACATGGTAGGATAAATAAAGGAGATGATGTTCCATCTCAAGGAGGGTATAAAGAAAATAGATAAAGAAGAATCTATTGAAAAAGCTATAAGGGAACTTCAGGATTAAGAGATGTATGGAAATGTTTTTATGATACAAACTTGAAAAGAAAAGGAAACGTAAAGTTAATAATGTAGAAATTGATTTAGGAAAAGAAGATACACTAGATTTAACTAAAAATTTCCTAGAATAGGTAAATTGTAAAGATGAATACTTGGTAGAATCGAAAAGAAAGTGGATTAGTTACTAGCCGCCATGGCTATTTTACAAAGCAATGAAACTCTATCTAAAGTATGAATAAAATTAATTACTATATATTCTATTCAATATTGTAGTAACTCAAAGGAAATAGTGAGCAAAAAATCAAAATAAGGCTATAAATTCATAGCTAAATTCAACACAGTCAATAGATTTAAAGTAGGGAGTAAAGCAAAAAATAAAAGAGGCTTTCAAACATCCCAAGGCACTTCATCTATTATGAGGGGTAGACCATACCCAAAAGAGAATGATTTAGTTATTTATCATAAAGGATTTGTTCCACCTCTATTCACAAATGTCAATGTTATTAGAAATCCAAAGTAACACTTAGCATAGATCTAGATTTTGCAATGCAGGAAGCAACTATGCGTAATTATTCAGGCAATTTGTTGCAATTTATTTGGGGTATCTTTTGACCGGTATGTAGAGTTTCCAAATGGGTTAGTATGTACCTTTTCTGAACTAGAATAATTATTATAAAAAGGTTTATAGGAGCACATCAGCATGTAATAGTTTAGGACCTGGTAATAAAAAAAATAAAAACTCAATGAAAACCTTGTAGATTACATTCTAAGATGGAGGAATTATAGTATAGAGCGCAAGACTGAACTTCAAGAGTGGCACACTATAGAGATAATCTTTAGGAATATACATGGCCTAGAAGTCTTCTTATTAAAATGATTCACTATAAAAATTGCTAAGTAAATCCTCAAAACTCTGGGAGGAAGCTTCTCAATTATTCCTCTTTAAAGACAAATCTCTAATAAATATTAGGAAATTGAAATCTTGAAATTTCTTGAAAAGAAATATGGGTTAGTCTCAACAGTTGAGAAAGGAAAATAAGATATAAACATTCTAGCAGAAAATTTAGTCCATCCTTCTTAACATAATTAGTTAAAAAAAATTCAGATTAAAAAGTTTAGGACTCAATCCAATCTCAATCTAAAAAGAATGGAGAGAAGTTCAAAGATCATAAAATAAATCTTATTCATTCAAAAGGATGTAATTAAATTATTTTCAGGAATCTATTTAATAAACTCAAGTTTAAGATTTTTGACCCCAATAGGCCGAAAAATGTGGGTAAATTAGGGAAATCCAATTATGACTTATGTTACTAAATGTTAGGTCAAAATCTCAAAGATTTTATAACCATCAATTAATGGAAAGAAAATAATATTAAATCTTGGGTGGCTATGATATTAAAGGAGTGTTTAGTTAATCTAGGTTAATGATATGATAAATACATAGTTGGTGAGCCTTTTACACCCTTTTTAATTTTAAATCCTGATTAGAGTTCATATATAACTTATCTTAATCTTCTAAAAAGATTTAAAACAAATTATATCATTCATTTGTTTTGATTTCTCTAGAAGTTTAGTCCCATCTATGTTGATTTTATATCTCCTGATGAAGAAGTCCATTATAATTAAATAATATAAGAAGTCAACTCATCTATATTACACATGTTTAGAAGGTGTTTATAAAAAAAATTTCTAATATAAATATTAAATTTATAATCTATGCTGATGTAGGATCTAAAGCTCTTATACCTCTTACACTATTTGATTTATATTTTGTCCCTTTTAAAACTAAGAATGTAATAAAGAAAGATTCTTTTTAGATATTTTCCATATCTTAAGATGATTATAAAAATAGTAGCTTAAATAATTCAAACAAAAATGATTCTAAAAAATATGAAATAAACTTAAATGAATTGTAAGAATCTGATAAATTCTTTTTTGACAGTGATTTCACTATCCCTAATATTCAAGGTTATCCTATCAAAATAAAATTTGAGATTTTTTTATTCAAATGAATCTCCAAATGAAATTAGAAAGATAACACACACTATAAAAGGAGATGAGCTATGACTTCTTCTCGAGAAGTGGTAGTTCAAGTAAATCTTGAAAGTGGTAAAGTTTTGCCACCATGAATTCTTATAGTTTATAAAGGAAAGAAAGTTAGTGATAATCCAAAAACTTCAGCACAACCTCAATTAGATTAAGAAACACCTAACTTAGACATTCCTAAAGAGGAATATAATATCTTAGTTTATCTCATGAATTGCTTATGAAACTAATTAGTTATAAAGTTATAGTTTTTTCTAAGGAAATAAGGGAGGCTTTGATAACACATTTACTTAATCTAGACATCTATTTGTCTTTATTATTATCAACATAGTTTTAAGTTGCTCTATATTTTAAAGAGGTTTAAGGAGTAATAACCTCTAAAAAAGTCTTATAAATATAGACAAGTTCAAGATATCTCATATCCTTGTTGATCTAGGTGCATTTGTCAGCTTAATTACTATCAGAACTATTACATATTTAAAAGTAGATATTCATAAACTCTATTCTGATAAAATGATGTTGTAAAGATATCATGAATATGATTTTTGGTTATATAACCTTACTATTACATATAAAAGACCTTAGAATTTAAGCCAATTTTCATTTAATATATTTATATGCCTCATTTAATGCTCTCCTTGGTATGCTTTAGCTTCATGAATATAGAATGTCCTCTTTATCCTTACATCAGTGCACTAAATATTCTAACGAGGATAGTGATCATTGCACTGAGGGAGATTTAAAACCATTTTAAATTAATGAAGTTGATATATATGAGGATGTAAACTATTATCTACCTAAAAATAGGTCATTTTCTATAAAAAGCTTAAAGTAGCTACCAATAAAGAAAATGAAGCTAAAAAGTGAGATAAGAGGAGAAAGAAGAAAAAAAAATTAAGTATTCTGACCTTGAACATATTGTTCGTTGGTCACTTGTCTCTCATATCAAATTGGCTATATAATGGTTTAATAATCTTGTAGGAGAGGTCAAGGATGAAAAATGAGAAAAATAAATTTAAAGAAAAAGTATGTCAGTAAAGTTTCCTATAACATATATTAATTTAAAATCCTGCTCAGAATCATGAGTTTAGGAAAAATAAATAGGTTAAAAAGCATATATATGATATAGAATAGTTGAAATTTGAAACTTTTATGAAAGAAAATAGTGATAAGGACAAGGTCCAAGTTGCATAGAATGAAAAGACATAATTGACTATCCTAGAAGGATTAAAGAAGTATGTAGAGAATGTGACTCTAACCCCAATATTTCAAAATGATATTATTGGGTTGGTTGTTAAAGTCTCTCTCACTTAATCTATAGTCTAAAACTAAAGCCTTTATACCTTATACCAAAAAAAGTATTAACAGTGATGTAACCATTGATGATGTGTTTGTGGATGAAATAATAGAGCTACCTTTTGAGTGGTATTTTAATTATGTCAATATATTTTCATAACAAGGTTTTACACTGTCAATGTGAACTACAAGTGATGCCCAATAGTTTAAGAACTTAGAAAACACTAAATTTTACGAAGATAAATCTAAAGGAGGTTTTGGCTTTATAACTCTTTATCCAATTGACGATGATAAATATTATTTAGTCATAACAAAATATATAGAGTCTGCTAGTTTCTATTAAACTAATGTTAAATAATCTTTTAACAAAACTATTTAGATAATTTGGATGATATAGATGACTCTCAAATTAAGAATTCATTTCTTGAGTTTGAGGAGAAAACTAAATCAATAATAAAAAATCTTAAGGAAATAAATTTGGGAAAGATGACCCTTGTTTGTTCTTCATTATCTCAATATTAAGTGAGGATAAGGAAAAAAAAATTAATTGAGTTGCTCTTAGATTTTAAAGATTACTTTGCTTGGAGTTATAAAAAAAATCCAAGATTATCTCCAAACAGTGTAGTTTATAAACTAGAGATACAACTTGTTGTGGTTACCTCAAAATAAGCACCCTAGCATATGCAGCTTAAATTTGAGAAACAAGTTATTACTAAAGTCAAGAAACTTATAGAGGTTGGTTTTATGAAGTAAACAAATATTTGACCTAGCTAGCTAATGTTATTTTAGTAAAGAAAAAAAAAAGTGAAATTCATGTTTACATTGACTTCAAAGATCTAAATAAAGCCTATCCTAATGATGAATGTTCGCTCTTTATATATCAAAAGTCATGATAAATATTATTCATCACATGCAATATTCTCCATTTTAGATGGTTGATCCATGTACAATAAAATAAAAGATATCTCCTAAAGATGAGAAGTTTAGAGTATTTAGAATACTAATAAGTGTTTATTATTATAATATATTGATTTTTTGACTAAAGAACACTAATGTAACATGTTAGAAGGAAAAGAAAAGAATCTTTAATGAAGTCATCCAAAATAAATGGAATGTTATGCGAATGATTTGGTCCTTAAAGTTTTGAAAGACAAAATAATATTAGTAATTTGAAAATTATTTTAGAAAGATTATGCTAGTATAATCTAAAATGAATCCTCCGACATGAGCCTTTGGCATTACTTTATGTATGTTTTTTGGGTTTCGCGGTTTAACACCATAAAATAATAATGGATTCTTCTAAAATTAATGCAAACTTGGAGATGCCACCACCTTAAAAACTCAATCAAGATCCCATCAAGGTTTTCTAACATATCCAACATGGTTTACATCAATTTTATCAAGAAGATACCAACCAATTATAGCTTTATTCAAGAAAAATGTTCATCTTGAATAAGATGAAGGTTGTCAAAAAGCTTTTGATAGTATAAAAAACATTTAACAGAACTTCCAATGTTAGTTGCTCTTATCCCAAGGAAGTAAACAAGTCCTACATAGAACAGCCTTGAATGAATGTCTTAGCACCTTATTAGCTAACGTTAAAGAGAATATGCTTTATTACTTGAATAGAAGGTTGTTATTATCCAAAATGAACTATTCTTCAATGGAGAAGTATTGTCTTCCCTTAATTTTTGCTAATAAAGATTTTTGGCATTATGTATTTTCTCATTAAGTAAACTTAATATCTAGATTAAATCTAGTATAGTATTTGATGACCCAGCCAACATTATCAACAAGATTAGCTCTTTGGTCAATGATTATATTACAGTTTTATATGTCACTTTGTCCTCTTCATGCTGTAAAAAGAAAGGCATTTGGAAGATTTCCTAGCAACACAACTAGTTAAGGATACTCTTTTAGTAAATTTTAAGCTACCAGATGAGCTTTTGAATTTAAACATAAAAGAAAAAAAATCACATGAGAATTTTTTTTTTTTTTGATGTTGTTCCATCTAGTTAAAAAATATAAAAGTCCACTTGATATATTTTCGGGGAAAGCCATAATTGGTATTATATCCATCACCCTAGATAAAGGTTTTTCTAACTACTACTATCATTTATTAAAGATCTATACAAATAATGAAGCTGAGTATGAGGTACTAATAACTAGCCTAAAATGTTATTAAATAAATATAGGTATATAGAGATTCAAAACTTCCTGTCAATCAAGTTGTTGGTAAATACATGATGTTATGACCAAACCTAGTTCCATATCACAAGTATATAATAAAGTTATTAGAAAAAATTTTGAATGTGACTTTGTATAGAATACCACATGGAATAAATGACATAGTGGATTCCTTAGCAAAGCTCACTAAATAGTTATCTTGTCTTTAAGAGGACTCAATTTTAATGGAGGTACAAGATAGTAGGGTCTTGTCACCAATTGATAAGGAATATATAAACAAAAAATCCTCAGTAGAGGTTAAAAAGATTTTTGTAGTAGAGGATGAAGTGGTAGATAGTAGAAAACCCTTCATTGACTATTTGAATGAAAATACTCTCCCTCTAGTTAAATAAATTATAAATAAGATAAAAATATCTTTATCTTATACCCTAATCAACACGACCCACTATAAGAAATCATTAAATTCGGCGTGTTTGTGGTTTTATATTAAATTTGAAGCTAAACAAATTTTAAAAGAAGTCCATGCTAGATTATATGATGCTTACTAGTGTGGTCCTAAAAGAAAAAAATAATGATTAAAAGGCAAGGATACAATTTTCCATCAATGATAGATGATTATATGAATGTTTCACATTATTATCATCAGTGATAGGTGCACGATGTAGTTCTATATTAGCCTCACAATATACTATATCTAACAGTAACTTCTTGGCCATTTGAAAGCTAGGGAAAGTAAATTATTGGTACAATTGATACATCATCTTTATTGAGGTCAGAAATTTATATCTACAACTATGGAAGACTTCTCAAAATGGATTAAAGTTGTTACCTTGAGAAAAGTCAAGGCACATCACGTTCTAAACTACGTTAAAGACCATATTATATATTGACTGAGTTTTCCTCATTGAATAATATGTGATAATGGTCCATCTAATAGAATCACCGAAATAAATAATTTTGCTAGGCATCATATGAAAGATTGGAGATACTCAACTATCTATTACGTTCGACCTAATGGATTAGTAGAGGCCTTCATTAAAAATTTAGTGTAGATCTTTAAAATTACCCTAGATGATAATAAATGTCAATGTCATGAGAAGGCAAGAGAAGATTTGTGGGCATATTGAATTACATGCATAACTCCTACTTAATATACACAATTTTCTCTATTCTTCTTAGTAGAGGCTATTATCCCTATGCTTGTATACACACCTTCATTGCACATTACAGCAAATTATAAAATTATAGAGGAATAAAATGCTAAACTCAATTTAAAAGAACTCAAATCATAGAAGTGAAGCATTTGTAGGCTTAAAAAATCTCAAGTTATATAAAGCAAAAAAGATTTAAACAAACGATAAGATGGTTTGTTTAAGAATAAAACTAGTAGGAGACTTTTTTATTGTTATGAGAATACTTTTTTTTCTTGATCGAAGGTTGGGTGATAAATTTAAGCCAGCATGAGAAGGTTCATTCGTGGTGGAGATGGTCTATCAAGGAGATTCCTATCGGCTAGTTAATTGTAAAGGAGATCTGCCAATGTTACCTATAAATAAATGATATTTCAAGAAATACTGTGACAAATAATATTTGTCTGTGAGAAATATTAAATCATTAAATAATTTATGAATATTTCATTAACTGCCATATCTTCTTGAAGTTTCCTATAATGTGTTGTGTAAGAATGATAAAATAAGGTTCAAAATTTTATACTAAAACTTACAATTTTCAAAAAAGCCCTTCAAATGATTAAATTGTTCCTTAAAGAATGGTATAAATTTCCTACTCGCATCCTATCATTTTAGACTTTAGTCGATTATGTGATATGATCTTTGGTATTATCCTAATACGACTAACAAAATATACTCATTTGATAATTATTTCTTAGTTAAATTTCGTAAACCTATTTATTTTTGGTAGATATCCAAATCAAATTTAAATCTTTTCTTAAGATATGATTTAAATCTACTTTTATGATATCCCATCCTTTTGAAATTCAGAAGACCAGGTAATATGACCCTTGGTATTTTCTTAATCTAACCATAATATCTTTTTCTTAGAGTCACTTCTCAGTTGTATTCCTTAAATATGCTAGTTTGAGATAGATCCCTTATTTAAATCTAAATTTGTCATTAAGTATAAGTTCACTTTTGTAACATTTTATAGACTTTAAGTATAAGTAATCTTTCATGCCATACCTCTGGCTATTTGAGAAATGCGATCCTTAGAATTTTTTAAATTTACCTTTAAGTCAAATCACTGGAGAGTCAACTCTCATTTCAACATCTTAAATTTTCTTATTTGGAAATATATATTCATTCAAGTTGAAATCCTAATCATTGTTTTAATTTGGTCAAGTGAGTACCCAAATCTTACTTCTTAGTAGTTTTGATTTATCAGGCGAATGTCAGACCACCAAATTCTTTGTTTCTTATTATTTCAACATGGTCAGGCATACATTAAATCTTTCAAAAATCATTTTATTCATTATTTTGATATGATCAAGTGAACATTTAGTTACCCTTCTTTATAGTTTCAATTTGGTTATGCAGTGATAGGACACCCTTCATAAATTTATTGAATTTGACTTATTTGGGAACGTTCCCTTCTTGGAAGTCCATTATTTAAGCTTTCTTAATAGACTTTATAGAAATGTTTTATAGTCTAATGGTTGAGTCTTCTACAAGTGAGATATTGAAGAGATAGTTTTGAGCGAGAGAAAGGGTCAAGTTGAGAGATGAGCAAGATGCTTTGAAGTTCATGGGAGTGTGAGAGGGAGTTTTATATAATTTCTATGGTCAACATACACCTGAGATTCTCTATATGTTAATGTTGATCTTGAGTAAAGCTTCAGGAAGTATTCTTTAGTGCCATAGGGCCATCAGCTACTCCATTGCATTAAGAAGATGAAAGTGATTTTGTCTACTTTATCTTACTCCTCTTCACCAAGAGGGTAAAAGTGATTTGGTATACTCTACCTCAGAAGGAGGGTGAAAGTGATTTGGCATAACCTTCCTAACCATAGGGTGAAAGTAATTCAGGCTACTTTATCTCACCAAGTGAGTAAATTTTCTCCAGGTTTCTCCACCTCACTAGTTAGATGGTAATGATTCTGGTTAGTTCATTTAACATGGAGGGTTAAAGTTATTCATAGTACTCAACTTTATTACTAGGGTGAATATTATTCATGCTACTCTAGCTCACCAGGAGGGTGAATGTGATTTGGGTTACTCCACCTCACTAGAAGGGTGATATTAAGTTGGAGTTCTCTGCCTTACCAAGAGGGTGAAAGTGATCATTCTAGTTCTCAACTTCATTGAGGAGTTTGGAAGTGATTTTGTAAGGGCTTCTTCTCTTAGTTTTGGGGGCTGAATGAACATCAATAAGAGTTTGGTACAATACCCAAAGATGAGGACTTTGGGGAGTATAAGTAGGTCAACTTGACCAAATCGTAATAAAATATAATTTGCATTTTCTTTTTTTTTCACATTTTTTATGCACTTTACTTTATTTCATATTCATTTTATGTGATCTGGTTTGAACTTGGTGATTATTGTAACTTATGGTTGATTGTGTTTACTCCTTATTTGAAAAAGAAATAAAAATCATGAAATAAAAAATAAAATATTTATTTATGAGAAAATAAAATATCATCCATGTACATTCAGGGTGCTCCTACATTAGTGATTAAATACTATATTGAGAATATCCTACTATCCCAAAAGAGAGACATGATGTTATATAACAGTTTTATAGATAAAAAAGGATTTTTAAATTTTTTAATTTTCATAGTTAAATATAATAAAAAATTACCTTTAATCTTGAAAATTAGACATGCAATTCTAGAATAATATTTAAAGACAAAAAAAGAAGTTTTGAAAAAATTCCATTTATGTAATAAAATTTGATAGCAAGAATAACATATTATGTTGAAAGGTGAATATAATACTCTATAAATGTATTTGAATGCATAAATATGTTTTGAATGATGGTTTAGTGATATTTGTAAGTTATGTTCTATTTATTACATTTAAATTTTAATGAAAATATGGTATTTAGGTATTTATGTATATGAAAAACTCAAAAATATTGAAAAATATAAAGGAACATTCAACACCATTGTGATCGATGAAACACCATCGCTGTGCTCCATTCAACACCTTCGAAGAATCAAATATTTGACATTATAGCACAATCATCTATGTTTTCGAGCACTATAATGGTGTTATAGTCAATGTAGAAGCATTTAGGACGTCGCTAAGTAAAACAAATTAGCTTGGTAGTGCTTGGTTCTCAAGAAAGCTAATGTTGTGGCGCCTCACATTTTAAAAGCCCCAATGCTATTTTGAGCACTCGTGCACCACAATGCTCCAATTTCCATAGCATTGTGATGATGTAGTTATAACTTCTAAGGGGCACATCGCTTAAGTGAAAATATATGTTTGTTCACTTTATATGTTTTCTGCGTCTTCAAGCATAATTGCAGAGAAAATGTTATAGCACAGAGGTCCTAGTTAACTTTTGAGTGACCAAGTGGCACACATTCAAGAGCCATAGTGTTAAATATATTTCTATATTTTCTTATAAATATATGTTCTATTCTATTCATATAGGAGTTCAACCACTAGTGTAAAACTAGTACTTTTTAGTGTGCTTCTCAAATACCCTATTAAATTAAAATATATGGGAGGCTAGGGAAGTATATCATACAATCTATTGGAATGTTTAGCTTGTGTTTGTTGAAGAAACTATGAAGTTAAGGAAGAAGGAGTGTAGAGGATATACTTGGATCTACTAGTGAAAAAATTCCACTACTTCTCTTGTACTTTAATTTTTTTTAATACAATAAAAATGAGTTTACTTATTACTTATTCTTTCTCCTGCTTCCTCTCTTATTTTGGATTGATGATGTAAAGAGCATATTAAGTATTAATGAAAACTCTTATATTTTAATGATTTAATGATGTTCTCAATGTTCTCCTACTCTTTATTTAGTGGTCATGTGTGTAATTAAAACCCAATATGATGTATTTACTTGATAGAAAAATGTAAGGATTATCAAGAATATTGAAATAAAATGTTGGCATGCCTTGACAAAGGATGTTTAAATATTTTAGGCTTAAAAGGAGATATTATAACTATAAAAGTTCAACAAATATGCTTTCCTTCCTACAAGATTGACAGAGATCAAGGGATGCACATGCTATGAATAACATCTACATTTAAAAGCCTCATTAGAAACAAATATGAAATTTGCATTCATCAATCCAAAATATTTTATTAAACATCTTATAAATTATTCTACTATTTTTATCAGTGGTAAAAAATTTAAAAATATCAAATTTATTTTAGTGGGATAATTTATACTTTTAGAGTAAGCAATAATTATTTTTTTTGTAAATAAGCATAACACTTTCTAGTGGGTTTGACACTCACTTCATCATTTTATTATTTGATTTGGCACATATACTTGAGTACATTTAAGTGGGAATTTACTATTGACTTTTCAAAGAAAACCTAAGCATTACTCAGCTTTGATAGAACAAACACTTATTACATTGTTTGTATCAAATCCCTGCCCAAACATAGCTCATCAAGTTTTTGTACCATTGTCATGAAAGTAATTGATTATTGTAATTTTAAATATATTATTTAAATAAGTGCATATTTAGACCTACTTATATATAAGAACCTTTTTTTTCTTATTTTTTATTTATTATTGTGTATCCATTATTACATGCTTTGTAAATCTTAAAAGAAACCTTTGTTATTTAATTTGAAGTAGAAAGGACATTTTCAAAAATTAGAAATACTTAAAAGATTTTAAAATATTTGAACTAGTATAATGTCAAGATAATTCGAGACCTCTTAGGAATTATGCTAACCCTATAATAGAAAAAATTCTTCAAAGTGTTAATTGACCTAATACATAGGCTAATAATTTTGAATTAAAACCTATGAAAAATTAGATGATAATATAATGGTGTTAGTGATGATGTTGTATATACAACATTAAAGTATAATGGTGTCAATGATGATGTTATTATACTTAGATTATTTCAATTTTCTCTAAGCGATAAGGCTACGATGAATTTAAATTCTTTAATCCCAAGCTCTATAACCAAATGGAATGAGTTACCTCATGAAATTCTAGTTAAGTATTTCACACCTTCAATGACTACCAAAATTTGAAATGATTTCATAACTTTGCCTAGTTTAAAGGAAAATCAATTTTTTAAAGTTAAGACAGATTTTAGGAAATATTTAGAAAATGCCTTAACCATGCCTTACCTGATTGGTTGGTTATTCAAATATTTTATAATGTATTATTATGATCTCTTAGAGTAATCATAGAAGCTACAAAAAGAGTATCTTTAATATCTAAGCCTTTTGGGGAGGCATATGAATTAATATTGAAAATTACTAATACTAATTTCTAGTGGTCTACTGATATGGTAAATCCTAAGAGATTAGTTAAATTCCATGAGTAAGCTACATTATCAATTGTAACAACACAAGTTGTAGAAATTCACAAAAAATTGAAAATAATAGGAATCAATCCTGATCTTCCTTTTAATCATCTATGCAAATGAAAGCTCGAGATTTAAATTCCAATGGAGAAAATCATGAACAAGGGGTTGAAAATATTAACTTGATTGTAAGATAAAATAATCCCTACTCCAATACATATAATCCAGGTTGGAGGAGCCATCCTAATTTCAATTATTCACATAATATTGACAGTAATAATTAGTAGAATTCAAGACATAATAACTAAGTATGAAATTGGAACAATTTTCAATGACCTATTATTAATCCTTGAGCTTTTTAGCTTCTAAGATTTAATTAAAAATAGTTAGTTTGGAAGAGGTAGCGATGTAGTTAGGAACTCAATTGCAATGTTAGGCTACTTCTATTAAAAATATGGAAAGTCAATTAGGTTAGCTAGCATTTTCAGTAAGAAGTAAACCTCTTGGATCAATGCCTAGCAATACTAAAGTTAATACAAAGGAGAAAGGAAAAGATTCTAGTAAAAACCACTTAAGGAGTGGTGGCAATGAACCCCAAAAAATTGATAAATCTTAGCTAGACTGGCTGAAGACTATAAACTTACTGCTTATGGAAGAGAATTCACTTATGTTAACAGACACCTTGGATGTGATGTAAGATTGGTTCCTTAAGCACTAGCTATCCTACATATTTGTTTGGTTTGCATGCATTACATATTTTTGTCTTTCTATCACTCATATGAAAAGCATGGGTCATTAACTGTAGTTTTAATTAGATTGAATTTATATTTTTTTAATTCTCTTTACAATTACACTTTTACGTTGCCTTCCACTAATACCTATGCTTTTTGATTGGTTACTTAACAAGAATAAAAAAGATAATTAAAAAATATGTAAAATTATGATAATAATAAATCCCTAGATTAGAGTTTAAATAAATACTGCATTAGAATTTGTTTATTCAAAAATTTAATAATACACTAACTTTAATAATTTAAGCTAGTTAATTTACTTTAATTTTTAAGTTATATACTCTTACATTGACCTTTAAATTGAAAGAAAAATTATTAAAATTAAAGAATGGATATATATTGTTAAAATGAAAATCATCATAACTTAAACTTAGAACTATAGATCTTAATAAATTCTTATATTAAAATAATTAAGATTAAAAAAGGATATAAGAAAAATTGAAATTCAAAATCATTAATTATGCACTCTAAATAAAAAATATGAGAAAGACTCTAAAAATAAATAAAAGAAGAAGAGTACATTCAAATTTTTGTATCAATTAAAAGCTTAAAAGTCTGACTGTAACCTTATACTTAAATTTATATAAGATAAGATAGGAGAGCTAGTACAAATGATGGTGAACTAATGAAATTTTAATTCTAACTACTAACACATCCAATCTTTAAGCTACATTATTCATTTTAAAATTTAATTTTAAATGATTATATTCAAAAAATTAAATTCCAAATAAAATTAATAAGGATGATGGGTTTGTTAAATTATTTGGAATTTTCTAAACTAGAATTATAACTTTATTAATTTCAACTACTTCTAGACTGTGATGTATTATCATACATTTTAGTATTTTAAAAATATCTATTTTTTTAATGAATTAATCAAAAGTGCAAATTTGTTTATTTGCTTCAAGACAAACAAGAGTTTAAGCGAGCAAATATTTGATAAGTTTAAATTATGTACTATTTATTAGGTTTGAATTAAAAAAAAAAATATTTTAAATATTTTTGTACACAAAAAACTCAAAAAATGGTGAAAAATATAAAAGAATAGTCAGCAGAACAGTGCCCGATAATATACTATCCTTGTGTTCCATTCAACTCCAATAAAGCATCAACTTTTGGACATTACACTGTGATCCTCTCTTTTATGAGTAGTGTAATAATATCACATCCACCACCAAAGCATTTAACGCACCACTGTATCAACAAATTTGCTTGAAAGTCCCATTTTCTTTGGAAAATAAATGTTATGGCGTCTCATATTTTAATGACTCAGAACCTTTTTTCCACTCAAGTACAACACTCATATTGTTGCAACTTGAGCTCACGAGTTTATGTTTTCAATGATAATAAACATTTTGGCTCACATCCTTATGTTAACTTGTATTTATAATATATATATATTTTGTGTGTGTACTAACATTTCAGGAGAACCATGCACCATCCAATGAAGATTCAAGACTCAAGATTGGGTAGAATAGATTATGCAGTAAAGATTTTTGTAATATTCATTGATATATTTTTTATTTCTTGAGCCAAGACATGTAAGGGTGTATGCTAGCTTGGTGACCATGCACACACACACTTATGGGGAGTGAGATTTAGTAAAAACTAGAAGTTTAAATTTTGAACTAATCATACTGTAAGATCAACTCATCAAACTAATTATACTATATAATTTAGATCATCCAAGATAATTAATTATGATCATGAAAAATAGCTACAAATCATAATTTAGGCAAGATTTTAAGATTCATATTTTGTTCTAATCATCCAGGATGACAAACATCATATTGGACGATATATAAAATCCTTGCCTAAATTAATCATATGATTAGAGGATTATTTATGGTTAATTTGTTCAATTCGAGCATCCAGAATGATCAGTAATGATCATATTAGATGACCGAGAGGATGCATGATATGACCCTAATCTTACAAGATGAAAACCATAAATTTTTTAACTAATCATCCTGGATGATCTCAAAAACATCCTAGATGATCTGTACAAACTCTTAAACTGATCATACAGGACAATGCAGTTTGTACTGTCAAAATGGGCCATTTAGAACTAATTAAACAAGATTATCATATAGGATTACACTTGATGATCTTTAACAATAGAATTGATTTTTTAATGTTTTAGAAGCCCTCTATTTATGCTTTATCCAAATACCTTATAAGTGTCTTTTTCATGCATTGATTCTTCATTCTTTTGGAGAAAACTTGAAGAGAGACCCTTAAAAGGGAAAGAGAATTAAGGGTGGAGTTTGAGAGGGAGAAGATCCTTGTGGGTTTTAAGGGAGTGTGGAGGGGGTTTGACATTGTTTCTCTAGCAAGCTTGTGTCTTAGTACCATCAGATTTAGGGTTTATCTTGAGGGAAGTTTTTGGAAGAAGAAGATCTCTTTGGTGTCAAAGGACCCGGCTACTCTGCTGCACTTAGGAAGGTGAAAGGGTTTTGTGGTTACCTGCCATCTCCAAGAGGGAAAAATAGAAGCCATGGTTCTCTTCTTATGAAAGGAGTTTCGAACCTCTGCCGTACTGGGTTGGTGGAATATATTTTATAAGGGATTCTCCACCTAGTTGTGGGGGCTAAAGGAGAGTCACTAAATATTTAGTGAAATACCTTGAACGTGAGGTTCTCAGGAGTGGATGTAGGTTAGGTTGGACCAAACTACTATAAAATCTAGTGTCTTTATTCTTGATTTTATTTTTTTGCACTTCATTTCCAACATTTATTTTTATGATGACTACATGATTGAAAATCTCTGATTTTTTGTTATTGTGAAATTACTTTTCTTTCGTTTTGAGATATAAAACTATTTTTGTTTAGATGTTTAAAAAAACTTTAAAAAGGGGATTTCTTATTTATGTTTAAAAATATTTTTAACTTGCCAATTCACCTTCATTCTTGGTTAGCCTTGGTATTAGTTCTATAATATTTAATAATCCTTACAAACTTTCAAGTAATATCAGAGAAAGAGTCATAAATTAAGTTTTAGAAAATTTTTAAAATAAGATCAAGGTCTAACTTTAGAAATTGCAATACTATAGAAGGATATTCCATCATGCGCCCATCTTTATTTGAAAATATTTCGTTTAATTTTTGGAAAATTAGCAAGTCTACTTTCTTGCAATTAATATATTATTGAATATGACATATGATTCAAACTGGCTATTTTATGCCATTAGTATTATTGGAGTCAAAATTGATATTCCTTTTACTGAATGGCGTTGAATAGAACAAATCAATATTCAATTGAATGTTAAATACTTAAATTATTTTTTCTATGCTTTGAGTTATGTATATTGTATGAGAATCTCTACATGTACAATCGGCAAAGAAATTTTGGATAAATTATGCACTACATACGAAGGTTTAAGTAAAGTTAAGCAATCTAGGTTGAATGTTTTAATGCATGATTATGAATTTTTTTGCATGACATATTGTAAGATGATCTTATATATGTATACTAGGTTTACTCAAAATTTGACATCATTACATGCTTTAGTTAAAGAACTTTCAAACTTTGAAAAGATTAATAAAATTCTATATTATCTACCTGATAAATTCAAGATAAAGTCATTTATATATGTGAATCAAAAGACTTGAATGATTATTCTATTTATAATCTGATTGACTCACTGATTACCCACGAGCAAAGTGTGAGTCAAAAGCTTTTGGATGTAGTGAAACTATAGTGCTGAAAGCCAAAGACATGAATGAAAGTAGCTTAATAGATGATGAGATTGAGGAGTTATCATTAATAATAAGCAAATTTGAAAGTATACTAAAGCATAAGCATAAGCATTAACAAAAGTGGCATAAAGGTATAAATAGTAAAAATGGAAAGATTTCCACAGATGTTTTTTATATTAGGTGTAGGAAGACTGTACATATGAAAAATCAGTGCAGGAAACAAGTAAAAATAAGCAAATTGTAATAAGGGTAAATGACCAAAATGCAAAATATCTCCTAGGAATACCTAGCTTCTGAGTCGTCAAACAAGGAGCAAGATAATGAGGTATAAAGTTTTGTTTGCGTGTTTATTTGTGTTATAGTTTATACATATGTATATGTTCTTCGTATTATTTTTTTTACCATGAATATTTTTTTTAATGTTGTTTTAGTGGTTTTGTTTTATACTATGATTTTTATATTTGTAATCTTTTATTTTATTGTCCATGTATATTTTTGAGAACACACTCTGATCATCGCACACAAATCACATATCACATTATATTTACATAAGATAATCAAATTACTTCTCTCTAATCACATTTGTCAGATAAAAATGAAAATTTTAATTATTTTTACTTGAGAATTTTGGTAAGTGATTATAAACTTCTATAAATAGTTAAATGAAGAAAAAGTAATGGTTATCTCTCTTCCTCTAACTCCTTTAGTGGTGTAATTTCATTTTGTATAAAAAACTATTTCAAATTTAAAATTTAACAAAGAAATAAAAATATGTTTCATCTTCCTAATATTCTCTATCTCATTTGAAAGTTTTTGCAAATCAATGAATCTCATTCAAATTTTCTTACTCAAGCTATCAATCTATATTATATGAATTAGGTTTTGATTTATGGTTTTGTTTTCCATATAAAAGAGAATAAGTTCCTCTTCTCTTTTATTTGGAATATAATCTCACAAATAAGAATCTTTAAAGAATTAAAAAGGAAAGAAGATGGAAAAAATGAAAAGAGGCATAAAATGAGCCCAAAATGGAATGATGCGCAATGCATGATAAAAATTTCATATGCACAAAATGTATCAAAAATCAAAAGATGCAAAAAGTGTGGTAAAAAATAATAAAGAGGCAAAAATGAGCCCACAAGAAGTTAGCTTCTAATCCTATCATTTCTTTAAATCTTAGAAAATTTTTTGTGTCAATTGTTATTGTCCACATTAGAACTTGAGAATCATGATTTTGGGTTCATCACTTTGAAATGTAATGCAATTTTATTAAGATATATTTCTGAAAAGAAGTTTGAAAAGATCACATTCCTTATCTAATTTATTTTTTTAATTAGATTTTTTTTTAAAAGAAGCCTGAGCTAGGTTTGTTAAAATTCAAATTTCCATCCTTTCTGGATTTTAGTGTGGCTAATTCAGTTCTTATTATGCTTTTGAATAAAATGAAGTGGCAACTTTCTCATTTCAAGAAAATTTGCTGAAATTAATTGATTCTTCTTAAACATTACCACCACCTCCTTCTGATTAGGGTATGTTTGATCTTTTATGTTTATTTCAATTTTTTATTGTCATTTTCTTTTTGCATGCTTCTCTTATTTTTGATAATATCAAAGGGGAATAATGTATTTGTCTTGTTGCATTTGGCATCCCATATTTCAATTTGTTTATATTTTATTTCAATTTTTTTTGTTGCTTAGTTTCTTAATTTCATTTTTCTTAAATAAAAAAAAAATTAATATCACCTACTTTTTTAAATATAATTTTCATATTGAGGGGGAGATTAGGAGAAGATATTTTTAAATTTATAAATTCAACCAGTAATATTTGCTACCATAAAAAGGTGGAGATTATAGCAACTCAAACTCACAAGTTTATACTTTTGATGATAAAAAAATATTGTGGCTCACATCCTTATGTATACTTATATTTGTAATTTATGTTTGTTTGTGTGTCCTAACATTTTAGGAGCACCATGCACCATCCAACAAAGATTTGAGGCTAAACATAAGGTATAATACATTATCTTATAATTTTTTTTTAAATATTTATTTATTTATTTTTGATTTATTGAGTCAAATCCTGTAAGGGTGTATGCTAGCTTTGAAGGTTCATTAGGGATGTTAAGCCCTTATGAACTAGCCTGAGGCTAACCAAGAGGGGGGGGGGGGGTGAATTGGTAGTTTTAAAAATTCTTAAACAAAAATTATAATGTTTTGAAGTATTTTAAAATATTAAAGCATATGATCATCCACATAAAATAAAGTGTGGAAATTAAAATGCAAAAACATAATAAGAAAGAGCACACCAGAATTTGGTAGTGGTATAACTTGACCTACATCTACTCCCCATAGCCTCTCCTTTGGGTATTGTACTAAACTCAGTGACTCGCTTTTTACTCTCAAAGCAAGGTAGAGAAGCCTGTGCCAAACTCCTTTCCACTGACCCGACCTCCTTTCGCTTCTTACTGAAGCGGACAGAGAACCTGAGCTCTTTTTGGTTCTTCCTGAAGCAAGCGAAGAACCTCGATCGATCACTAAAGAAGACTTCTCTACAACCTACAAGAAATAAAGAATGATGATTGGATAAGATGACTCAGATCCTTACTTAGAGCAACCTTTGTGAACCCCTCACAAACCTCCCCACACAATATCTTCTCTTTCTCTCCTCTTGGCTCTCTCAGGCCAGGACAACAACAAAAGATCTAATCTTGAGTAAATAAGAGATCTTATATAGAAGGGCTTCAAATTTACCCTAAATTGCAATAAATTGGCAAAGATCATCCAGGATAATCAGTACAAATTTAGCTCATTCAAATAGGATGATCTTGGGGAGGATGGAAAATTAGAAGATTTATTTATTTTGATTGTCTAGGATGATGGGTACATCATCCAATAAGATTAGTTTAAAATTTCAAATATCACTAAGACCATCGCTCTATATGGCAAGACTTTTCATGTTAGACAATAAAAAAAATAACTTATCATCCAGGATGATTATTGGATCGTCCTATATGATTAGTTTAAATAAATATATATGATTCAGCACATCATTCTATTCATCCTTGATGATTCAAGAAGAAGCTAAGGTTTGTTTAATTGATTATCAGGGGTGATCCTGTGATTATCCAAGATGATATGATCAATCAATCAAAGATTAATTTCTTTCCTTAATTATCAAACTGATTTAGGCTTAATTATAATACATCATCCAGGATAATGTTATGTACGATGTTCAGAAATAATAACATGCCTCAAAGAGTTGGTGGTTGGTTCTTTCTGATTTGAGCATATCGTCTAAGATGATGCTAATATCATCTAAGATGATTTGCTTAATTAAGCTCTCTTAATTAGGATGCCCTAATTAGGGTGTTTATTTTTAACAAATCATTTAGGATGACTTTGGATCATCCTGGATGATATGATCAAAATAAGAAAACTCTAAAATAGATATATTTTTTCCCCTAAGTGTGTGTGTTTGCAAAGTTACTTAGCACACTTTATTATATTTGAGTAAAGAAAAGGTAAAAAC